>CAJNDT010003946.1:0-317500 GCA_905221615.1 Symbiodinium sp. CCMP2592 | reverse complement strand
ACACTTTCTGTGAACACAGATGCGAGGGTTGACATCTCAGCTGGCGCGATGTCTGGAGTCGGTGGGCTCAACCTACCGGCGAAGCCAGTCAGCTCTCGGAGGGCTTTGCCGCCCGAAGCTGAGAGTACACTCTCGAGAAGTGGTAAGAGATCATATGCTAGGGCGTATGCCCGCTCTTGTAGAGAAGGTGGGGCTCATTTCCGTGGTCGCTGGCGTCCGCATACCTGGTTCCAACCACGACATGTACCACCACAGCATGTGCCTAAGACCACGGCTAGCAGTCAACCAGGACCCGATTCTTGGAAGATTCTCACATGGAACTCAGGTGGCCTCACGGCACAAGTGTACCAAGAACTGCAGACCTACGTGCGCCTCCACCAGTATGACCTCGTACTGGTCCAGGAGACTAAATGGTCTTTTGATGCAAATTGGAGCACTCGTGATTTTCATTATGTGCATTGTCATGGAATCCAGAAAGAAGACCGAGCGACAGGACTGCTGGTGATGATTGCGGCAAAGCACGCCAAGGCCGATGACATTCAATTT
The DNA here is from genome assembly GCA_905221615.1 of Symbiodinium sp. CCMP2592. Taxonomy (NCBI): domain Eukaryota; class Dinophyceae; order Suessiales; family Symbiodiniaceae; genus Symbiodinium; species Symbiodinium sp. CCMP2592. The sequence continues at coordinate 316,954 of CAJNDT010003946.1, read as the reverse complement.
AACATTGTGCACCCCGGTCGCATTCTCCACGTCAGGTTACCGGTCGGGCAAGTTCACTTGGACATCATCACTTGGTATCAATACTCCAGCAGCACTGCTGAAGGAGTTTATGAAAGGCGCCACCAACTGCTAGTGAAATTGCAGAAGTGCCTTCTTGCTTTGCCTCAACGAAATCCTTTGGTGTTCGCAGGGGACTTCAACTGCGGGATGGTTTCGCATCAGGCCCTTTGTGGGCCTTGTGTCCTACCTGCCAACCCTCTCCAGTACAAAGATCTGCAGGATCATCAAGACGTTCTGCGAGCCCTGCCCGTGTGTATACTCAACACATGGACGCGCCCTAAGCACGGTCAGCTAGCCACTTTCACTTTTGGCTCTCTGGCATCACAAATTGATTACATAGTGGTGCGACACAGACAGGCTAATCGCGTTGCCAAGAAGGCTGCTATCCTTGACAAGTTTCCTGTAGCCCAATGGCGACAAGGCGGCAACCACCATCCTGTGGTGGCGTATGTGCCGGTGCCTCGAAGAATCCTTGCTCAAGCTCGGAAGACCCAGCCTGCTTTTGACAGGGACCGACTACTGCAAGACCTACGGCAGCCAAAGGCGCCCACCTCCCTTGTTCAACTCCGGGAGGATATACAAGCATCAATGCCTACACCGATCAGCCACCTCAATGATCTCCTGTTACAGGTTGCAGTCCGACATTACCCGGCACCTCCACGACCCAGTCTTCCTCCGGATCAACCCCTCGAGCTGGCCAACTCTGCCAGGCACATGTGGGCCATTTTCCGTGAAATGCGGAAACAGAAATTTACCATGCAGGGCATTGCTACGGCATGGAAGCTATGGGTTCGCTTTCAGAGGGCACACAAAGCTCACAAGGACCGGTCGAGGCAACGAACTAAGCAGAAACGTGACGACCTCTTACAACAAGCTCAGGAGGCAGCTGACAAAGGGCACTACTCCGGCCTCTGGCGAATTGTCAAGCAGATGACGCCCAAGGTTCCGCGAAAACGTCTGCAGCTGCATCGAAATGGGCACATCATTAGCACGACCGAGGAAATGGATTGGATACTGCAGGCCTACGGCGAACGGTACGGAACCTCAGCTGTGGACGGAGGATGGCAAGGTCCGATTGGATCAGATATCTCGGTCACCATTGATGCTTCGGAACTTCGGGATCAAATGCTCAGGATCCACCCTGGCAAGGCTGTCCCTCGCGGGAAGGCGGCGGCCATCCTCTGGAAGGCCTGCGCACAACAGATTGCCACCACAGTAACCGAGGAAGTCAACCATGGCTGGAATCAGTATCCTTTGCCGCCTCAGGTGGATGAAGGATGGTCCGAGGCCACTGTCTCGCTACTCCCCAAGGCACATGGGAGGATGCAATCGCCCTTGGATCTTCGACCCATTGGGCTACAGGATCCTCTGGGCAAGTGCGTGATGACGCTACTTCTTCGACAGGCCCGTTCTGCAGCGGAGACTTTGATCAAACAATATCCTCAGACTGCATATGTGCAGGGGCGTGGCACCAGCACGGCACTCAGACGAGTGTTTGCTCACTGTGCTTTGGTGCGAGCTGAATGCGGAAATGATCGACTGAATCCACATCAACAACGAGCTGGAGAACAAAAGAAACAGTGCAGTGGAGGACTGCAGCTGAGCCTCGACATGTCTGCCGCTTTCGACTTAGTTCGTTGGGATTTCTTAAAGGAAGCCATGGACTTTGCGAACATCCCGATCTGTGTTCAAGACATACTACTGGTCTGGCTCTCGCAAGTACGGTACATCTTTCATCATAGAGACTGTTCGGGCTCCCTCCAACCTCAATGGGGATTGAGGCAAGGATGCGTGGCGTCTCCCATACTCTGGAGCTTGTTTACCTCGCTCATGTGTGCGTCTCTTGACCGCAAACTTGGCCCACGCTGGTCGAAGGAACATGCTACTTTGTACGCCGACGACTCACACTTGAAGTGGAGGTTCGAAACTTACGTCGAGCTTGAGCGATGCATGATGGAGGTTCGCGTAGCCCTGGGTGTCTTCAAGACTTTCCATATGAAGGTGAACTACGAGAAGACCAAAGCCATCCTGAAGGTGGTGGGGAGTCTCCGGAGTCGAGTTCACAAAGAATATGTTCGAAAACATGACCAGGAAAGGCGACTGCTGCTTTCGCCGCGAGATCCCTCGGCCTGGGTTGCACTTGTGCCACAAGCTGAGTACCTGGGACTCATCATATCGTACGGGGCCTTCGAACTCCAGTCCATGAGGCATCGCATTGCCAAGGCCAACAAACGGCGGTGGGCTATGGCATCGGTACTTCACTCTCGCAGGCTTAGCGTGGGCTACAAGCTGCAGGTCTGGCGCAGCTGCGTACTCAGCACTCTCACCTACGGTCTCCATTGTTGTGGCTTATCCGGTGACCAGCTGCAGGAAGCACAGCGACACATGATGAAACACGTCAGGGCCGTCACCAACAATCAGGCTCATATCACTGGCGATTCGCATGCAACCATCATGGATAAGTTCGGTGTGCAGATGATGGTCAGCCTCCTGCAGAAAACCCATGATCGTGAACGACAAGCGGACACCTGATTGGATGCGAGATGAATCGTGGTTCCACCATGTCTCGGAAAGGTTGTCGCAACAGAGTGAGCCTGAGCCCGAAGGTATTGAGTCCGCTGTGTGGGCTTGCCCGATCTGTGAGGAATCCTTTACTACCTCTGCGGCGCTGAAAACACACGCCAGACGGTCACACAACATTGTGGACGAACACAAAGAAATCTTCAACAAAGCACGACACTCCAAGAACGGCTTGCCGATCTGCAAGTTCTGTGATCGCAAATTTTCGAAGTGGCAATCGCTGGCGGTCCACATTAACAACAATTCCTGTCCTGTGCTGATTGTTTCCATGGTTGATCATGAAGATCCTGACTTTGCAAACACACCAGCTGAGCCTCCACCAGTGCTGTCGGCTGAGCCGGCACCGCCGGATCAAAACACCACTTTGACCATTTGTCAGCTACCTGAAGTGTTGGTTGCAGTGCAGAAGGGCATCAATGCATTCATCCCGCTCAAGGCCGTCACAACACAGCTTCTGCAAACATGTGCCATTTGTGGGCAGTGGGTAGCTTCGCATCGAACTCTCAAACGACACTATCAGTACTCCCATAAAGACATCCTCGACACCTTGAATACCAGCATTCAGAAGCTTGTTGTTCGCACAGCCACGGCTAGTCCGACGTGCCATTACTGTGGAGTTGCGTGCAAGGACTGGCGGGGACATCTCAATAAATGTACGGTGGCATGGCAATGTGCAGTCTTGGTGCTCATGGACCAGGATGTTCGAAGACGACGAGCTGACCGAGTTCTTCGGGGAGCTCCGCGAGAACAAGCCCAAGAGGAGGAGGCCGGAAGCCAGAGATGCGCATACCAGCCAGCAGGCAGCAGCGAGCCAATCAACCTTCGGAGCGGGCGGCTTGACTCTTACTTCTCTCGCAAGGGTTGTGCTGAGGCAGGACGAGGAGATAAGAGTGATCAAACAAGATCACTCACTGGTCCTTTGGCTGAAGGCAGGTGCGGATTCGATCATGCCGTTTCTTCACAGGACAGCGGCGCACTTCAAAAAGAAACAGGAGGAAAACCCGGAGTGGGGCCCGGGATGGCAACCGCTACGCACGGTCATGGCATTGGCCATGATACGAGAGTTGGCCAACAGACTCGAGGCCACCATGAAGGACGAGACCCTCCTAAAGACGGTGACGGAGAAAGGCTGGCTGGACAGCCAGCGCAAATGGCGCTACCAACGCTGGAATCCGCGTTTGCGTTGTCTCGAAGAGGACAAGGACAGGGCAGCTCTGACCACAGAAGCCCTGGTTCCACTGCTGGAGGAGATATATGCGGCTCTCAAAGGCGAGACGGTCACCCGGTTCAAGTGCACACGACGACTCACAGAAACAATGGAGTCGCAAGCAGTGTTCAAAATGGATATCTCAACAAGGGGCGAGGGGATCAAGGCCTGGAACAAGATGCTCGAACTTCAGGGCAACAGCGTCTGGCAGCTTGTTGGAGTAGCTTACCGAAAGGAAAGCCTCAAGGACAGCCCTGCCATCCAGAAGCTTCGCGACCTTCTTCGACCGAAGTGAATGAGGAGTCCATGTATGGTACACTCAGGCTCGTCCTTGGTAATCACACCAATGCCTGCTACATGAACAGCTTTGTGCAGGCTTTGCTATGGGCGGCTGAACTTTCTGGGGATGCAAGCTTTTCCTGTCTGGGGCAGTGCGCTTACTGGTTTCGTCAGCTCCTCGTACGACCTCGAGCTGTTGAAATGCACCTGACAAGGGATACGACTTGGAGTGACCTCATTGCCGACTGGTCGGATCCTCATCGTCAACATGATGTTGTGGAATTCGCTGCTTTTCTTTGTAATAAGTACCATGTTTCCTTGGTCACAGGCATTTGGGTGTCCAGAAAGCTTTGCGAGGGGATCTTTGTACAAGTGGATATGGGGTTCACCACTCAGCCAATCTTGCTGCCACTTCCAGCCTACCCACCGGGACTTGTGATCATCAAGGTACAGAAGCTTGTAAATGAGTGGATGACTCAAGAGAATGCACATGCTCTCACGGTGGCCCCCTCGGTGCTCATGCTTCAGCTTGGACGATTCAGTGCCGGAGCTGGCCGAGTGGCCAAACTACACACGTCCATTGATGTGGATGCGATGATACAGGTGCCTGTCTTCAGTGGCTCTGGTGTTCAAACGCAGCAGGAGGCCTATCGTTGTGTTGCCATCGTATGTCACCATGGTGCTCACCCGAGATCTGGACACTATCAGGTCATACTACGCCTCGGTTCTGAATTCTGGCTCTGTGACGATAGACGGGCAGCTCAACGCATCACCAGTTTGCCCACATGGCTACACAAGTGCTGCTACTTGTTGCTCTACCAACGAGTTACCACACATACCGAACGCATCGAGTGCATCGAACTTTGATGTGATACCACTTCCAACCATCATGCTTGGTTCCTCGGAACGGTGATGGGTAGAGAGTACCTCTCTTTGAGGCAGCCAAATGGCTGCGTGCACAAGGCACCGGGCTCATGTGAGCTTGCTCCAAACCGACGCTTGGTGGATCGGACATCCGCTGCGATCGAAGCTCGAAGCTGCTGCTGCCGCTGCCACTGCCGCTGCCGCTGCCCCTGCCCCTGCCCGTGTTCCTGCCACTGCCGCTGCCGCTGCCGCTGCGGCTGCGCCACTGCCAATGCCACTGCGACTGCGACTGTGACTGCTGCTGCTGCTGCTGCTGCTACAAGAACAACAACTACCTCTACTACCACTACTGCTGCCGCTGCTACTGCTTCTGCTGCCACTACTACTACTACTACTACTACTACTACTACTACTACTACTACTACTGCTACTACTATTCAGTATTACTTAGTGAGTTAGTACTACGACGACTACGCCGACCACTACCAGTACTATTCCTGCTTCTGCAACACCCTGGCCGTTCTTCTCCTGCATTCAAGGGTTTTCGAGTCGTTCATCAGTACACCAAGCCCCCGGCCAAAATCCCGAAACCCTGAACCCCTAAATCCCTAAGCCCTAGAACCTCACTCTATATGCCTGTGCAACTCGATGCAACCCTATGGATGCCTTCATTTAAACCGACCTAAAACCATGGCTTTGAAATACTTTAACCCGACATCCCCGAACCTCAGCTCTGCGTTTTGGAACTGACAGCAAGCCCCCCTAAAAGAAGCCTTCAAGATTCGTAACATAGAAGAGTCAGTAATCACCAGTCCTATTCCTTGGCGTTCCCGCTATAACCATACTAAACCCCAAACCCCAAACGCTCAACCCTAAACCCCAAGCCGTAAACCCTCAACAATACACCAACCCTAATGTAGGAACCTGATAAAGAATCCTGGCCTTATAACATCCAACAAAGCAGTATTCATATAAGGAACCCTAATAAAGGCCCAAGGTTCCTACATACCCCCCTCATCACTAAATCTTTTTCCTTACATATCTGCGAGCTGGAAAAAAAGGCGCTTCAACATGGAACACCCTTAAACCCTAAACCCTGCCTCTGCCCTTTTTTGGATCATGGCCAGGCTTTCCTGGATGCGTCGGAGCTTCCGGCCGGCGCCCCGGAGTTCCAGACGACATTAAACCCCTAAACCCCTAAACCCCAAACGAACCCCTAACCCAAAAGTCCCGAAGCTCCCAAACCCTAAACCCCAAACCCTAAACCCTAAACCCTAAACCCTGAACCCTAAACCCTAAACCCTAAACCCTGAACCCTAAACCCTGAACCCTAAACCCTGAACCCTAAACCCTAAACCCTAAACATAAAGCTGCCCCTTAAGGCTCCCTCCCTGGACGTCGTCCAGCGCGCTCTCGCGGGCGAACTTAGTGAGGCGAGGATGGCTTTGATTTACTTACCTTTGCTTAGTAGGGAATGGAGGAATTAGGAATGGGGTACAATTATCATTGTGAGGGTTTAAGGTTCACAGGACCAAAGGGTTCTACAGTTATTTTTTTTTCCTGTTGCTGGTCGTGGTTTTAGTGACAGTGAACTGTAAAAGGTTGCGTGGTGTAAGGTTGTATTTGGCTTTACGAGGCTGGTGCGGGGTTGTATAGCGCTTGATTTTTTGTGTCTGGCGCTTGTGAGTTTAGGCGGGGGAGGGGGAGGGGGTGGGTGGTTATAGGACATATCGGGCAAGCAGAAGTTTCCGATAAACAAACGTATTTCCCCCCATACGAAGCCTTTTACCCAAACATGACATCCTTGTATCCAAGGGTAAAAGGAGGGACCCTTAATAAGGACCCCTAGAGGTATACCCTTAACATAGCCATTATATACCCATAATAGGGTAGGGGTCCCCATTACGGGTCCTTCCTTTTCCCCTTTGAAAGTTGCGGTTTCGGCTGGTTCCCGAAAGGCTGACAAGGATGGCTTGGGGATTATGCTTCCCAGAGACTCCAATATCCCTTAGTTAAGGAATATTCCTGAAATCATATTAGGGATCCTACTATAATTTAAGGTATATTCCTTAATCAAGGGATAGAGACTCCAATATCCCTTAGTTGAGGAATATTCCTGAAATCATATTAGGGATCCTACTATAATGTAAGGTATATTCCTTAATCAAGGGATAGAGACTCCAATATCCCTTAGTTGAGGAATATTCCTGAAATCATATTAGGGATCCTACTATAATGTAAGGTATATTCCTTAATCAAGGGATAGAGACTCCAATATCCCTTAGTTGAGGAATATTCCTGAAATCATATTAGGGATCCTACTATAATGTAAGGTATATTCCTTAATCAAGGGATAGAGACTCCAATATCCCTTAGTTGAGGAATATTCCTGAAATCATATTAGGGATCCTACTATAATGTAAAGTATATTCCTTAATCAAGGGATAGAGACTCCAATATCCCTTAGTTGAGGAATATTCCTGAAATCATATTAGGGATCCTACTATAATGTAAGGTATATTCCTTAATCAAGGGATAGAGACTCCAATATCCCTTAGTTGAGGAATATTCCTGAAATCATATTAGGGATCCTACTATAATTTAAGGTATATTCCTTAATCAAGGGATAGAGACTCCAATATCCCTTAGTTAAGGAATATTCCTGAAATCATATTGGAGTCTCTGGGTTTGGGGCTGGACCGTTGAGGAAGTCCTTGGCCTAAGCCCTTAAGCCAAAATCCAAACTCCAGAACCTCTGCACTGTCGAACCGAAGCCCTCAACCCCAAACGCCCTAGACCCCTTAACCCGTAAATTGCTACACCCCTTCTAGCCCCAAACCCCCAAGCTTTCAAGGGGGGGGAAGTCCTTCACCTCACCATTCCCCAACCTTTCTGTAAGGGCCTCAGTAATTACCAATACTCTTTTAGGGGGCTCCTTCTCACTAGTATAGTATAATGGGCTTCTACTAACCTGTATTAGATTTTCCTCGTAGTTTTGGAGTTGAGAGGAGGAGGATCTCCGAGCCTCCTCCAACTTCTGCCGCCCGGGCCCCGCTTTCTCGCATGGGAGATGTGTTTGATGATGTAATGCAGAGGCCTTAATAATTAGAACAGGGTTTTGGGGGTTCCTGACTATAATTATGGCATGATGTACTCCCAAAGCCTATTCTAATTCTTAAGGCAGCCACATTTACCGGGAGCTCTTTCTGTTCTTGGTGTTGTTTTGCATCCTCTCCCGTGCACGATGCTCAAATGGTGATGCTTTCCTTCACCGTCGACCTCGCCCACCAAATTCGCAATGGCCATTGGCTACCCGCCACAGCAACCACATCACCGGCATCTTCGCCATATCGGTTAATGTCGCCATTACAGGGGTACTCCTGGCTCATCTTCATCGTTATGTGCATCTGGATCATCATGATCATCATCACCATCATCTGGGTCATCATCATCTTCATCATCAGCATCACCGTCATCATCTGCATCCTCATCATCATCATCATCATCACCATCACCATCACCGTCATCATCATCGTCATCTTCATCATTGTCATCATCACGACCATATTCATTATCCTCATCATCATCACCATCATCATCATCATCGGCACCATCATTACCTTCCTCCTCCTCCTCCTCCTCGTCCTCGTCCTCGTCGTCGTCACCGTCGTCATTATAATGGCCGTCATCATGAACGTAATCATCGCCGCCACCACCACACCACCAGCACCACCACTTGAAACAGCGATTGTCACTGCCCCCAGCATGATCATCGACTCAGACAGTTGTTTGGCTGGGGAGTTCTTGCTTGGAAAGTTTGTCCGTGTTTGCTCGTGGTTCTTCATATGTGCCCTGTTTTGGGGGGGATTCAGAAGCCGGGTTCTAAATCATGTGCTTGCAGCCATCTGAGGCTTTTATCAGCTGCATCACAGGAGGCCATCACCGGAATAAAGCAGGTGTATATTGGGGATTTTCGCGAGCGCCTGGATTCACCACATGCAGTTGTAGCAGTTTTGACTATGACTTTCACGGAACATGGTGAGTGCATATCTTGGGCGCCATTTGGGATAGATACGGGTAATTCACGGATACCCTTAATTTCTCACCCCTGCACCCTCAAAGCCGCGATATGCCTAATTCCCCCTCCCCGTAGCCTCAAGCCCTGAACTCTGAACTCTAATTTCAGGATCCCGAAGCTGATCTTGCACCCAACTAGTGTCTACGACTTGGAGTCCGGGGTTTACGATCTTGGAAGTTTTGTAGTTGGGGAGTTCAGGGTTTGTAATAATACTAATATGAATGACAGGAGCAATCGTAATCAAAAGACTAGAAAATACACATAATCATAGTAACAACAAGAAGAATAATAGTAAGAATAACGACCAACCAGGACAGGGTGAAGCAGTTGAAGAATGATCGTGCGAGATGTGAAGTGACACGGAAGGGATTTGGTGCCACCGGCGAAGAATCCACAAGCTGAGGTTCATATAAAAATACACACAAACATATATATATATATATATATATATATATGTACATAGGTAAGTTCCACAGCCCTCCTCCCCTAACCCAAAGCCTTAAACCCGCCCTTTTTGGCAACCTTGTAGAAACCCCAGACCACGCACCCTACCGGAACCCGCACTTCTTGATTTCGCCGGGGTCAGGTAAATGCTAAAGCCCCAGAGCCCCGGACTTGCAAACCCATTATACCCAGAGACTCCAATATCCCGTGATTCGGGACTATACCCTAAATCATATTAGAGATCCCACTGTAATTTAAGCTATATTCCTTAATTAAGGGATTTGGGAGTCTCTGGGTACGCCCTTTTTGCGCCCCATAAATCATATACTTCTGGATCCTGCGCTCTCAACCCTGAGCTTCTGACCTGTAGAAACCCTAAGCACTTAAATCCTAAGAGGCCAGGTGCTGGCAGACATGAAGAAGGAGCTTAGGGTTTAGGGTTTAGGGTTCAGGGTTTAGGGTTTAGGGTTTAGGGTTTTGGGTTTAGGGGGGTGAAAAACACCTAAGAAGCCCGAAACCCTAAACCCTAAACCCTAAGAAAGCAGGTACAACCTCTGGCTAAAGGGCCAAGAGGCGATCCGGCGGTGCACTGCGCGGGGCGACGCGAAGGTGGCACCGACTCCCAAGCAGAGTTTGAGGACTCATGGGGTTATGTGGGGGTTGTTATAAGTCAGAATGGGTTCTACATAGGGTTTGGGGGCTCATGGTTTCATGATGGTTCTTTGCTGTGTGATTTCATGGGAATGGGTTCTGTAGGGTTTGTGAGAAAAAAACCTTGTCGTTCCTTGTCAACGGGGAGCCTCGACCCCCAGCTACTGCCTAGACTTATAGGATCCTTAAGGGGGGGTGGTTCAAGGGGGGAGGGTACTAGGGAGCTTTGGGGAACCTTAGGGAAGCTTAGGGAGTATTGGGGAATAATGGGGATTACTAGGTTACCTACCCCCCTTGGACCACCCCCCCTTAAGGACATCCTAATAGACTCCAAACCCTAAACCGTTTCCTGCCTTGTGCATCCTGCTTGGTCAGTTGTGGTATCTCCCGTCCGGAGCCACCCGAAACCCGAAACCCTACACTGCCCTACACCCTAAACCCGCAAACCCTGAAGCCGAAACTTCCATCGATACTCCTGGCCACGCGGGCCCGTTGGGATGCTGGAGAAGAGGGAGTTCGACAGAAACAATCCTGCACAACACGCCTTAAACCCTACAGTAAACACCATAAAAATGGAAACCGGATTAAGGCCAAACAGTGCTGGGATTCCCTATACGCTACTCTTAAGGATTGAGGCTATTAGGTTTCCGACTTTTGGGCTTCTACTGTAAACCATTCCCTCAACCCTAAACCCAAAACCATTCAGAAATCCCTAAACCCTAAACCCTAAACCCTAAACCCCTAAACCCTAAACCCTAAACCCTAAACCCCTAAACCCTAAACCCTAAACCGGGGGGCTTTGTTTTTTTGAGACTTCCAGGTTCAGGTTTTGGGGACTTGGGGTTGCGGGTCCCCGGGTTTGTATGTGGGGGTTATTACTTACCTTTGGTTATAAAGGGCTCTATAAGGGTTCCTATAAGGGATCTATAAGGGTACTATAATATGGGGGGCCTTGATAATCCTATAACTTACCTTTGGTTAGTAGGGAATGGAGGAATGTGGTACAATCATACCTACTATTACTACCGTTCTTCCATTCCCTACTAACCAAAGGTAAGATTAAGGTAACCTGAAACCCTAAAAAGGGAATAAGGGCCTACTCTAGGTCCTAGTTCTGATTCGTTTGCTTGGTAGGGGCTTTGGGTCTTGGCTTGAGGGTATCTTTTTTGCCGAGCGGGGGGGAGGTTGGGTGTTTGGTGTTTGAGTTTTGAAGCGGGCGGTTTAGTCTTTAGGGTTGACCGGGTCAGGGATACTTGCAGCTGCATCAACGGCTCCGATAGCCTACGACGGGACAGGTTCATACCGTGGCACCTTAATATAAGGCATTGTTACAAGGGAGCACTACTCATTAACCAGACCTTTCTATCGGCAGAAAGGACTGTTGTGAGGTGGAGTTTTTGAGGTATTCAGGCATCGGATATTGAATTGTGGCGTATTTGGGCATCGGATACTCCAGATTAGCAGTATCAAAACGGTACTGTGTACAGTAGGATCAGTAGCATTGTATGTTCTTGACTTGTCGATTTTTGGTGATAGGGCAAGCCCGATGTTTGTAGCAAGGGTCGTTTCCAAACAAGGCGTTGCTATCTTGTTTGTCTTATATTGTTTTACGCTTTATGCGGCCAACAGTCTACAACATTGTCAAGTGTTTATTGACTCGCGTTTGGGCAGGGACGAGGGTTCTCCTTCAACATGACTACCATCCTGGATCTGTGAAGTCTGGATGTGTTGATGTCTCGCAGCGTTTTGCTTTCTGGCTTTTGCTTTCGGTGTAGCCACGAGTCGGCGTGGAGGGCAGCGGTATCTTCCAGAATGGCAGAGCCGACTTTAGTCTCACTCCATCTATGGTCCAGCCGCCGACTTCATCACATGTATCCTCGCATATTTCAGAGAAGGCCAACATTCGTGCAAAGATTACGGCGATGATCCAGAACTCTAGCCTCACACCACATCCTTCTCGCCTACCCCTTCGACCGTCGCAGGCCGGCGACGATCATCAACCAGGCCCAAATCAAAATCCAGAGCGCCGGGATCTTTCGTCAATGCTGCTCGCGGAGATGCTCGTGAAATCGGTCCGAAGTGCTGCCAATGCAACGGCTTTGGCCTTCAAGGACCAGAAGTCCGATGCCGCAGAGCCCGATGCCGTGCTTGCCATCAACGGTCTTACTCAGGTCCGATGCCGGACGGTGCTCGTACAGCGAAACTTCAGAAGTGGTGCCAGAACAGGGACCCGCACCTCCCAGGACATCATCAAGTGGGAGCCAGAGTAAGCAACGTGCCAGGCACAGATGCCAAACGTATCTGCATAGCAGAGGAAGTCATGCCGGCCATGAACAGGGCACGCTTGGAAGGCAATGGCAGATTGATATATTGATGTGCTGAAATTGTGTGTCTTCCTTCACCAATCAGCATCAGCGCTAGCACCACCAGTAGCACCAGCAGCACCAGCAGCACCAGCAGCACCAGCAGCACCAGCAGCACCAGCAGCACCAGCAGCACCAGCAGCACCAGCAGCACCACCAGCACCAGCAGCACCAGCAGCACCAGCAGCACCACCAGCACCAGCAGCACCAGCAGCACCAGCGGCAGCAGCAGCACCAGCACCAGCAACAGCGACAGCAACAGCAACAGCTGGCAGCAGCAACAGCAACAGCAACAGCAGCAGCAGCACCACGAAGAGCAGCAGCTCCACCAGCAGCACCACCATCGTCACATTTGCCATCGTTCTTTTGTGCATTAAATTCAATTTAATTCCTCCACCGGACTCTTGCTATGCATCTGTCTCCTTTGCGATGCTTCCGTTGTTGCTAGCCCAAGTGTGTCTTCGTTAGCATAGAAACCATTTCCGATCATTGTCCGTGCAAATCATGGAACATGCGATCATTGCTGCCAGGATGAGTTACATCACATCACATGTCACAGTTTCTCATCCACAACATCGGTGACTCTGGAGAGTTCCGAATGAGGGACATTCCATTGATTGATGCACCGACAGCCAAGGGCAAGAAGTTCAAGGAATACTTCCACCTCGCAGAGGATGTGTCTCCAGAAGATTGTGTTGGAGCCGATGAATATGGACCCACCCAGTCTTAGCCAGTTACTGGTTCAGGTCGCCGTCGAGATGCCCTTGGAGACTCCTGCGTCCTGTACATGGCTTTGTCCCCCGATGAGAGCGTCACCTGCACAGTCATGAAGTACTTTGATTTTGCGGCATTCATCCCGTTGGGACTTGCCAAGGCCTTCTGCTCCCACCGCATCAACTATACCAGGTGACTAGCAGCAACGACAGGGCTATCAAGCATGGGATACTTGTGGCGTATTTTCTACATCGGATCGCAAAGGCGCCAGCACAGGCTCGGTTCCCATATTTATGGGTGGGCTTGGACCAGAGCGTGGGTGTGTTGCGAAAGGCAAGAAGTGTTTGATTTCTTCCAGCGACGTGAGGCTGCGTGATGTTTTTGATATATGGATGGATCCTGGGGCTACCTGGTGCGCCGATATATGAGGGACTTGGAGAGCCGACCTGGTGGCAACAGGCAACCAGTCCCAATCTTTTTCGAATGGTAGTCGTGCAGCATAGTTTTGTGGTTTCACGGTTTGCCGTGTTGTTTTAGAGGTGGTTTTGTTAGGAATTATTACACCATGATAAATCATACTAGAGCATGACATGTTTTAGTTCTGTAATTGCAATAAAATTCTGTATCATGTTATGCTATGTCATATCACGTTTTGTTTTATCATGCCATGCTATGTTGTAGTACATTACCGTATATTCGGTTTGTTGAAATGTGGCCAAATCCAAAACGCACATGGATAACATCTATGTGCGTTTTGCTCTTGTCCGCAAGAAACAGAGTTGGTTTGGCTTGCGATTTGTTGAAATCTGGCCAAGTCCAAAACGCACATCGGTGACTTCTATGTGCGTTTTGCTCCTGTCCGCAAGAAACAAGAGTTGGTCTGGCTTGCGATTTGTTGAAATGTGGCCAAATCCAAAACGCACATCGGGAACGTCTATGTGCGTTTTGCTCTTGTCCGCAAGAAACAGAGTTGGTTTGGCTTGCGATTTGTTGAAATCTGGCCAAGTCCAAAACGCACATCGGTGACTTCTATGTGCGTTTTGCTCCTGTCCGCAAGAAACAAGAGTTGGTCTGGCTTGCGATTTGTTGAAATGTGGCCAAATCCAAAACGCACATCGGGAACGTCTATGTGCGTTTTGCTCTTGTCCGCAAGAAACAGAGTTGGTTTGGCTTGCGATTTGTTGAAATCAGGCCCTAAGGGCCTAGATTAATGGCTGGGTCCGGCCCAACCTGCTCCCCCTCCTCGGTTAGACTATGGCTGTCCTCGGTAGATCCTGCTCCCCCTCCTTGGTTAGACTATGGCAGTTCTTGGTAGATCAAGACATACATTTCAAGGCTCGGAGCAAGAGCTCAAGTGAAGTGAAATGTTGATGAGCTGAAACGGTGTAGGTGAATTTGAATGCCTTTACAAACCTCCCATTTCGGCCCGAGAATGGGGGTTTGTCCAAGCCTGATTTTTAGCATTTTACCAACCCCCCAATTCGGCTCGAGAATGGAGGTTTGTCCAAGCCTGATTTTTTGCGGTTTCTAACCCCAGGCGGTGAAGTGAAATGTTGATGAGATGAAACGGTGTAAGTGAATTTGAAGGCCTTAGCTTTAAGCAAGGTTTGAGTTACTTGAAGACTAAGCCCCAAGCGGGATGTAAGTAAGTGGAGGCCTGAGCCCCAAGCGGGGTTGATGAGAATTGAAGGCTTGAGACCCAAGCAAGTTTAAGTCGTGTCCCCAAACGTCGGCGCTGGAAAGTTGGTCACAGCCACGGGCTTGCAACAGTAACGTAATCGTGTCCCCAAACCTTGTCGTCGGAAAGTTGCTCACGGCCACAGGCTTGCGATGGTAAGGTAATCGTGTCCCCAAACCTCGTCGCCGGAACCGATGTGCGTTTCGAATTCGGCCAGAGCTGTAAACCAAATCGTTGTTTCTTCGATAACAAAGCAACTCCGCGGGGATTACTTTCTGCTGTTGTTGCTGCCTTTCTTGTATATATGTGGACGAGATGTTCGCTTGGCATCCGCGTGAGAAGTTGTGCTCCTGCAGTGTATTTGGTCCGGTCACAAGCCGCGGTCTTGCAGAGATTCACCACTGCTAGGACTTACGGAATTCGTCGGCTCGTGTCTGAAGAAATCCATTGTTCTGTGACATTGACACAAACCATTTTTTGTAAAAGGCCTTTTAGCTTCGAGCGAGATTTGAGTGAATTGAGGGCGATTTCTTGCGTGGTTCAAGTGAGTTGAAACAAGGCCTTATTTGTTGGGTTATGATGCAACGCAAGTTCAGGTGAATTGACCTAGCCCCAAGCGGGATTTAAGTAAATCCAAGGCCTCAGTGCCAAGTGCGGGTATGAGTGAAGTCAAAACTCGAGACGACACAGGTTGGCAGATTAGTTGAATCAGTGTGATGCACGGTCGACCTGAGAGCATACTTTTTGCGGCTCAAGAGTGCAGTCGGACATCTCTAGGGTCACAATCTCCGCCGCACGCGTCTTGCTTCGTGCTGCACTCGACACCGTCCTGTTCCGGCAAGCAGCAATACACGGGGTGCGCAAAGGTTCGAGGATGTCGGCCTTCGCCAACAGACCCGCAGCCAATCACGGCCTCGAACCTACAGCTCCAACACGGCTCTGCGCACAACGTGACAATCGAATGTTACCGAGGTCCTCTGGCATACCACGTGCGAACCCAAGAGCCGTTCGACCTCAAGAGCAGTCCCGACAATAACGAGGTCGGATTTGCACAGATGCTGGACATCGAGCGCGAGGCGGGAGTTAGCTAGGGGTTAAACGGCATGTCCGACCCGAAGAAATGACTACATGCGCGTGCACATGAATGTACACAGGTGTATACAGAATGTAGAAAAATACATACACATATACATATAATGTTGATATATATATATATATATGCACATATGCACACATTTGCGAACATCCGCGCTGTACCGTGCTTAAAATGTTGTTTAGCCAGTGTTAGACTCGACCGCGCACAGCCAATTGTATCGTATCGATTGTGAGGCGAAGCTCCGGCACGGACCTTTCGAAACGTTACCCTTGTCCACAGCAGGTGTACCTTTTTAAATCTAGCTTCACATGAGTCGGACGACAGCACACGGTGTTGTCACGACGGCGAAGAATATACAGTTTATGCTGCTTCCTGGCATTACAAATGTTGCGAGGAGGTGAAGCAACTTTGGCTAGGGGCCATTACTACAACGTCCCGGCCTCGGCGGCCCGGGTACAATAGCAAGAGTGTGAATGACCGCTTAGGATGATGCAATCGGCCACGGACGCCGGCTTTCCGAACGAGTCCCACTTCGTGCCGGGCACTCATTAGCTCTATCGCTGTTTCGGTGGCTTATCCAAAAAAGGAAACGGGTTCGAACTAAGTTGTAAGCGCATCACGGGCTTGGTCATCGGCTCTGTGGGCCTTGTTTTAAGTGGCTCACCTAAGCAGGTGTGCGAAGGTTGTAGGCGCATTTGGGTTCAGTCCCGGGATATCTTCAGCGACTTAGCAAAACAAGCGTTGGAACGATATTTATGTTCATTCAGATTTGTCAGTTCCGTCGGTATCCTCGGTGGTGTGTCTCAAGTAGGCCAAGAAATGCCGCGGTGTGACGAAACCAAATGCATTTCTTCTCGACTAGGCTCTTCAACACGACGGACGACATCGAGAACTGGCCCGGCACCACTTGGTCCAGATCCTGAGCACTGCCGAATACAGCCCGAGGCTGGCACGAACGAGCTACTCCTTCTTTTACTGCGACGCGGACTTCGAAGAAAGCACGCAAGGACCTCGAACCTGCGCGAGACTCTTAACTTTGCTGCGCCAGCTGAGGCACCTGGCTCGAATGATGAGGTCGTGGCTGTTCGGAGATTGCAGGCCGAAGCGTATTTTCATATGGTCTGCTTCGTCCTTGTGCACGTGCACGCATGTGTGTGTGTAAGCACAATGCGCTCTTAAAACGATGCAGTAATCCTTCGCTCGAGTACGTTCTGACGGAGCCAGCGCTGGATCGGAGTGCATCAGATTATACGAAATTACATTTGATTATGTTATAAGATACTGTTAGGTTGGATGAAATGATATTGTATGATATTGGATTATGTAATCTGTAGAGTGTGATTATCGGGCGGTGCCAGGCTAGGCTAGGGTTCGGGTCTTGGGAGGGCCCGATGCTATGGAGCTGAAGGTAGTAGTGTCTAGGGTTTAAGGAATGTAGGGGTGTGCGGTTTCGGGGGTTCAGGGGTTTGCGGTTTTAAGGTTCGAAGTTTGGAGTTCTGTGTTGGGCAGGCCGCTACCTTGGTGCGAAAGCTCCGCGGCATGAAAGCAACCTTAAAACTCCAAAAAGTTTTCCCCAAACTCTTAATCCCTGGAATCCAAAACACCCTGAGCGCCCAAAGTCCCGACGCCCTAAGTTAGTTACCACTGGAATCTAGTAACTCGAGTTGAAAGTAAAGTGGGAAGAAGTTTAGGGCTTTGAGCCTCCCCCGGTCTTTGGGGCATAAGGCTCGGGGTTTCTCGTGCATCCTTACAGCTTCAGGTCAAGGGTAATTTTGGTTGATGCAAGTGTGGGGTGTCACATTGAACCCCTCTGCTTCCAAGATCTCGAGGTCCGCTTCCCGAGAAGTTTGGTGAGAAGCCCGGAGCATTCTATCGCCAAGCCCTTGAACCCTAAACTTAAACATCCCGTCAAACCTGCAACCCCAAAATCCGGTTGTCTCTAGTCTCCCTGAAGACTGAACCTAGAATAGGTTAGGGCTTTAGGGTAGGGTTTGGGTTTTTGCCGTGCCGGTTCTTCAAGCCCTCTTTTGGCTTCTGAACCCTAAACCCCAAGACCCCCGATGGGGCTTCAGAGGGTTTTATAGTGTGTTTATACGGTTTAGGGTTTAGTCTAGCGGCGCTCACAAGCGAAACGCGGTTTTGCAGGGTTTCGGTACGTTAGATTAGATAGTGACTATACGAAAAGTTCAGGCTTCTCTAGTCCAACCACAAGCCCAGGTGTGCCGAGGAAATCGGCCAGTTGGATGCCATTATGGGCCAGGTGTGCATACCTTGTGGTAGTCCTTCAAAGGGTAGCACCCGAGATCTTCAAGCAAATGGTTATCACGGAGTGTGATTGTGCGAAGTAGCATCTGCCATTGTCAGTGCATCGATCATATGCCATTCTCCGGCACCCGAAACCAAATCCCAAATTTTAAACACACAAGCAGTCTTAAACCTTAAAGTCCAAGCCATAGACTCCGCAAACCTTCGCTTGCGCCCCTACGGAGAGTTGTCTCGCTTGATTGGTAGAGCATTCCTTCTCACCCCCTCCTTTCCCAGGGTAAGGGTTTAGCGGTCTAGGGGCTTAGTGTGAAGCGCTTTAGGGTACCCATCCTCCATATCTTTTACACGACATTGTCATGGCTGTTGTGATGTTGTAAAATGTTTTCAAAGGGTTTCGACAGCGATTTGGCAGGGTTTATGCGAAGTAGGTTTTGTCTTAGGGTTTTGGGAAGTCTATAGGGTGCTCTTGGGGAATATTGGCCAGTACATGTATGGGCTGTCCGAGCTGGGATGCTAGTCATAAAGACATCATTTCCAAAAGGTTTAGAGCGGTTCTGAGGGTTTGGGGTTCAGGGTTTCTGGGAGGCCGAGACAACGCTCGGCCGTGATCGCTGGGGATTGAGGCTATTCCAGAGCTTCCCGGAAAACTCACCGCCTCGACGGATTGCGGACCAGATTCCGATGGGAGAACTGCTAAAGCCCTCGGGACACTCTATATGGTCCTCAACGCGATCATCAATCAGCAAGTACAAACCCTACCTGGAGATCGAAGGTCCCGCCTCCGTCGATAAGTATTTTTACTCCGGCGAGAGGGTCAAAGGCGAGAGTTTCTCAAGCTTCATTGCCGGGAAGGAGGTGGCTAAGCAGGAGTTAGAGTCCAACCTGGGGGAGCGGCACGACAAAGTAGCAGGCCGCATCCTTCTCCGACAGGCAAACTTGACGGAGTTTTAGAGGGAAATGGTTTCATTGAATGACACGGCCAATCTGATGGGCTTCGACCAAGTGGCAGCTATTTTGAGGCCACTGCCGACATCAGGCCTCATGTGGCTGGGGCTGGGCGGTTCACCCAAGAGTCCCCTAAAGCCTGAACTCGATCTAAAACCTTAAACCCTTAAACCCTAAACCTTCAAGCCCCAAAAGCCTTAAACCCTAAACCCCTAAGCCCTAAACCCTTAAACCCCAACCCTATACTAAAAGACCTATACCAGCTTGGGTGTTTTCTTAAAGGGGTCTACAAGGGATCTATAGTAGGGTTTGGAGGGTTCCTTAAAGGGGTCGATAAGGGATTTATCGTAGGGTTCGCAGGTGGAGTCTGAGTGGCTCGAAACCTTTGCAGCTTTCTTCAAGCAGCTGCAGCAGGAGCCAGCCCTCAGTTGTGATATAGGTCCTTGCATCGAATAGCGGGGTTTTGTGAGGCTTTTTGTTGTTTATGCGATTTCAAGAGGGTTTTGTAGGATGCTTTTAGGGTTTTACCGGGGTTAGCGTAGGGGCCTTTCTTCTTTTGAACTGGGTTTGGGTTTTTGTGATATCGCTATTTATGGATTTATGGATTTACAGGTGATTCGGACACATATACTAAACTCTTAATCCTGAACCCGAAACTTTGAACCCCTCATAAAGTTTGTGAAGCCTTGTTGCTTGAGGCCCCGCGGCTGAAGTGCATCCGTGTGTTTATGAATGTGTACATATGTGTATGTATGGATGTATGTATGTATGTATGTATGTATGTATGTATGTATGTGTATACTCACAACGGTATGTATGCAGGCATCTAGCACATACATGCATACATACATACGTACATACATATATACAGACGTACATACGTACATGCGTACACACGTACATGCGTACATACGTACATGCAGACACGCGTGCAGAGGCCTCCCGCGTACATACGTACATGCACACACGCGTGCAGATGCCTCCCTGCCTCCCTGGCTCCCTGCCTGCCCCGAAGCCAGAACCCCAAACTCGTAAACACTCACATCCCTTAAACCCTGCATCTTAAAAGCGCAACTTACCCCAGAAACCGAAATCACAGAGCTACGACGCCCTGGCTAGCGAGCGAGGACGTGCGTGAGCAGCTCTTTAAGACGCTGATGGGGAAGGTGGCCGTCTCACATTGACGGTTTTGGATAGAGGGTTCAATATGGAGGTCTGAGTATCGAGGAACAGTGGGCTCCGATAAACCGTTTCTAATCACACTGAAAGTTTTGGGCCACCTATCAAGGGCAACGCAAGACGGAATAACGGTAGGTGAGGTCAGGGAGCCCTTAGGTAAGCCCTGTACTATAGGGGCGTAATTAATTGCCAAAACTATTTGGGGGGTTCCGTTTTAGAATTTTTGTATAATTTTCATCAAGACCATATTCTGATTATTATGGCTCCTATGTTAAAGCCTCCGAAATCCGCGTGCTGTTTGGGAGTCTCCCACCTTCTTGAGTCGTTTGACTCGGACCAGGGCGGTGGCATGTCATGGTCTTATGTAGTATCTGAGTGGATACACTTTACACTTTTTGGGATAATATTACCCCCTATAGAACTAAAAGTGCACACCTTTTGGGGCTTATGAACTCAGCACAATAAAGGCCCAAGGTTTCTTAGTCAGGTTCCTACATTAGCAAGAGTCTTGGGGTTGCAGGCGCACATGCTGACCCCCCGGCACCTAAACTTAAACCATAACGGTTTAGGGGTTTAGGGTTTAGGGATAACACAACCTGATGTAAACTCGATTGCCGCCTCAGGCTTGGATTTCACACCTACTCAAGTAGGCCCAAAAACTTAAATCCGAAATCCCACACAGCCCTTCCCTCGCTCCTTATCCTGATTGACCCCAATGCACTCTTTACAAAACTCGACAAGAAACTTGTAAAGCCCCTGAACCCTAAACCCTAAACCTGAACCCAAAACCTTAAACTCTTAAACTCCTAAAGCCGAAACCCTAAATCCCTTGCGCCAAGGCCGAAGAGCTTGTCAAGGCTTGGGAGTCCGAAATGGACGAGGTGGCGCCTGTTTTCTTACCTTTGGTTAGTTGGGAAAGGAAGAATGGTCCTAATAGTAGTTATAATTGTGCCCCATTCCTCCATTCCCTACTAACCAAAGGTAGTTTTTTGGGGGATTTGGGGTGTTTTTTGGGGTTTAGAGGTTGGGTTTGAGGGTTTAGGGTTCCGGGTTTTGCAGAGTTTAGGGTTTCGAGGTTGGATATTTAGGCTTTACAGTTTTCGGGTTCAGGGCTGCGGGTTTGGGAATGAGTTTTTTGACGTGTGTCTTTGTCGTGATGGATTCTTGATTTACTTCAAAATGATTGTTGCACTCTGCCCTAAACCCCAAACCCAAAAGCCTAAGCCTCCAACCCTAAACCCAAAACTCAAAAACTCTAAGCCCAAAACCCAAAACCCAAAACCCTAAGCCCAAAACCCTAAGCCCAAATCCCAAAACCCAAAACCCTAAGCCCTAAACCCTAAGCCCAAAACCCCAAGCCCAAAACCCTAAGCCCAAAACCCCAACTTCAAAACCCAAAACCCGGAATACCTCGAGCCCCCAACCTCAAACCCCGACCGCAAGCTCCAAACCCCGACCGCGAGCCTAAACCGCCCTTACTGGTAAACGACAGCACCTTCAAGCCCTTGAAACTAGGGTCCAAACAACAGTAATGATACCAACAACGATAATAACGGTAATGATAATAGCAACGATAATCATAGTAATGATGATGGTGATAGCAATAATATCAGCAAAGGAAAAACCTTGCGCCAGGTGAACCAGGAGATTGACAAGAAGGTGAAGCAGAAGAGGCATGCAGTCCGTTGCCAGATGATGGGTTTCTGTGAAAGGTTCTCCATAAGGTTTTACTAGGACCCAGAGTAGGCCCTTATTCCCTTTTTAAGGGTTTAGGTTCCCTTATAACCCCCTTTAAGCCAAAAAGGGCACCCTTTTTCTTCCTAGGTTACTCTTGGGTCTAGTTTATGGTAATGTTAAACAAAAATGTGTATGCGGTTTTGAAAAGCCTCATAAAAAGTGTGTTCTTTCAAGTCTGCGCAGCCGTTTAACAGACCCTCACAAGGGCTACGGCAGAGCTTTGTAGCTGGATTCCAGGTTTGCGGGGGACATGGGGGTGATGGAGTTTGCGGGTTAGAGCACACACGTCAACCCAACTCTATACGCCACTGCTTGAGCCCTGCACAGTAAACCCCAAAGCTGATCCCAGACAAGTTCTGAAGCTAAATATCCCAAGCCCCTACAGCTGAAACCTATAGCTTGGGCCCTAAGCTGGAAAGCCGAATTCTTAATACAGGGGCTTGAATAGTCAGCAAGACTTTTCGCCTGAAAGGTCCCTAGATTCTGATGCTATGCTTCACTCCCATTCCTCCGTTCTGATAAATACGGCTGCAGTCTCAAACCCCGTAAGCCCTACAGCAATCCAATAAAAACCCGTTAGAAACTTACCAACGTCTGTGAATAGCTCTTTATCCTAATTCTGGTTCACATCACTCCCTATACAAGCCCTGCCTGAGTGAAAATACATTTATTGTAAGCCACCTGTGCTCTAAATCCTGAGCACCCGGATTTAGGGTTTAGGGACCCCTAAACCCTAAACCCCAAGCAACCCTATGCTCCAAAATCCTGAGCACCCTCCGCCGCCACCAGGCGAGCTTGTCATTGTGATTATTTTAACTGTTATTCTTCTTTTCATCGCTGTTGTTACTATTGCGGTTATGATCAACATCATGATGATGATTACTATGATTATGACTATATTTGTTCTTACCTTTGTAGGAGCCCGTTAACATACCCTGTTACCCTCGAGCTTCCATGCATCTTAAACCGTTACCACCTTAAAGGTAACCCATATGCTAGTTATCCTTTATGGAACCGTTATATTAAGAGTAACCCGTATACCCCAAAACTCTACAGCCTAAACCCCTAAAGCCTGAACTCCCATATCCCTAAACCTCTAAACCCTAAACCCCTGAGCCCATAACCCCCAAATCCCTAAACCTCTAAGCCCTAAGCCCTGAACCCCCCCTAAACCCCCAAGCCTCTAAACCCTGAACCCCCCACATTCGTAAACCCCACTAGATCCCTTAAAACGAAGCCTTATAGCTCCCCTCAAAAGGAACTCTTATAGATCCCTTTTGAAGGAACCCTCAAACCCCAAACCCCCCCAAGCCCTCCACCAGGCACCGCTTGTCGGAGGCAGTGAGTCGGCGGCACGAGGTTCCCCAGCCGGCCATGGGATTCTTCTTCTGGGGGTTTAGGGTTTAGGGGATTTGGGATAGTCTTTAGGGTTTAGGGTTTAGGGATTTGGGGTAGTCTTTAATTTAGGGATGCGGGACAATATTTGATTTCCTTTATTGTGAAATGTAGAGCCCTTCAAAAACACATAATTCCGGGGACTGTTGAAATCGACACCTCGTTTGGGGTGTATATAGGCTTACTACAGGCTCACTGCGAGGGGTGTAGGGTTTAGGCTTAACATCGGGTCTAGAGTCAGAGGTTTTGGAGAGTAGGATTTGGGTCTTGAGGGTTTTAGAGTATCAGCAGTTTACTAGGTGGGACATTTTATATTCGCTCTTAAGAGGCTTAAGAGGATCTTACCTACTAAGATTTTTCAAATCCTGTCAAAGCACCTCCTAGGTAGGAGTTGGGCCTTGAGGGTTCTAGAGCTTCAGCAGTTTAGGGTTTAGGGTTTAGGGTTTAGGGTTTAGGGTTTAGGGTTTAGGGTTTAGGGTTTAGGGTTTAGGGTTTAGGGTTATTGGGGGACTTCAGGGGTTTAGGAGCCGGGGCTTAGGCTATCGCTTAGAAGGGGCTGTAATAGTGGTATAGTAGGGATATAATAGGGCCCTGATATAATCCTTATAGTCACTATTACAGGGTGGGGGCAGCTTCTAAGCTATCGCTCACATCTTCATTCCCGGCGCAGAGATGAAAAAGCTCTGAGCCGCCTTTGCGAAGGGTTTTGGTTTTGGGCCTGTGCTTGTTGTTTAGACAGGAGGCCGCCCGGTAGTGATTCTCAATTCTGCAATACCCAAGGAAATTTAACGGTCAAACCTTCAGGATCGAATCATTTAGTAAGAGCCCCGAGACTTGAATGGTGAGCATTGGGGAGCTAGCATGAATCTCAGACAACCAGGTTCCTCTGTTGTGCTGTCCTTAAGCATCCGAGTCTTTAGGGTTCCATAGATTTCAGGGTCTCCTTTCTTATCAATCGTCCCAGCATCGCTCTCAGACTCCCAAACCCTGGCAAATCTCTAATTCCAATGTCAATGCATCAAATCTCGCATCCCATCCGAGCGCGCAAAGCTCCCTTCAAACGCCCAAAAGGAAGCCCCTTTGCACATCCGTAATTCGTTTATCAACTCGTGAATATTCAATTTTGGGCCTTGCAGTAAGCCACGAAGCAAAGAGCCCCAAACTATAGGGCTCTTTGCTTCGACCCCGAACCCCTGAGCCCTAAACTCTAAGATTCTAAGACGAAGAACGGAGTAAATGACCATCGCTCAGTCCGCCCGCGAAGACTATTGGAGGTGCGCCCTATACTTAGGTTCGTGCTTCAGAGCTTAATGTTTGGGGTTTAGGGGTTTAGGGTTTGGGGTTTGAGGTTTGGGGTTTAGGAGGTCTAGGGTCAATGAGGGCCTGGTTCGGGGTTTAGGGCTTCGGGTGTAGGAATGTACGAAGAAGTGTCTTACCGTTAATGCACAGGACCCCTCACTAAAGAACATGTCCCGAAACTGTAAAAGCCTAACCCTTTATATATGTGTACACATTTGACATATATGCATCGTTGTCGTTTATGCACAGATACATAGGTACATATGTATGTATACGCACATATATATATGTATACACATGTACACCCGTCTTCTTTTTTTGTCTCTCTCTCTCTATTTCTATCTCTTGTTGTTTGTTTTTCTATCTCGCTCTCTCTCTCTCTCTCTTTCTCTCTCTTGTGGTTTGCCGCCAATTAATTGTTGTGGGGACGGTGTGGTTTGGTGCGAGTGTCCGGCTAAGCAGGGTTGCAGATGTAAGGAAGTAGGCGAAGGTTTGAGATGTGGGAGTTTCCGAAAATTAGGGGTACCTTATTTTGGGGTTCCTGTAATAAGGATCCTACTATTTAAGGTATTATATTAGGGTCCCCTATTTTCGGAAACTCCCATACCCTAAACCAACAAGCCAACCCAGTTTAAATATGGTCGCGGGTTTACAGTTCGAGGTTTACGATGAAAGCTTCGGGGTCGAGCCTTAGCGCGTAAGGTTTCGGCAGGACATGGTACATAGCGTTCCTGACGACGGGATCCTTAATACCAGGAGTTAGGCAACTAGGACCTAGAGTAGGCCCGTATTCCATGTTTTTAGGGTTCAGATTCCCTTATAAGCCCCTCTAAACCACAAAGGGCACCCTTGTTATTCCTACTTAAAGGCCCAGGGGCCTTAGTAAGTAGGTTATAACTACGTAGAGTTACAAGACCCTAAATGGAGTCACCCGTCACCCCAATTATAACTCTACTTATGGCAGACTTACTAAGTCCCCTGGGCCTCTCTTGGGTCGGCGCACGTCAATCCTGAGGGTTTGGAGTTTAGGATCGGCGGTTCAGTGTGTGTTTGGGCTTGGAAACCTAGGGTTTAGGGGTTAGGGAATAGAGGTTTGGGGTTTAGGGTTTAGGGTTTAGTGATGACAGGTATGTTGGCTTAGAAACCCATCTCTGGTGGGTTCTTGGTTCCCATCTCTGGTGGGTTCTTGGTTCCGGTGCCCTTGAGAAGCCCTAAACTCAAAACTCTAATCGTGGTGTGCCCCAAAACTGTGTTCCAGTTTTTACTAGCCAGGGCTCGTAGCATGCAGGTCAGGAAACTGTCTAAGATTCTCAGAAGGTTGACTGGTACATAGTTGAGAGTTCCATACATGGTATACGGGGCAAGGATGCCCGATTCCTATGAGCACTTAGCTAAATTCAGCGCTCACTCGAACCCTTAAACCACCAAGCCTGAACCCTACCGACGAGGTATCGAGAGCGGCACAGAAGCCCCCCAAACCAATGGTCGAACCAGCTAAAGGCCGGAAAGCACCTTATAATAAAACTTCAAAGAACGGCTTCAGAAACTGAGTAATATAAGGGCCCAAATAATTACCAATACTACTTTGGGGGTTCCTTATAGCAATCATGGCATAATACCCCTAAGCCCGATTCTAATTGATTATTAAGGCCGCTATATGAAGCTTCACGAAACCTTAGCCAGCTGCCCCGACAGGCAGCACGAAAAGCAGTGTGCCAAACAATTTGTCCACTGCCTTGCCGCGATCTCGGTATGCGGGTGAGGGTTCTTGGGTTTTAAAGGGGCAGTTCAGGCGGTTTTAGAGATTGGCAGCAAGTCGACAAAACAACAAGTTTGTGGTTCTGTCCTTTGGTGTCTCGGATGTCAGGGTCAATTTTCCTCAAGCCTTTTTGAACCCTTAGGTCTTAAACCCTCTGCCCCGAAGAGAAACCCGCGCCCCAACCACAAAACCCTCTTTGAAGATCCCGGACGTGATGCAACAGCAGAGACCCCCTGAGTTTGATGGTAATGGGTTTAGGGTTAGGGTCTAGCGGTCAGGGAAGCATTGCAGGTTGCTGGAGCTGAGGGCTGCGAACTGAAATTTTGACCAAGTCACCAATGATGTTACGCAATACCTGATCCGACGAAAAGTTGTAGGCAGTTCGTACTTACTGAAGCTGAGAGCTGCGATTTGTAGTGTTTACAAGGCAGCGCGATGGCAGCCGTGGTATCACGGCATGCTTGATGCGGCACGACGCGTTGGCGCCGTTCGTACTCCTACTTTGCGGTGATGGTCTGACCACCACGAAGTGGGCTAGATTTGAATACAATCAACCCTAAACCCTAGTTAAACCGCGGTTCAATAGCATCCGGTGCTTGGTGTTTAGGCGTGCAGCTTCGTCGCTAAACGGCCGTTCCTGGCGCCCCTTAGAACCTTGTAGCAACGCTATAGACCCACTGAAGGCCATCCTTACTGAAGGCCATCCTTACAGTATTGCTTAGAGTAACCCTACAGAAGCCTTGCAGTGACCCTAGCAGCATCCCCAAGCCTAAGCCCCTCGGAACCTCCCAAACAACTCTGTCCTACAGCCCAAAACGCAAAACTTGACCCTCTGAACTTCCAATGCATTAGGCCAGGGTCACCGGCATGGCCAACTGATCGTGTTACTGTCTTGCTCGACTGCCGTGCTGTCAATCAGACCTTCTTCGCTAGGGCTTTGCCTGCTACCATGCGTAGGGAGTCGCTGCTTTTGGCTGCTGGTTTTGCAGGAGGGGACATGCACCAGGTTTTTGTCCATGGGCTGCTGCAACCCTTGCTGCCGGATCAGATGATCAGCCTCTTCTCTGGCATGTCGATCGCTTCTGTTGCGGCAGGAAGGTTGGGACTCCCTGGTTCATTTGCCAGGACCAGGTTACTCCCCTGGTCAGCACTTCCACCTGCTAGCAGATGGCGGATGGCAAGAGTTGTTCTCTGTTGGCGAAGGACGCCGCAGGTACTTTAAGCAAGATATAGCGACTCAATTGCAATGCAGGCATGACGAGCTCTCTCTTCTGCGCACAAACCCTGCTGTCACTGACTCCTACTTTTGGGGACACATTTGTGGTGCGGTTACTGTAGCCACTACACAGCTTGCTACGGTTCCAGTTCCGCCTGCTCGTCAGACCAGCCGAAGCGTCGCAGTTGTAGTGGACTGTCGCCGGATTCACCGCGGCTTCAAATGGCTTCTCTCAGACTGTGGTGTCATCGCTCTCGCTCGTCTGGAGAACTTGTGTGGCGTGGAGCCGCCTGTCGGATACAGTCTGCACGTTCATGGCGCGCCGGTTGAACATCACTCTGGCGCCCCTTGTTTTCGGGTCAGTTCCGGCCAGCTGTTTGTTGCTGAGTTCGTTAAGGATGCCCTCCTGTCTGCTAGTGCTGACGTGAGCATGGGCCCTGAGGTCAATTTACCCTTGCCTGTTCACCATGATGCCGCTCGTGTGCCTGGAGCCAGCTCCGATGGTCGCAACCGCAGTCGATCCCCCCGATCTACTCCTCGTGAACACGTGCAACATGCTGGCCACACAGTGATGCTGTCCCCTGACCTTATGTCCGGCACTGCTCATGAGCCTGAATCCGAAGCTCCCCCGACTTCTGTTGCTTTGGATGATAGACAGCCAGACCGGACTAGGTATGCTTCGGATGATGCAGACCAGGCGAGCACTCCTACAGGTGCCGGGGCCTCGCCTGTTCTGGCCAGTTTCGGGGTCTTGTCCCCGGATTATGCAGTCGAGACTGTGACGGTCCTGTTGAGCTTCCCTTTGTCTGTGGCTGATGCCTTAGCTGCTGTCGCTCATGCGCGTTCTCCAACTTCGCAGGCTGCCTTTCCCGTCTTGGTGCCTGCATTTCTGCAGCCGGATGCCAGGTGGGGTACCCTTGTTGCGCTGCCTAGCTGGGCGCATCAAGGGAACTTCGTCTGTGCGGACGCATATGACTTACAGCAGAGGATATATTGCTTCCCCGCGCCCAGTGAGATGTCTGGCGCTGCGCTTTCAGAAGCCCTTGGGCTCACTGTTGAGGAGCCCGGCGATATTTTCGTCAATGGGCAAGGACCGATCCTATCTCACGAGGAAGCCTTCCTCGCCACGGGAGCCTGTATTCAAGTCGTTCGTCGCGGCACACGGCCCACTTCCCATGTCCTCCAGGATATGCTGCAACAGCCGTCCTCCTGGGCTGCCCCTCCTGCCTTTCCGGTTGAAGGGATCAGGGACCGCATCTGCCTGGTGACTGCCTCTGGCACCAGTGTCTACAGAATGAGCCCTGGCGGAATCGAGCGTCAACGTCGTGAGCTTGCCCAGGTTGTTGGATGCCCTCCTGCGGAGCTCTTCCTTCGTCCTGGCACAACTCGGGGTTGTGATGCTGCAGTCATAGGACACCCCTGTCATTCAGTCGTCGCGGCCCTGGCGATAGGCCAACTGCCTCTTGACGTCAATCCAGTTGTTTGCCTCATGGACTGTCGGCGGGTGCTCCAAGGGTGGACCCCTTTGCTTTCCAGAGATGGATGGATTGACACTTACCCGCTCCTTGAGTATCTTCGGCAGGATTTGCCTCAGACTGTCCATGTTGTTATCCAGGGGGTTCCCCGCGATCAGCAATGGATTCGCACACAATCCGGACAAGTCCTGGTTGTTGTTGCATTGTCAGATACGCAACTGGCGGCTGGTGCTGGCCCCTTGTTTGTCGCCACCCCCGAATCTTCTCCTCCTGACCCGGATCAGGATGATGATCGGCTCCACTGGCAGCGCTTCAACCCCTTGCGGGCTGCTCACGGTCTTACCAGTGATACTGGGGGAGCACCTGTACCTGATACGCGTCAATGCCATGCCCTCTCTATGGATCGGGTTTCTGTGCACGATGACGAGACGATGTGTATGTGGACTCAGGCCTTTGATGATACACGTGCCGATCTTGCTGGCAAGCCTCTGTGCACCTCTGCTTTCCGTCCCGCTTCTCCTCGGAGCCTGGCGCGTATCCTATCCCCCTCCGGTGTTCCTGATCGGCATGTCTCTCTTTCGCAGCCCGGTGCTCATCAACCAGTTTTTGCCACGGCTCCCCCGTCCGGCGCTGGATCTGGTTGCTTTCCTTCTGCCACGGCCTTTGGTCTTGTGTGTGCTGGCTTGGTTAGCCCAACACGTGCCTGTACTATCGGAGGCCTCTCGGCTGCGAATGCAGATACCACTTGGCTTCCCCCTGCACACGGTGTTGCCGTTGCAGCTTGGTGTGTTAGCTTCTTCGCTGTCTGCTGCCTCCTCTGGCGTTTTGTCGGGATCCTGCAATATAAGTTGCTGTGTGAGCCGACTTCTACTTCATTACATGCGGACGCTGCCCTCCGGGCTGCCCGGACTGGCACTCTTCGACTTGGGCTTCCCTGGCCTTTCACAATTCAGCGTCTGGAATCTGCAGATCCGGCAGACGATGCCAGCTCATCGTCCCAGGAGGAAAGCGAAGAGGTATGTCTTGACATCTCCTGTATTATACTTGCACCCTGCTACGAGCCGGAACGGGTTACCTTCGAGACTCCCATCCCTGCCACTGTTGCGCAGGTGGCACACATGGCGCAACAGTGTCGTGCTGGCCCAGCCTGCGTCCTTCTTCCTAGGTTGCTTCCCGTCTGGCCACAGCCTGATCCACGGTGGGCGGTTTTCCTAGCACTCCCGACTTGGCAACCACCGCAGCCTGTGGTTTGTTTCGACATGTATACCGTCGATGGCCGTATGTTTGCGCAGGTCACTCAGTCCCCTCTCTGCCGCCGTATTCTCCTGGAGCTTGCTGGGCTTCCCCTTCCCAGCTCGGTGAGAATCTACAAGGACAATCACCTCGAGCCTGTCGCCCCGGAGGATTGGTTTGAGGTACGCAGTGGGGCTTGTTTCTCTTTCGTGCCTTTGGGAGTTCGCCAAGACCCTCTTTTCTCTGCAGGCATGTTGGAATCTCACCTGTCGTGGGACGCACCTCCCGCCTTTCCGCGTGCCGCTGTCGAAGACTGTTACTGTTTGGTTGACGGTAATTCCAGCTGCCTTTTTACGCTCCACCCTGCGCGCGCCCCCTTTTATCGGGCGGACATTGGCAATCTTCTGGATATTTCACCCACTCGGTTGACTCTGGCCCCTGCTGACCCACGCCCTGGCGATGTGTGGCATTCCGGTTTCCCCTGCCGCACGGCCATTGCTGCATACCGGACCGCTGCCGAGCCCTCGTGCCCCTTCCTTCTGGACTGTCGTTCCTTTATGCGAGGATGGCAGTGTCATGCCGTTGCTGCAGGGATTTTAGGGGTGACCTGGGTTGAGGCTAATCTAGGACTACCCGCGCGAGGTTATGCTTATCACTATGCGCCGGCGCCCTCAAGTGCGCGAGTTTGGCACCTACGCCCTGGACAGGTGATCCAGATTTACCTTCTCCCGCTACGGGGCTCGGATGTCTCTCTCCACCCCACGCAGGCTACTGTGCCTGTCTCAGGGCCCCTCGTTGATGGAGCTGGTGATGCGCACCCCTCGAATGTCTCTGCTCATGTCCTCTCGGCCAATTCCAATGATCAAGATGACGGCCAGAGAAGGAGTTCGGACAATGGGGGTAATGATGATTCTGTACCAAGTGCTGCTGCTCCTGCAGCTTCTGGTAGCTTGCTGCTTACCGCTGTTCATGGCATTCAACCAGCAGACGGCCCTCCTTCCCGCAATGCTCACAAGCTTCGTGGCGGATGGGCGCAGTCTTCAGCATGGCTCTTCGCTAGCCTTGTCAGTATCCTCAGTACCCCTGGCACTGCCATGTTGACTTCCTCAGAGGCTGAACAGGTGCCCAGGCTTCCTGCTCCCAGTTCTGCAGGTGACACATTCATGCGGGAAGTTGGCTCCTCTGCCTGTGCTCTATGCCCCGTGTCAGTTGCACATAATGCCAACCCGGTCCAAGTCAATCCTATTCGCCTCCTTCCCACACCGTGTCGGGCTTCTGCTGGCCGACCAGCTGTGTCTGGTGCGTATGACTTTCTAACCCTGCTTGATGAAAGTGCTCGTGCTTCTGATCACTGGGCCTTTCTTGCGGCTACGTTGCTCGATACCCTTACTGAGCACTTCTGTCATGTTTCTCTTGACAAGGCTCAGACCGGCCTGGTGACAACGCCGAAGCCCACTCTGCAGCTCGATGTCCTGATCCCTGAGATGCATGCTCCGAATGTTTCGCCGGGGCCTTGTGCAACAGAGTACTTTGATCTCGATGCTCGCAATTGCCGCATCCCGTGTTCTCTGTCTATGTTTCAGGACCTGACACGGGCCTTCCCGTTCACTTGCTTAGCCGGTGCTCCGGCTACATTGCACAAACCCGAGCGGTTCTCGGACTGGGTTGCCGCCGGATGTGTAGGCCGGGCTCCGGCCCCTGACGAAATCGTCACAGTGACCACCGACGGCTCCTATAGTCCCACGACCGGTGCTGCCGGATGGGCCGTGCCGTAGTTTTGAGCCTCGTGTCATGTCACGACCTCTTGTTGCCAGGGCAATTCATCGGTTGTTTTTCGGGCTCTCTCAATGCCTTGAAGGACGCGATTGGGCCGTCTTTTGGGGACTCCAATGCGTACTTGGCAGAAGTTGCCGCTCTGTTCTGGGGAGGTGTCGTTGCCTTTCGCTTGGCCAGCAGTGCGATGTGGCTCTTCCGAGCTGATAACATTAGTGCTCTTCTCGGCGTCTCCGGGGCCAATGCACTGCAGCAACACCCTTTGTGCGCTGCTACTGCCGCTGTCCATGCTGGCCTTGGCGTGCTTAAACGTGACACCCGGTATCAGCATGTCCTTGGACACGCTGCTGATCCTGCTAATGAATTAGCTGATGCGCTTGCAGGACGGGCAGCAAGCACGGGTTGTTCTCCAGCTCCACTTCTCTTTTCCTTGGATGGCTGGTTCGACTCAAATGGGGCCGCTTTCGATTGGCTGCCTCACGTGTGTGCGACCACTGCACAGCCCCGTGCTCTTCCTGATCTTCGCCAGGATTGTCTGTCCTGGAGCCGCGATTTTACTATGTGTGCTGATCCCGATGCTTGCATGCGTCCTTTCCTGCGCAACATTCCTTCCACGCCAAGCGAACCCACTCGGCCTGTCCGTTCTGATATCTCCATTGAGTTGGCCACTTTCAATGTGTTATCTCTCCTTGATCCTGGCGCTTCTTCCCACGCTGCCGGTCTACATGGGGCCACGGGTCGGGTTCGCCTCCTCTGCGAGTCTCTGGATCATCACGGTATGCATCTGGTTGGTTTGCAGGAATGCCGTACTTTCCAAGGTACCGCACGTTGTTCCGGGTTCGTGCGGCTTGCCTCTGGGCGCGATGACAATGCCTGCTTTGGCGTGGAGCTTTGGATTAGGGACGGTTCCCCTTTCGACTCACGAAAGGCTGTTGTGTTACATGCGGAGCCTACGTTTCTGATCGCCAGCCTTTCGCTTGCCGGGGAGCCCGTTAAGGTTCTGGTGGCACACGCGCCCCATCGCGCCCACACCGAAGATTTCCGAAAGCAATGGTGGGAGCGTGTATCCAAGGCCTGCGCGACACATTCCCGTGCAGCACATTGGATTGTCTTAGCAGATGGTAACTGCCGTCTTGGGGAAATCACCTCTGCTGAGATTGGGGATCACCATCCTGACCAGGAGGATTTAAGTGGTTCCCTGATGCGTGATCTGGTGTCGAGTTTGCAGTGCTGGCTTCCCGCCACTTTCTCCCACTCTGCTCGGGGTTCTAGTGGTACTCTATACCAGAAAAGGAATGGGGCATTCGTACGATCTGACTATGTTGCCATACCCCTTGCCTGGAGCTTGTCCCAATGTGTTGCACAGGTGCAGCCAGAGATCAGCACTGGCCACTCCGTTTTGGACCACTTCGCAGCCACCGTTTCTCTTCGTTTGCGCCCCAGAGTCCCCGCTATCCGGCGGCCCCCTGTCGCCAGAATTGACCCGGAGGCGCTTGCTGAGCCCGAGAACCAGGATCGTATACGGGCCATTATTTCCTCCGCGCCGCATGTGTCATGGGATACGGATGCCAGTGAACATGCTGCTATCCTGGCCGAGCACTGGTATCAAGGTCTTGTCTCGGCTTTCCCTTTGCCTCGTCGACGTATGCGAGGCCGACACTTTTCTGAGGAAACATCTCGACTCCATGCGGCGGTCTCCCTGTTGCGCAGGTCGGTTCGAGGACGCAGCCGCGTACTCCTCCTTAGCAGACTCCGCTGTGCTCTGCTTGCCTGGAAGAGTCATAAGGATTTCATGGATTTCTTCACCGGTCGATGGCTCTGGCGGCTTCAGGTTAGCCGCGCCCTTGACTACGTTCTTCTGCATAGGCATGGCCCAGCCCTGCGTCGGAGCTGCAGGCGTGACCGCAGTGATCACTTTGCAACCCTTGCTGAGCGTATTGCTTCTGCCCCCTGTGCCGAAGTTCACCAGGAGGTTCGTCGCGTTCTTCGGCCTCAGAAATTTCGTAAGGGAGGTCCTGAGCCCCTACCGATGCTCCATAAGGCTGATGGTCACCCCTGTGCTTCCCATGAAGAAATCGCGACTGTATGTCGAGATCATTTTCGCAGTCTCGAAGCAGGCCAGGAGGTTGCCGCCAGCCAGCTTGCCACTGCGTGTTCCCAGCGGCAACAAGCAGTGGATGGAGCGGACGTGGTTCCATCCGCTTTGGTCCCCACATGGGCCCACTTGCATGCTGCTTTTCGGGCGACGGCTCCGCACAAGGCGCAAGGCCCCGATCTCCTTCCCCCAATGCTGTGCACCCTCTTCAGTACCACGCTTACTGAAGCATTCTGGCCAGTACTTCTCCAGACAGTGCTGCGTTCTAACGAACCGGTAGGCCTCAAAGGAGGCGTCATGCATCGGATCTCGAAGCCGCCAGCGGCTGCTCATACCACGGCAGGATATCGAGGGATCCTAGTGCAATCCTGTCTTTCGAAGGTCCTCCATCGAGCCACCCGGCACTTAGCTGTTGCTCACTGGAACAAGCACATATTGCCCCTCCAACTTGGAGGGCGTAAGGGATGCCCGGCCGCATTCGGTCACTTTTGTTCTCGTGCCTTCCTAGCATATGCCCGTGCCACTGGCCAGACAGCTGCCATTCTCTTTGTTGATATTGCTGCTGCCTACTATGGCGTTATCCGCGAGGCTATCTTCGGAGCCCGTGAGGACCAACCCATAGAGGTTCTGGCTGCTTCGCTTGGCCTCTCCCGCGCGGATCTTCAGCAGGTGCATGTTTACATCACGGAGGAACCCGTCCTCCGAGAGCAAGGTGCGCACGAGCTGTTCTGTGAGCTCGCCTCAGAACTGCACGCCAATACGTGGTTCGTATTGGCAGGTGACTCCTCTCTTATTGAGACCAAGCGTGGTACTCGTCCCGGCGGCTCACTCGCTGATGTGATCTTCAGTATGCTCTTCTCGAAGGTTTTGCACCGCCGGGATCAGTGTTCTGAGCGGGGTAGCCTTGTGCCGCGCATTCCCTGGCATGGATGTCGAGCGCCGCGTGGCTCTCTAGCTCACCATGCAGCGATGCATGTTGATGCCAGCGATGTTGTCTATGCTGACGACTTGGCCAGTTTCCTTGTTTGTGCTTCCGCTGCTTCTCTCCCACGGGCTATCTCTGCCGCCGCTGCAGACACTATTGACGTTCTGCTTCCGCATGGGCTGAATGCCAACATAGGCCCTACTAAGACTGCTGCTATTGCCGCCCCTGTTGGCCGCGGCTCCAGAGCGGTTCGTGGCCAGTTGTTTCATCAAAGCAAGGGCCGATTGGTAGTGCTTCCGGAGAACCGTGGCGCTTTCCGGCTTGATTTGGTCGCCTCTTATAAGCACCTCGGTTCTATATGGTCACGCATTCTGGCTGCATGCTTCCTGAAATCCGCCACCGCCTTTCCCTTGGACGGGCTGCGATGAAGGAGGGTAAGCAGCGACTCTTCGCTTGCAAGTCCATTCCCCTAGCCCGCAGGGCTACCTTGTTCCGATCCCATGTCCTCGGGACCGTCCTAGCAGGGGTTGGAACCTGGCCTTTTCTCAACGGGCAAGAGTGGGCCGCATTCTCGGGAGGGATCACTAGCCTGGTTCGCCAGCTCTTGTGCTTGCGGACCGAGGGAGGATTTAGTTGCTCCCACAGCCAGATTTTCTGTCGTGCCGGGCTCCCTCTGCCTCAGGATTTGCTACACATGGAGCGTTTGCGTTTCCTTGGGCAGTTAGTCCGGCATGGACCGGACTCTGCCTGGGCCCTTCTGTCCTGGTATTGCGGGTTTAGGCAAGCCTTAACCGCCGCGTCGACATGGCTCCTACAGGCCGTTCGGTCTACATGCCCCCTTGGCAACATTGACGAGGACTGGATTTCCTGGGAGAAGCTGATTCGCGACTCGCCAGGCCGCTGGAAATCCCTCATCAAAAGGGCCGGTCAATGGCATCTGGTCGCAACTTGCCAGGCTGCCGCTTTGGAGACCTTTGCGCGTGCTTCGTGGCCTGCTGCTGTTCCCACGCAGCGGCCTGATGTGGCGACATGTGTTCATGCATGTTTGCGGTGTAGGGTCGCCTTTCACACCCGGCAACAGTGGGGTGCTCATGCACACCGAACGCATGGATATCACTCTCGGGCGCATACAGTAGCACAGGGGCGGCGATGCCAGGCTTGTGGCCTCCTGGTTGCCTCAGAGGCTCGTCTTCGTACGCACCTCCGGCTTAGTCTCTCCTGTGTTCAGCGCTTGGATGCCAGTGGTGGCATAGCGTCCTTTCCTCCCGAAGGCTCTTCTTCACACCCGCAAGCGCCGGCCCAGCCTGGTATTGGGAAGCGCGCTCTTGGGCCAGCGAGTGTTGAAACCCTTCCCCCTCTTGCGGCTGCGCTTGATGAACTGGCCAATGCTGGTGGTGTGACGGACCAACGTATCTTCGATACCATTGTGTCCTTTATGGCGCCTCTTCCAGTCCTGCGGAGCACGCTTACCCTATGGCTCGACTCTGTCCATGACCCAGACATTGTTGCTGCAGCCAGGGATGTGTTGCTTGTCTTGCACCCAGAACACCTGTGCGACACCGTTGCCGGTGGGCTGCCACCTACGGCCGTTTCTGAGGAAGTCTACCATCCGTCGGTTGTCCCTCTGTCTCTGGCCTTGCCACTTTCTGCAGGTTCCTTGACCTTTGTTGGTCGCAAACCTTCTGCCGTGGCTTGGGCCAGCAGCTTCTCTGCGCTGTCGGCTGCACCTGTGGAGTGGTCCTTTGAGCAATTACATGCGGGCTTACCAGCTGGTACCGCTGGGGTCTTCGTGGAATTCCCTGCACTCCCTGCCGATTGTACGTCCATCTTCTTCCCCCCTGCTTGCCCTCTCAAGGTGTTCCGGCAACTTCGGGAATGGACCGACTCGGCGCTTTCCGCGCTCGGTGCTTTGCTGGCCTTTGCGCGAACGGGTCGCCCTGTGGGCCTCGTCTTCCCCATGCCCCGATACACTCTGGAGCCACTGGCCACTTGGCTCCTTGGTCTTAAGGGGGATACCGAAGACCTTGAGCCCTTTCACTGTTTCACTGCTGAATTCATTGATGTACAGATGCTTTAGGCACGTCCTTCGGACCTTCAGCCTGCCCGAAAGAAAGAAAGGCCAGGGTCAAAAACCACCACGCCCTAAACTCTAAACTCTTTAACTCGAAGCCAGCGACAAGAGGTTCAAAACGCTCGCAATCTTCACACGGGGCGGGCCCACCATGCCTGCTCGGTGGGGGGCCCAAGGTCTTAGGGTTTAGGGTTTAAGTTGAGGCTATTCTACTTTTTCAGTCTTTTGCAGTTTCGAAACCCTCAGCGCATGACAGTGACAAGCTTAAGTCCCCTCAGACATAGCCCTGTTAACACTCTTGAACCCTCCACAGTAAACTTGCAAGGGGTTAGTTGCCTTGAGGGCTCTAAGTTGGGGACGTCGGGCCTTTGAGGAGGTCATTTTGCTTCTGGGTTTTGCAAAGTCTAGTCTTTTGTGCCAGAACTTAAAAAGGCCTCGAATTTTCGATGGGACGAGAATTAGGGTTGAGGCAATTCTCCTATACCCTACCTGTAGCCGAAACGACCTACCTTTTTAGGGCTCCTTATTATGGTTTCTATATATAGTTCCTTAAAAAGGTATAGGTCTTTTCGGCTACAGGTAAACGCTAGAAGACCGCACCCTAAGCCTCAAAATCCATGCATATCCGAGATCCCCTTCGAGACCAAGACGCCGCAAGCATAGGATAAAAATCCCCGTCTCGGAGGAGGGAAGCCTCTCTCGGGCTGTCGGGAGGGAGGATTGAGGGTCGTGGGTTTAATATAGGAGCCTCAAGAATCACCAATACTATTTTGGGGTTCCTTCTTATGAGTATAGTATAATGGGATCGCGACATGGCCACCGATCTCTCCGCCTGGTATCGGTGTCCCAACGAGATGGCCTCTTGCCCTTGTATGCTCCAAAACCCTGTTCCAACTATCTAGGCCCCTATAGTACGGCATAGGCCCCCTCAAAACTGAAGTTCCGAAAAGTCGCCCTCTAGGTGGCAATTTGGGAAACTTTTTAATTTCCCTTACGGTTCCTATAGAGGTACCTATTAGCCCCAAAACTACAACCCAGCCCTGGTCTTGCAGCCTCGCGAGACTTCGCTTCGGCCTTGTAGAAAGGGAGCTCAGCCAGAACACCGTCTCTTAAGCCCCGGCAACCCCAAAACCCAAGGTCAAGGTATAGCGTTTAGGGCTGCCCTAAGCCTTAAACCTAAGACCCTAAACCCTAAAACCCTAAATCCTAAAACCCTAAAACCCTAAACCCTAAA
Organism: Symbiodinium sp. CCMP2592; assembly: GCA_905221615.1. Classification (NCBI taxonomy): domain Eukaryota; class Dinophyceae; order Suessiales; family Symbiodiniaceae; genus Symbiodinium; species Symbiodinium sp. CCMP2592. Next base: position 278,339 of record CAJNDT010003946.1, on the reverse strand, counting down.
CCCTAAAACCCTAAATCCTAAAACCCTAAAGCCCTAAACCCTAAACCCTAAAACCCTAAACCCTAAAACCCTAAAACCCTAAACCCTACAGCCTAAGACCCCCAACCAACAAAGAATCGAAACCCTTGTGCCGTCTGGCAAATGCCCCAGGCCTTCAAGGACTTGGAGATTGAGCAGAAGGCACTTTAGGTTTAGGGTTTAGGGTTTAGGGTTTAGGGTTTAGGGTTTAGGGTTTAGGGTTGGGTAGTTTTCAAAATCAGGGTCCTTTTTTGGGGGCACCCTAAATGACAGGTGCCGTATTGTAATAGGAACCCCAGAAAGGGACCATTAATATTGACAACCACCCACTTGTTTAGAACGACCTTCTGTTTTCGGGGCGGGGTAGGTATAGCATAGATGGGGGTTTTCGAAAATGGGCGACCCTAATATAGTACCCTAAATAATAATATTATTGTTATTATACGGACCCCCAAAAATGAGGTACCCCTAATCTTCGGAAACACCCATTTTGCACAAATAGTTGCAGCCCCTCCAGCCTCGGATCACGGGACCAGCCCCAGACCTTGAGCTTAGTACGGTTGATGATATGGGAGTTTCCGAAAACTAGGGGTACCTTATTTGGGGGTCCTTATAATAAGGATCCTATTATTTAAGGTACTATATTAGGGTCCCCTATTTTCGGAAACTCCCATATAAATCCTGCATTACCCATAATAAGGAATATACCACAATTCCCATAGTTTAGGGTCCTTAAGGTAATGCAGGATTTCTATCATCAACAGTAGATTCCCTATTCTATAGTCTCCTTAGAATTATTTTATTTTTGTTTATATAGAACGCAAGAGAATATCAAACATACTGCTTTTATTATGGTTCTAAGGGGGGTATACTATTTACTCTGACTGATCTATAGGACAATGAGCACCGTGTTCCATAAAGGTGACACTGGCAAAGCCGCCCGTAGCTCCATCGTCCAATCTGGTATACTATAAAGGTGCCATTACCTACTATAACCTAGTGTAATCTACTATAACATACTATAACCGACTACAATGTACCACAATCTATGATATCTACTATAACATACTGCAACCTACTACAATGTACCACAGTCTATGATATCTACTGTAACATACTATAACGTACTACAACGTACCACATTCTATGATATCTACTATAACATACTATCACCTACTATAGTCTATGATAATAAACTATGGTACACTTTTCTTTGTCCAAGCCGCAGGCGCGGCGGCCTTTTGCTGAGCGCCACGTGGAGAGCCGTGCCAGCTGCCGGGCCGAGGCATCTTTCTTAAGGGCTCTGCCAGGGTGGGAAGGGTTTAGGGTTTAGGTGTTTGGGAGTTTAGGGGTTTAGGGGTTTGGGGGTTTGGGGTTTAGGGGTAACCCCGAAATAAGAGTCCTTATATAAGGGATCCCTGATCCCACCTAGCTTCAAGGCCTGAGGCCTTTTCCATGTAAAGGTTCGAGGGATATCTAAGGATTCTGTATTCATACGAGGGTTTAGGGGTTTACATCTCAGGTCCAACAAAAGGCCAGCAATGATGACCACAACGATTATTGCAGTGCCTACAAACGGAATTGCAGTACTGAACCACACTCGCACCATTCTGGAGACTGGTTGGTATTCGTGGCGGCGTGTGCCTTCAAGCAATCCAGTACGGTTTCTCGAGTTTTCAGACACCCCACAAATGCACGTCGCGAGGGTGTACCATAAAGTAAAGAAATGGTGGCGGCGGTGGCGGTGGCTTCGGCGGTGGGCCGTGGATGCTAGCTGTGGTGATGTAGGTTGTGGTGATCGTCGTGGGTGTTGCTATCCTCGCAAAGCCTTCAACCTTGAACCCGAAACCCTGAATCTTGGGTTCTCAACCAGGTAGGCCACTGGCGTGTTCTTACGTGCATCCTTCCTTGTGCTGAGAGATCCTACTTTCAATCAGTTTTCAACGGGTTTCAAGCCGCTTCATATCCAATCTTTTGTATTCTGTCCCGACTCAGGGTATGAGGATCTTTTCAACATGCGGGTACCTCACACAGAGGTCGTGACAACAGGGATCCTGCCCCTTGTAGGCTCCTTCACATCTTGAAAGTCTCTCAATGCGAGGCTCTTGAGGGTTTTGAAAGATCCGTGTTGCAGCGTAGTGTAGATGTCTGAATACTCGATTTTACCCCTTTGTAGTGGCCCAGACACGCTATCAAAAACTCCACGTAAGGGTGGCTGAGCTCAGGCTTCAGGGGTTTGGGGTTGGCAGATGCAATGCTTTCGCACCACGAGTTCCTCCTTCGGGCTAAACCCTGAACCCCTAAACCCTACACCCTACATCCTAGACCCCCAAACCCGATTATCCCCATTTCGAAGCCTTAACTTAAATCCCCAGTCCGAAACACCAGAATCCAACGCCTGCGTAAGGGGAATCAAAAACTCACCCGATATCCCTGCCACTTGGACAAGGCAGAAAGAGCAAAACGGTCCTGCCTGCTAGTGTCTTGAGGGAGGATGCTCGGGGTGTTCTTAGGTTTTTCATAGAGTGTATCGGCTGTTCAAGACTTTGCAGTACATGGCTTTTACAGGCTTACTAGACTTCAAGATTCATCCCCGAAAGGAATACTCCGGAATGGAGAGATTTTGGAGCCTTTTCGTAAAGGGATTCGCCACGCTGAAAGGTACTATAGGGGCCTTGATAATTAGAATGGGGTTTTGGGGCAAATTTTACTATAACTATAAGAAGGGCCCCCGTAATAGTATAGGTCCTAGTATAGGTAATTATTGCCCCTATCGTAGTTCTAATTCTCGTGCAGGCTTCGCAAAACGGTTTTATTTCCGAGACAGTCGGGTTTTGGGGGTTGGGAGAGACGGCTCAGGGTTTTGGGGGTTTTGGGGTTTTGGGGGCCTCACTTCGCGAGCTCAGGCTTGAAAGGTTGATTTGTGCGCGTTGGAGGCCGCGGCGTAACGCAGCCATCGTGTGAATTCGCTGCCCCCTCGAAATGCCGAAGTAGTGAAGCCCCAAGCCCTCCGAGGTGCAGAAGTAGACCCGACTGTTCTGGCCTGAATGATTCCGGACAGTTTCACATACCCTGAGACCTCATTCTATTTATTCAAGTCCAGCAAACACTACAACTGACTTCCACGCCCCAAACTCCCTCCGTGGCTGCCGATTTGGACGCCAACGACACCTGTGCGTGATCCGCCCGGTTCTTGGAACGCGAACTTCTTTCTTGATTTAGGGTTTAGGGTTAGATCTAGAGTTGCCGTGGTGGTGGTGGTGGCGGTGGTTGTGGTGCTGGTGCTGGCAGCAACTAGCTGCAGTGATGCTGGCAGCAATGGTGGTAGTGATGGTGGCAGTGAGATCGTAGCGCTGGTAGCGACGGCGGCGGCACTATGAGTAGTAGCAGGAGTAGTAGTACAGTAGTAGTAGTAGTAGTAGTAGTAGTAGTAGTAGTAGTAGTAGTAGTAGTAGTAGTAGTAGTAGAAGTAGTAGTAGTAGTAGTAGTAGTAGTAGTAGTAGTAGTAGTAGTAGTAGTAGTAGTAGTAGTAGTAGTAATTATTAGTACTAGTTGCTGTTGTGGTATTTGGAGTAATAGTAGGTCTCGGAATCGTCCGCAATGGCTTTCTGCACATGTTCCGTAACCCCGACGTCAGGCGCCCGGGTTTCCCCGAACCCAGCCCGGCCCAGCCCCGACCTTAAACCTCAAACTCAAAAAGCTCCAAACTCTCCACCCAAGCTCGACTAGAACCCTGACTAAAAACACGCCCGTAACAAACAAACTCATAAGCACCTCTGAGGTTCTTGCGACCCGTCAAAGTTTTCGATCTCTACACCCTGAAACCTCTTAACCCACCTTGCTAAGAAATCTTATGAAACGGAATCTCGACGAACTCTTGCAAAGCCCCTCTCGAGCCCCGTGTCCGCAGCCGTTTTGGTGCAAAAGCTCCTGAGCTTCCAAAGACCAGAGACCCTCAGCAAAGAGCATCCTCAAGGCCGTCTCATATGGGCCAAAGGGCTCTGGGGTTCCCTTTAAAGGGATCCTTAAAAGGGTTCTATATGAGGGATACAGGGCTCTATAAGGATACGAAAGGGTTCTATAAAAGTTAAAAGGGCTGCTATAAGGATACAATGGTATAGGGGCCCCAATAATAACCTATCCTATTTTGGGGGTTCCGGATTATAATCATAGTAGAATGGACCCCAAAACCCTATTCAAACATCAAGGTCCCAAGATAAAGGGCTCTGGGGGTTGAAGGGCAGAGAGCATTGTTCTGATTTTGGGAGAACTTCTAAGGAGGATTGTTTCGACGCTTTAGAAGGCTTTCAGAGCAGACTTATTAGGTGCTTGATCATGTTGTATCCTTTGATTTGAGTACAACGTGAATGCCAAATATCCTCCAGCCCTGCACACGGCGAAACCCAAAGCGCTAAACCCAGACCTTTGGCTGCTCATTCAGCACAGGACTCCTCCATCACAAAACTGGCAAAACATCCAACCCCAACCCCCAAACCCTACAGTAACCTTTATAGTATCCCCTCGAGACCCTTATAAAGGAACCCCAAGACCCAACTAGAATCGTAAGAACTCCATCCCCCGGAAGGCATCAAACCCCTATAGACCCTTGTAAGGAACCCAAGACCCAACCCGAATCATAAGAACTCCATCCACCAAAAAAAGGCATCATGGCTGTCGATGCCTTGTCTGGAAATCAGCAGTTCCGCCTCTCTGAGGCGTGGCCGGGTTTAGGGTTTACAGTAGAAGCCCAAAAATTGGAAACCCAATAGCCTCAATTCTTAAGAGTAATGTAAAAAGGGAATCCCAGCACTATTTGGCCTTAATCCGGTTTCCAACTTTATAGAGTTTACTTTAGGTTTTGGATGAGGGTAGTTTAGGTTTAGGGTTTGGGGTTCAGGGTTTAGGGTTCAGTGTTCAGGGTTTAGGGTAGTAAAGGGCTCCGGGGTTGAGGGTTTAATTTTGTTTGCTTAGTTCCTTCCTGGGTGTCCCTAAGCCTTAATTCATGTTTGAAAGGGTTTAGGGTTTGGGATCCCACCTTGCCGGTAAGTCCCTCAACCTAAACCCTTAAAGCCAGCCATTGTAAAACCCTTGTGAATACAAGCCTTATGAAATTCTCGAAAGCATTCTACAACCTGCATATACACACCCTTATATAATCGTCTCAAACACCGTTGTGAAACTCCATCAACAGTCCAAAAATTTCACAGCCGGAGGCCGTTTCCACCATCCAGGAGGTTGCCTATGACTTGAACCGCCGTAGCCTGGCAGAGTTCAAAGATATGTGTAATACATGTGTGTATGTATGTATCCGTCTATCTATCTTTATATATATATGTATATGTATAAGTGTATGTACGTGCATGTAAGCGTGTAGGTATGCATATACGTATGTATGTGCATAAGACATACACATACTATGAGGATACACACACAAAAACTGTCTGCATATGTGTATATGAATGACTAATTAGTCTACGATTCAGGGTTTAGGGTTTAGGATGTATTCTTCCGCGCATATGTATGTGTGTATGTATGTATGTGTTTGCGTAGATGTGTGCATATATATATATATGTATGTGCATGTGCATGTGTATGTGTATGTTCATGTGTATGTACATGTATTCTGTATCTGTATTTGTATCTGTATGTATATGTGTACGTGTATGTGCATCGGTCTATACTATTTATGTCTGATGTGTATATGTGTCTACGCGTATACGTATACGTGCATATATACGTGTGCCTGTATAAAAAGGGTATATATGTATGTGTATATGTGTATATGTTTGTATGTGTATAGGTATACATGGTTAGATGTATATATGTATGCGTGTATATATGCATATAAGTATACATGTCGATATGTGTATATACGTATATACATATATACGTGCATATGTAGATGTATGTTTGCAGATATTTATATGTCTATGGGCTTGTGTATACATGCAACGTTACACCAAACTACATACTTACACACGCATACACGTACATACACGTTTACACGCACCCATACACGTACACACACGTATAAACATGGGCATGCACGTGCCTGCATACATGCATACATACATACATACAGCAGGCAGGCAGGCATGCATACGTGCATGCATTCATACATACATCCTTGCACATACATACATACATACATACATACATCCACGCATGTATGCATGCATGTAAACATTTGTACTTGCATACAGGTTGTTCTTCAAAAGCTTTTGGCAAGGTTTTCCAAAGGACTTCTTGATACAGGCATCTGCATAAGTTTTAGCTGAAGTGACTAAAGTTCAGACCAGTTTAGTCCTTTGTATTGGGGTGCCCAGAGACTTCGATCAGGGGGCGGCAGGTTGTTCTTTTAATGAGGGCCTTAGGTGTGAGGGCTTGGGGATGCAGGGTTTAGGGTCTAGGGTTTAGGGCTTAGGGGCCCGCAGAAAATAACCCAGGCTACTTGGAGGCCCCAGTTATACATAGTAACTTACTACGCAAATGCTTGCGCCTTTGTTGAGATTTCCTGGGTTGTCCTTTGGGATCTGTTTCAATTTCCCTTACTTTTTTGTAGAGAACCATACTAGTAAATACCTTTCAAAGGGCTTAAAGGACAACTCATTTCGGCCCCTCATGTTCTGCAACTCCCCCGTGGCCTCAAATCTTTCAGGCCCTAAACCCAGAACAATAGCGACATAACCCGAACTCCACGCCCCTTGATTGGGGATCCATTCTTATGGTGAAGGCGGTACAGCTCCGGAAGTAGCACCTTTTCTAGAACCCCATACCGGAATCCCCTAACCCTAAACCTCTAAGCCCCTAAACCCCTAACCCTGAGCCCCTAAACCCGTAAGCCCCCAATCCCCTAAACCCCTAAACCCTAAATCCTAAACCTTAAACCCTAAACAGTGCCATCTTTGCTGAGGCCTCCAAACAGAATGCGACCCAGACTCGGCCCAGCACTCAGAGGGCTTTTGGGCTTTGGGTTTAGGGTTGTAGGGGTTAAGGGGTTAGGGATTAGGGTTTGGGTTTCGGGGTTTAAGGTTTAGGGTTTAGGGCTTTGGGTTTAGGGTTTAGGGTTGACTTGTTGGGAGGATATAGGACTGTGTAGGGGTTTCTGCGGGTTTCGCAGTTATGTGCTGGTTTAGGGTTGTTACTTTCCTATTTTTCGGGTTCCGATCTATGTCAGGATGCTTCGCTGTTTTCCATTTTTCTGGTGTTGAGAGTATAGAGTTTAAGTTTCAAGGATCAGGGTCAGGGTTCCAGGGGTGTGGGTTTAAGGGTTCTGGGCTTTTGTTCGTAAACAGGCACTACTTGGAGGGTCGGGGGACTTAGTAAGTAGGTAGTAAGTAGACTTATAAGTACCCTAAACGGGACCCTAATTGGGGTTATGGTACTTATAGGTCCCTAAAAAACAAGTTACTAAGTCCCCCGACCCTCCAAGTAGGAAGTCCAGCCAGGCCACTGCATGGAGAAAGAGAAGCCCCCGCCCCACCCCCCCCCCCCCCCCCCCGCGTTTGGAAGCAACCGCATTGCGCTCTTAAGCTTGAAACCCTCAAACCATGTCGAAATCATGAAGCTAAACCCAAATCCAAAACCTTGCGCCCCCGCCCCATGCCTCAATCCTGAACACCACACCCAAAAACCCTAAGTCCTAAACCCTACACCCGCAAACCGTCAATGCTCAACTAAACCTGCAACCCCAAACCCAAGCCCTCAACCCTAAATCATAAATCCAAAACCGACACCCGATAAGCCCCGAAGCCGCCCGAACCCTTGCATCAATCCGGAGGTTGAACTCCGACATTAAACGGGCCTGAATATTTGGAATTTGGGTGTTCCTAATGTTTTTGTTCTATAAAAAGTCCATAGCTGCTTTGTATAAAGGATTCCTACAGTTAGTGTCCTCCCATTCAGTAAACTTACATAAGGAAACCTCAGTAATACCACCGCTTATTCAGGCCCCCTATATAGTACCCTAAACCTGAAAATCCTAAATCCTATATAGTACCCTGAAGCACTGGTCTGCAAGCCACGTCTATACGTCTATGCGTCCAGAACGCTGCAGTTTCCAAAAGCGCAAGTTCCAGGTCCTAAGTTCTGAAATTTGAACTTTCGGCGTTCGTGGTGATCCTGTTGTTGAGTGTTTTCTTGGGGTTCTTTTTGAAATGGGTTCGTCTCTTAAAAGAGGCAGGTACTGGAACGTGAGACTGGATTTCTAGTGGCCCCCGAGGTGGATCTCAGCGATGCCCACAATGTGACGCCCTCGGCGCGGAGAGGGGCATAGGGAGAACGATAAGTTCGAGAAGTTCTTGTGTGGTGGTTGTTGGGAAATAGCTCGGGGCGTAGTTCAGATTTTGGCGCCGGGCGGCGGAAGCTGTGTTTGCATTGCAGAGGGCGCGGACTGCAGGACTGAACACTTGGGAAGCTGGGTTCTGGAGTACCATACTTGAATTTTTTTTGGGGGACCTGTTCCCTTTAGGAGCCATTATGAAATAAACGTCTATACTTTTTTCTCCCTGGTTACTTCAAAGTCCAGGAAGGGTTGAGAGGAATGGCCGTGGCATTCAATCTTTCGAAACGCATCCATCGCTGCTGAATCGTTGGGTTTTACCTGATGTAAATGCTAAACCCCACAAAACATGCCAGTTCTACGTTACGGTCCTGGCCAGGTTATGAATTAAGTCGCAGCGCATGCAACTCCTTCGCATCCGACATCTGTTACGTACTTCTAGCAGGAAGAAGCCGAAAAGTGTCCTACCTTACTGGGGGTATTCATTTTGATTTTCCAGGCCTCCATCTTGGCTGTGATGATAACACTCGCTGCAAAGATCTTGGTCTGGATTTCTCACAAGCAAGTTCTGGGGGGTGTACTGCATTCCCTAAAGTCTGACCAGCCCAAGTGCAAACTGCCAATCTCTCCCGAACTCGAAACTTTGAGCCCAAAAAGCCCCAACCAGAAACCCTAAAGCCTTCCACCCAAAAACCCCAACCAGAAACCCTAAAGCCCTCAACTCAAAAAACACCAACCAGAAACCCTAAACCCTCAACTCGCAAAGGCCAGTCCTGAGCCTCGAACCTTAATCCCCTAAACCTTACCCAAAAAGCCGAGACCGGGAATAACGGGCCTCGGTCCCCGAAGCCTTATAGGGGTAGTTGGGTCATACGAGGCCAGAAGAGGTTTTAGCCTATTGGGGTTTAGTAGGGATTAGGGTTCCCATAATAGGGTTCATATTTAGGAGTGACCCCTACCCTATAATGGGCTATATACTGGGTATATAATAGCTATATTAAGGGTATATACCTAGGGGTCCTTATCAAGGGTCCCTCCTTTTACCCTTAGTAGGGTTCTTTTTATGGAATCCGTACCCCAAGACTCTTGATCCCCCTTTTGGCCTCCCATCATTGGGGCTTTCTGAAAATAGAAGGGGCCACCTCCTTCTCAGGGGTCCCTGAAAAGAAGGATCCTACTGTTCAGAGTTTAGAAGAGAGGGGCCGGTACTTGCTGAAATTCACGACAGCCACGAACTCTAGACACAAAGCCCAACCCTTAAACCTCAAAGCTTAAAGCCTAAACCCCAACTCGAAGCCTTAAGCCCTGAACCCCCAATCCTAAACCCTAAACCCTTAAACCTTCAAATCGTAAACTCTTAAACCCTAAACCACTAAACCCCTAAACTCTAAACCCTAAGCCCTTCCTGCAAAAAAAACGTCTCCCTTCCGCCCGCCGCCCGGCCAAGATTGCGCAGATCTGCCAAGGCGTGGGGTTCATCTCGCAGCCCGGCCGCAAGCACATCCCCTCATCCCCTCTAGGGATCCCGCGAAAGGGTTCTTAACTTAGTAGCTGAGTGGATACACTTTACACGTTTAGGGATAATATTACCCACGACTGAGACGGAAAGTGTACATTTTGGGGCTTATGAACTCAGCAGCTAAGTTAAAAAAAGGTCCTCTAAAGGTTGCTATAAGGGGTATTGTGGGGGGGGGGGGGGGTTTAATGGAGGGTCTCCAGGTCTTGTAATTGCCGAAACTGGGGTTTAGGGTTCCTTTAAGTAAAGGGTATATAAGGGCTACTGTCACTACAAGGGATCCATAGGGGCACTATACTATAGGGACCTAAAGAATTAGAATAGGGTTCCCTTTAAAGAGATTCTTAAAACGGGTTCTTTGTAAGGGTTGCTATAAGGATATAATATAGTAATGGGACCTAAGTAATTACCTTTACAATTTTGAGGGTTCCCTATTTTAAGAGTAGTATGATGGGCCCCAAAACCTTATTCTAATTATGAAGGCCCCTATATTAGGTCTTAGGTGGGGCTTCCTACAGTTTAGGTGGTCTGCGGGTTTAGGATGGTTTAGGGTTTAGGGCACAGGGCAAGCTTTGACGTTGGGGTTGTAGAGCGTCAGGCTTTGTTTTGTGTTTGGGGCTTTGAGTTAGGAGTTTAAGGTGTTGGGTTCGAGGTGTTGTTTTTCTGCACACTGCTTGGCACCGCAATCTTGATTCACAAAACCTCCTTCATTAACATGGTTTTCTGGTATAAAGGCAGCTCTTCCCTGTCGATGTATGATATGATATGACTCCGAAACCCTGCTCTAACTATTAAAGCTCCATGTTTTGGATTCCTCATAACACCCTAGGAAAAGCTCCACACAACCCTAAAAAGAACTAGAACACCTTTGACAACTTCATCGAACCCCAAACACAGTGATCAGCAGCTGGACCCAGCTCTCGGCTGTTCGGAGCAAAATCCCCTGGAGGGCCTGTGTAGAATGGACCCCCAACAAGGCTCCAATCCTCAACCCAAAACCTCAATTGGCCCTAAATCGCAAGGCCTAGGTGTTGGAGTTTACCGTTTAGGGTTTTCCTGGCCCGGCGAAGACCGACCCCTACAGCGAGGCAGTGTTCAAATTGAGCCCGACAGAACAAATATTGCAAGCCTTAGATTTTGGCCTAGAAATTGGGATTTCGGGCTTAGGGTCTGTAAGCAATGCTCAAGCTCTAAAGACCCAGAAAACTGCTTAGGCCTCGGAAAAACTTATACAACCCCTCTTATGGTAACCAAGCCTTGACAAGTTTTCAAAGCGGGGATATACAGTAAACGGTATGCTGGCCGATTGAATCTTTCAGAAGAGCCCGTAGCAGGCTTGCCATGTGGCTCATCTTCGCGAACAACTCGAAGGCTGGGATTGGGTAGTTGAAACAAGTCGTGGTTCCTTTGTCATAGTTGGACATTATTTTACATTTTTATGGGTACCTAAAAGTGTACATTTTTAATCCTATCCCAACAATGAAATAGGTTCATTTGACCAGGTATCAGGGTCTTTGAGTTTTGCAGTGTCTTGTGGGGCTTTGAAATAAGTGGCATCAGTGTCCAGAGTTTGGGCTCTAGGATGTAGGGTTGGGGTTTGGGGGTTTTGGCGTCTATTCCTGATACTTTCCTGTGGCGCTGGTGTCCACGTTGAACACAGCGTTAGAACCTCTTGCTGTCAGAACCCGGCAAAGAGATGATAGCGGAAAGTGTCAATATGGAATTGCCACTCTAAGAAAAGCCCGCCTCCACGGAGTGGGGTTTAGGGCTTACGAGGTTCCCAGAGACTCCAGTATCCCTTAATTAAGGAATATTCCTTGAATCATATTCGGGCTCCTACTCTCATTTAAGGTCTCTTCCTTTTTTCAAGGATATTGGGGTCTCTGGCAGGTTCAACAAGGCAGGCAGCAGAGAGGAGAGACAGCTCCTCAAGCATCCTATGCCCTGTACCATACCTCTACACCCCGACCCCCTACTGTAGGGGCTTACCTATACTAATATTTTGGGGGGCTCCTTATTATGCATGATTATAGTATAAAAGCCCTATGATTATGATTAAGGCCCCTACATTAACACCCTAACCCGTCTCCCCTTTCATCGAGGCTCCAAATTTACCGCTTAGAGCTCAGGGGACTTTTGGGGGGCTTTTTGGTTCTCAGGGTCCTTTAAGGAGGATGTTTAGGGTTTAGGGTTTAGGGTTCACCGTTGTACCCTACATCTTGAAGCTTGTTTCTAGTCTTTGCAATGCTCCAGGGTTGCAGAATGAAGGCAGGCATTGCGCGCCGGGAAGTGTGTTTTCGTACGACCATGGCTTAGACCAGCTGCCAGGTGTTCCTCAACCCAGACCCCCGGGAGGATCCAAAAAGTAGATCCCTTAATGGGGGTTCCTATAAAGTACCCTTCGTAGTATCGGGCCCCAAATTGCGGGGATCCCATAAAAGATCTGACCAATATTTATTGGGTACGGGCCCCACTCAGTAATAGTTGATTAATATCCATAATATATATATATATATATATATATCAGGACCTTAATGGTAGCCCTATTATAGACACTTCTTACTGTTTTGGGGGCAGTACCTAGCATATTGATCCATATTGGGTGTGGAGGACTGAAGCACCAACCGCCATTCTCGGCCAACCCCACGGCCAAACCCCAAAACAAGCCAAGCCCGGCGAGGCCCTGAACTCTAAATGGGTGGTTGTCAAAATTGTGGTCCCTTTTTTGGGTTCTTTGAATAATAGATGCCGTACTATATTAGGGACCCAGAAAGGGACCATAATTTTGACAACCACCCAAATGCGGAACTCTGAAACCCTAAAAGCCTAAACCCTGAACTCTGACTGCCAAAAGCCCTCAAACGAGGAACTCCCCAAAACCAAAGAACCCAAACCCAGAACTTTGAGCCCCCAAATCCTTTAGGCCCTACGGAAAGGGAGTGCATTTTATTCAACTGATAAACAAACCCAACTCCCATCTCCAAATCCTAAGCCCAAAGCCCAAACCTGAAGCCTTACCACCCAAAGGGGAGTTTCCGAAAATGGGGGACCCTAACATAGTACCCTAAATAGCAGGATCCTGATTATAAGGATCCCAAAATCAGGTACCCCTAGTTTTCGGAAGCTCCCAAATCGGAGGTGGCCGTGGCTCAGATGCTCGCCCTCATCTGGGCTTTGTAGGGGCTAAGGATTTTTTTAGTGGATTTGATTCATGATTAGGATAGGTTTTCCGAAGGGCTTTACATGGGTTTAGGGATTTCTGTAGGGGTTTAGGGTTTTCTTTAGCGGATTAGAGTTGTCGGGGTCTGTAGGGGAGTTTGTTTATAGTTCTCTGTTTTAATGGGTTCTCTGGGGTTGGTAGGCAGCTGCGAAGCTCAGAATCAAGCGTCAGAAACCCCTACTTTATCCTCATACAAACCACCCTGCTGTCTTTCTGTCTTGTGAAATATGTCAAACCTTCGCTGATTATGCGCCACGCGGAATGGTGCACACACCCGAATTCATGCAACCCTGCTCTAATTCCAATGGCCCCCTATGTAAGGCAATGTAAGGCCCTATCATTATCCTCACGGAAACCCTTTAAAGGTTAAAGGAGCCCTATTCTCATCATGAAGGCGCACGTACTGTACCATACTATACCATGCAATGCAACATGTATTACTACACTATACCACGATATCCCATAATTTGCTATTGTATACTAGAGTATACCACAGCAGACTATAATGTGTCATAATATAATGTAATTTATTTAAATACTACTTTATAGTATACTATATTATACTCTAATATCCTATAATATCTTACATAGACTACATTTCACTTAGTATACTACAATGTACCATAATGTATTATCCTATATATATATACTCTAATATAACATACTATATTATCCGAGCCCCCCGGCTTCCTAGGAAGGCGCCACTCGAGCAGCGCCATGCAATCTGCGCCTCCTCTGCCTGTGGTTCTGGCGGTTGGGTTGGGTACTGCCGCCCATACAGTAACACAACAGTGTATAAGAAGGCTACTATTGAGGTCTTAATATATCTATACTACGAATATTGTTCAATTGTTACTGAGTGGGGGCAGTATCCCAGTTCTAGGGTTTGGGGCTTGCGGTTTGGGCTTCAGGGTTTAGGGTGCGGTGTGGGGTTCAGGGTTTGGGGCTTGGGTTTTTAGGTATTAGGTTTTTGGGTTAGTTTGGGGTTCAGGGTTTACGGTTTCGGGCGAGGGAATGTTTGGTGGTTACCGTCTTTATGAAGTCACTATTTTGAGATTGACCGGGAGCCCAAGTCAGAAGACGTGCTAGATGTTGTTCATGCGCTTTGCGTCCAAGATACCTAAGTTTAGGGTTTGAGGTGGGTGCCTGGTTGGGGGAGTAGAGTATTTTAGGATTAATATGCTCCCCTCATAGTGGGGATCCTAATTTGCACTGCTGTTGCTCGGGTTGGTTGGTTCAACGCCTGCTGCCCCTGTCGCGTATGGTGTCCGGGATGATGGTGACCCCGACGATTGTGCCGTTTGCTGCCGCATTGTGCGACCGGGCGAGACGTCCGCTTTGATACACATAAACTGTAGAAGCTTGAGCATTTTTTCCATTATACTCTACGGTTCCGATCATAATCATACCACAACATTGCCAGAGACTTTTTCTATTTCTTCTAAACGCCCTTATATTGCAATGCGCAAGAACTGCATGACCTCGATACCTTTCTCGAAGGAACCCTTAACCCCCAACCCCATACCCTCAACCCTACATGGGAGTTTTCGAGAATAGGAGTACCCAAAATACTAGCATCCTTATTGTAAGGACCCCAAGATAAGGTAATTACCCTAAGTTTTTGGAAATACCCGTTTAGAACGACTGCGGGCTAAGCACTGAAAGGGGTCGGCTTCCATGGGGCATAGCGGCTGGGTTTAGGACGTCGGGTCGGACCCAGAGACTCCAATATCCCTTAATTAAGGAATATACCGTAAATCATGTTGGGGATCCTACTATAATGTCAGGTATATTCCTTAACTAAGGAATATTGGAGTCTCTGGGGATTCGGGGCTTAAGGATATAGGGTTTCGGCTTTAGGGTGGTCGCATTTGGGGATGAGGGACTCAGGGATTCTGTGACTTTCTCATGGGGAATTTTAGGGGGGGGGGTAGGGGGGAGGGGGGTAGGGGACTATAATTCCTTAAATAGGCATTATGGGGTCCTTATTATGGGCATTGAGGCCTGACTTTGCGGTTCAGGAAGACAAGATGGGTTTGGCATATGAAGAACTGTTGGAAGCCCAGGTGCGACGATCAGTACGGCAGGCCACGCCGTGCGATTGTTCATGGGGTTTAGTGTTCACGGGCTCAGGGCCCGTAGTCCTTTTAGGGCCCTTAATAGGGCCTTTAGAGCTTTCGGCTTTTAGGTCGGTTTAGGGTTTAGGGTTTAGGGTTTAGGGTTTGAAAAGTTGACAGTCGTCATTCGCATTCCAGCTTTTCTCAAGCACCTGGTTTTGGGAATCCACGTTCTCATACTTCACAGTGACCGTGTTGCCTTGAGCTACAGTGTAAAGTCGGGCCCCAAAAAAGCACATAAGCAAAACTTAGGATAGGGATGTCCCATATAAATCCCCTTTAAAAGGAAGCCCATAAGGTAGGGATATCCCCACAAAATGCTTATGCTTATGTGCCTTTTTGGGTCCTTATAAAGGGCTCAGATTGTGTTCTGCAGCTGTCACGGCGCTCGGAATTTCACAGCCCACATTGCTGCAGTGAGATGTTATGGCATCCCCCAAGCAGTTCCCGTATATCCTAGGTAGTATCAGAGAGACCCCTTAAAAGGGGCGCTTCTTAACCCTACTTCTAACTCTTAGAAAACTAAAGCCGCCATAAGCCCCTATGCACCCATTAACCCCTGTGCACCATATGGGTTCGTACAACCAGACTTATGAACCATGCAAAACTGATGCCAGTATGAAGCCACTTACAGCCTTATTGCACAGGCCTCAATATTTAGTAGTAATATCACCTTCGAGGCCCCGGCAGTAGTACCCAAAACCACTGCATCACAACCCTATTCTGATTAATCTAAGGCGATATATGAGAGTTTCCGAAAAGAGGGTACCCTTGTATGGTACCCCAAAAAGTAGGATCCTTATTATAAGGACCCCATAATACGGTACCCCTAGTTTTCGGAAACTCCCATATTAAGCCCTGCCAGTCTTCTTGACTTCTGTTGATGGAAGTGCCAGGTTCTGTTGGGAGCCCTAAACCCTAAACCCTAAACCCTAAACCCCACTGTGCTCGGTAGAAAAATTTATCAAACCCTGAGGGCCCAGGTCTGTCAGTCCTTCTGCGCCTGTCTGGTGCTTCGTAGGGAATGGGGGAATGGATCCTTACAGTAGTCCCTATCCATCTATCTATCTATCTATATATATATATATTAATTATAGTGTGTATATGTATATATATATATATATATATATCATCCCCAATACTAGTCCCCATTTCCCATTCCTCCATTCCCGGGTTGAGGGGTTAAGGTATGTCTTGAAACGAAAACCCGAAAGAATCTTATCGAGTTTCGAGTTTAGGGTCTAAAATTCAAGAAACGCATAATTAGAGTATAATGGGCCCCCAAACCCTAGTCTAATTATGAAGGCCCTTGTATTATGTTTCGTCATAACTCAAGCAAACTACCGAAGCTATTTTTGGGGGGGGTTCCTGATAGTATTTTGAGTATAATGAGCCTCTCAACCCTTATCTAATTCTTAAGGCCCCTATATTGCTAATGTTTCGTCAGTCGCGCTGTTCTCCGGCTTCTTCAACATCCTGCAGCTCACGGCGATGCACGGCTTTATTTGGACCTCCTTTTTCGAGGCTCAAAATAGGGTTTAGGGTATAGGGTTATAGGGTTACAGGGTTTAGGGTTTAGGGTTTGGGGTTAAGGGTTAAGGGTTTTAGGGTTTAGGGTTTAGGGTTTAGGGTTATAGGGTTATAGGGTTATAGGGTTTAGGGTATAGGGTCTAGGAGTCTAGGGTTATAGGGAACATGAGTATCTGAATGCCTAGCGGTATATAATGTTCCGTAGCATTCCTTCATATGAGTATACTATAACTACAATATCCCTCAGCTATATTGGAGCTAGGGGTGTAGGGTGTGGAAAACTGTCCCCAGGCGAAACGGGAACGTGGTAAATCTTCAAGTCATGCTCTCACGAGGTTGTTCCGGGATATAGCCGTTACACGTTTCTGCTTCTGAGTGTCGATTATAATGCGCTTGAGCATATGTATGTACATATGTATACATACTGTTTCACCCTAAACCCTAAACCCTATACTGAACCGGCTCGATGAACACTCAACCCCACACCCCTGACGATTTAACACAAAAGCACTCGCCACATCAGTTCTGAAGACGCTGGCCGATCTTTTCTGAGTTTGAGAACTTTAGGGCTCCTTTGTCATAGTTGGGTAATGTTTTCATTTTAGGTGTACTTTGAACCCAAGAAGGACGAGAAATTCTAATTTTTCGCACTCTCCCCACCATGGACTAGCTTCAAGGTTCATCGCATCAGGGTGTAGGGCTCATGGATTGGAGGTGGGTGGATTCGAGGCAGAAGAGGGTTTCAGGGCGTCCGGGTGTGTCGACAGTTTGGGACGCTGTGGCGATCCTGCGATGTAGGGTTGGCTAGCAACCTGGAAAACTGTAGGAGCTCATCTATGGTTCATAGCTGTCTTTTATTCTTTAACACCAGCACATGCTAAGAGGGGTGGGGTGGGGGCGGTAAGCTCCCGACATTGAAAAGACCCTAAACTCTAAACTCCAACCCTAAAGCCCCGAAAGCCTACAGTTTACACTCAGGACTCTTAACCCGATTTTTTTGCAACCTCCAGACCCTATCAAGACCCTGTGAATATACAACCCTTTAAACCTCTAAAGATAGGCATAGGCCAAAAGCCCTCAGACCAAAAAGAGATCTAAACCAACAAACACCAAGACAACAAAAACACCGAAACAAAACCAGCTTCCCACAAAGAAAGCAGGAACTACACCCCACGCCATCACCTTCAAGACCGTTTTAGATTCTTGAGACCTTAAGCCCCAAACCCTGAACCCCTAAACCCCAAACCCTAAACCCTAAACCCCTAAACCCTCAAACCCTAAACCCCCAAGCCCTAAAAGCCAAGGATTGACGACTTCGACCTCCCCGGGCGTGCAAACAACTTCACGCTCAACTTGCTGCTTGGCGGAGGAGGTCTTCAGAGGGTAGAGCCTGCCTATTGAATGCTCGTACATGCACACATACGTATATCTGTCTATATATATATATATATACACATACACTTATGTATGTATGTATGTATGTATGTATGCATGTATGTATGTATGTATATATATATATATATATATATATATACATGTTCATATGTGGGTGCAAGCGCGTGTTTTCGGTTGTAGGGTTCCGTATACGATTTTTTGACGATGCTTACATAGGATTGATTATTTGCGGCTGTGGGTGCTTTGCGTGTTTCAACTTTTTGTTTGATATTAGTCTTTTGGGGCACATCACTTGTGCTTAGGGTTCAAGTTCAGGACCGCTACGTACGCTCTAGGGGAGTGCATGTCAGAGAGGTTTGTGAGATGGGGTTGAGCAGGGAGGTTGGGAGGATTTTGATGTTTAGAAGTTTCGGGTTCGGGGTGTATGGTGCAATGTTTGACGAACCTGGAAGGGAGTTTATGACGGTTTTGGGGTTGCCGGAAACTCGTGGCTGCAGGCCTATCGGGCGCCGTTGTATTCTTTGAACGCGAACCCACCTTAAACTCCAAAAGCACTCAAACACCCTTCGCCTTGATCCCTGAAGTCTAAACCTCAAACCCCGAACCCTGGGGTTTAGGGCTTAGGGTTTAAACCTCAATCCCCAAACCCTATAAGGTCGCGCCCCATCGAGTGGATTGCGACGTGCCCGATCATGCAGCTGAAGCTGGTTGTCCTCGCAGGTGAGGTTCTAGGTTGTTCATCGGCTTCTTATAATTCATGTACCCGAAAAGGCAAACAGGTCTAGAGCTGAGGGGTTGGTTTAGACGCCTGAATAACTACCCATACTAGTCCTTAAGGCTCCGGTATGTACCTATTCCAACAAAAAGTAAACACTTCAATCCCTATTCTATCTAATCAGGCTCCACACTTGGGATTCTCAAAATCTGGGCTTTTGCCCTGCAGGTCATAGATTGCAACGCCTAAAGTCCTGAACCCTAAGCCTCTCTGACCCGCTTCGCCAGCCCCCAGCTTCATGCTGCTCCGCGGTAGACCCTCTTGCCCATTTTTAAGGACTTAGCAAGTAGGGTGATAGCTAGGGTACCTGCACATATAACTACAGTAGTTATGCTGGAGCTCACCGGAGATCGTCTCACAGAAGCCGGAAGTGAAAGCATCAGGAGGGGTGCCGAGCACATCGACGAAGTGTTCGCTCTCAACAAAGACTTTCCTCAGCTGCACCGCTTCACGAAGTACCGTTGCCTTCGCGAGCACAGAGACGCCTGCATTGACAGCCTGGGCCTGCAGGTAGCAGTCTCCATGATTAGGGTTTAGGGCTTGGGGTTTAGGGTTTAGTTGCGGAAAGAAAGCCCGGGAGGCCGCCGCAGCAAAAAAGAGTCCAAACGTCGCCGCAGTGACAAGCGCGAGCCAAAGCGAAAGCCAAAGCTGATTCAAAAGCAACAGGAGAGGGCGGCAAGCGTTGGCGAACTTGTTTGGATCCCTGGTCGTTGGATAATATCTAATATAGGGCGCCTAATTGTATTTATAGTATAATAGGCCTAGTTATTAAGGCCCCTATGTTAGGGGCGGCAGCCGTTGGAACAGAGGTCAGAGGGTTTCGGGTTTACTAGGGTCTCGCATGGGGTGAAGAGTTGCAAGATACAAGTCCTCCTAAATGTCTAGCACCGAGTGCAACAGTGAACAGATTTCCAGTTTGCCTACAGTGCAGAGGCTACCCTAGATCTCAAGATGAGTACAAAATAGTGTGGACAAGAAAGCTTGCAGCTGTCGACTAGCCGCCTAGCCGCAAACTCATGCCACCAACATAGAGAAAAGACGCACGAGTGCCGCCAGGCCGCCCCCATCAATAAAGCTGAACACGTCCGACGCCTCAAGCCTATGATCAGCAAAGAGTCTCCCGAAGCCGAAAGTGTAATACAGGGGCCACAATAATCACCAATACTCCTTTTGTTTTTTTAACAATTGCAGCATCGTACATCACAAAGCCCAATTGCAGCATCGTATATCACAAAGCCCTGTTCTACTTGTTAAAGCCGCTATATTACCCCCGATATCGACATTTCTTGAGCTCGAGCAAGGGAGCCCCTCCCCCCCCCCGTCACCCCAATGCCTCGGATTCCCAGTGGTACCCTTATTCCCTTCTTGTAGTCCTAGGTTCCTGATAAAGGTACCCAATACCAAAAAGGGAGCCCTTGTTATTCCTAGGTTACTGGGCATCCTAGATGCTCAAAAAACCCTGAAGTTTAAACCCAACCCCTAACCCCAATGCTCAAAAACCCTAAAGCTTGGGGATTCTTGCTGCGCTTGCAGTCGGAAAAGGGCCCATTAAAAGAAAACAAGAATTGCAACAGTGTGGACTAAAGATCTGGAAGTTTTCCACCTCAGTAGCAGAGAAGTGCCGAGGCAGCCCAAATTCAAAGTCAATGCAGTACTGTCAGTACCGCCGCCGACATGATATTATTCCTACTATTATTACTTTGGTTCATTACTATTATTGTTTTATTGTTATCACTTACTATTGCCATTATTACATTCATGTATTGTTATTATTATTAGTCGTCGTCGTCAGTCCCTATGTTTTATTATGTATCAACCCTTGAAGTTTGGACGGCTTCAGAGTTTGGCGCTTCGGTTTAGGCCCTGTTTAGGCTCGTGGGCTTGTATGCATCAGGGTGTGAGGCTTCTTCGGACTGCAGAATCCGAAAGAACCACTTGAAGCTTCATGCTTACCTGAACTAAAATTCCTAGATAATTCGATTTGGGCTATCATTCATGGGGCCTGATATCTAGTGTAAGAAGCGCATGCTCATGCAAATTCGTGCGCTTTAGGGCTCAAAGTAGCCTCGCACAGGTGGTCAACACCATGCAGAGAAGGTCAAACTCTTAACCCTAACCTCTAATCCCTAAACCCTAAACCCTAATCCCTAAACCCTAAACCCTAATCACGTCCCAAACCCCAAACCCAAAGCTCTCGTAGTCTTACACCGAAACAGCACACACTTCATCTCCATCGTCTCGAAACTTGATCTTAAAACATTCCAACTTAGGGTTTAGGGTTTAGGGTTAGGACCCCAGGTTATGTTATATTATATGGGTGGTTGTCAAAATTGTGGTCCGTACCCACGCTGGGCCCGTCGAGGTCGTTTTGGTCACTTGTGATTTTCATAGCGCCCGGGCAGCTTACCTCTCTCAGTGCGTGCTTTATGGTGATGGAGGCTGCCCGAAGCTCCACTGTTGTGCATCGGGAGCTGCAGCGGCTCAACTTGATTGATGTCTGGAGCCACAACCTAGTCCTTGAGGTGAGAAGGATGGGGCGGTGCGCGGAGACCGGCTGCCACTCCGTCACCATCCAGACCTGCAGGGTACCTGGCCCAGTAATCGAACCGACGACTCCGTTCGAAGAGTGGTACCACTGGCATCGTCTGAAGTACCACGTGGACTTGGTAAAGGTGGTCCAACTTGTGCTCACCCTGAACTACGACTCGGGCCGCAAGCAAAGTTGGAGGTTCAATTTTTCCGTGCACCCTCATGACGTCTACTCCACTGATGCCCTGCTCCACATGGAGGCGGCGCGCTTGCAGGGAATCGAACACTTCGCCTTCGCCGAAGAGTTTGTGGTTTCTGGTTTGGTGCTGAACCAGGACCTCGCCTGGCTATCAACGAAGACCTCCTGCGAGGATATCGGTGGCATTCCGGCTGAAGGGCCTTGGGCGCAGATCGCTGAGTTGTACGATTTCGCTTTCCTTCTCAACATCCTCACAGGCGAGTCGGCACTCCCTGAAGAGTTCTCGGCATTTGAAGAGCTGGTCCAGCTCTACTTCCCCTGCCGCCCGGTACCTCCAGCGCTTGAGGTACCTCATGTGGTGGAGGGGCACAGCAGCTGTGTTCCCGAGCGGCACAGCAGTTGGAGCGGCTCCACTCGCGGTTATGCACACCGTGCTCCGGCCCAGCGCAACACCACCTGGTCGTCGTCAGCAACGCTGCTGCAGCGTGGGAGGTCTACAGACCTGGCCAGCGGCAGATGCGCCGTGGCAATGCTCCTTGGCTTCGCTCCCTGGCTTTGCTCCTTTTACATTTTCTTTGCTCGGCGACTTGGCTATGTGCCTTGGATTGGCTTCCTCGTGCCTTTTTGGTTTAGTTGTGTAGTCACGCGCCTTGGCTTCGTCACGTGACTTCCCCCCCGGAGTGGCTCCTAGAGAAGCCGTACGGAGCTGCGGCGGTACCGCAAAGGCCATAGGCCAGTAAGACCGGACCGGCTTAGTGACCGGGCATAAATTTTTGATCAAACGGCCATCTGCGTCTTTAACCTGCGTCCTTTCCCGTGTCCTTTGTCTTCCTGTTGTTACTTTTCCTCTCTCTCTTTCTCTTCTCTTTCTTTCTGTCTTCCTCCGCGCTCACACGTTGACTGCTAGTACACTTCCCTCGGTTGTCGTGGCTAAAAGACGCCGACATAGCTGTGGCCTTAAAGCCTGCATGCCTGCCTCGGCGTATGCTCACACCGTGCTTCCCTGATACGCGATTGTCCGGGTGTGGCATTGCCGCGCTGCAGGGCAGCGGCCTCTTAGTGACCCAGTCTCTTGAGCTTCCCCCATTTGCGCGAGTGGCCAGACAAGTTCGATGGATGCGTGCATCATTCATACTTCCGGGCAATGACGTTTTACGGAGCCCGGGGGCGCCCTGCCAGTTTGAACTCCAAGCGGAGGGGCGATGACGTTTCCGGAGCCCCTGCGATGCCGGGAGGGATAGCGCCTTAGGCATGGCCCCGTATGTAACGGGTGCCGCTACTCACTCACTCACTCACTCACTCACTCAAAATTGTGGTCCCTTTTTGGGTACCCTAAAAATTAAGTGCCGTATTAGAATAAGGATCCAGAAAGGGACCCTAATTTTGACAACCACGCACATTTTGCTACATAATATAATATGAGATACCCGACGCACCTGACCCGACTGAGCCTGCAAGAGGCGCTCGTGTCCCAAGCTACCGGCGCTTCATGCGCCCTGGCTGTGATAGCATAACATATACTTTCATATGTAATATGTATATATATATATATATATATATATAGATAGCAAGCACAATATCTATCTCTATATCTATATCTATATCTATATATGTATATATATATATATATGTACAGTATAGAATATCAGGGAGCTTTCAGAGAGCCGCCTTCGGAGGGAATGCGGGAACGGATCCCTGTGAGAGTTTGAGGTCCCTTGTAGTAGTCCCTGGGTTCAGGGCACATTGTGTCTAGCGACCTGTGGCAGTTTGGGCAGAGGGATGCGAAGGCTATGTTCGACTTTACACCTTGAAGGCTTAGGTTGTCGAGGGTAGATTATGCTTGGATTGTTGCATGTTTAGGGATATACGAAGCAATACCAAGACATATTTGAGGCTCCTGTATTCGACCTGAGATGTTAAGTTCCTCTGATCGTGGCCAAATACGGCAATGCATGCGCAACCTGTTCCCGGAACCTAAAGGCCAATGCGAGCGCGTAAACCCTAAGCGCTAGAACTTAAACCCTGAACCTTTGCTGATCCGCTTACTCAGCAAGAGAGGGTGTTGTTAGGGGCAACTGTATACCTGAACACGTGTACCTACTCATGAAGTCATCCCCGATTCTCCGCAGTCGAACCCTACAGTCCTGAATAAGCAAAGACCCCAACCCTTAACGCGAAACCCCAAGCTCTGAAGCCTCAGCCCTAACTCCAAACCCCTGAACCTCCAGAAACTTCAACCGTAAACCCTCAGCCTAAACCCTACACTCTCTGGGTTCGGGAGTACCATACTTGAGTACTTTTTTGTTGGGTACTTGTTCCGTTAAGGAGCCATTATGAAATGAAAGTCTATACTTTTTTTTTTTTTTTTTACTTCAAAGTCCAGCTCTACTTCTGTAAAAGCCATGAACTAGGACTTTTCAGCTGCTCTATAGTCGAGTACCAAGGGCCTTAGACTTAGGGATAAGGGTTTGTTTCGGGTTCAGGGGTTAGGGTTTCGGTGTGGGTCAGGGTTTAGATGTAGGATTTAAGAACTAGCGTTTCGGGAGTAGGGCTTACGGTTTAGGGTTCAGGGTTCAGGGGTTTGGGTTTACGGCTTCGGGTTTTCTGGAAATCATGGATGCCTTGACTTAGGCTCCCCGTCAGGCACCTGAACATGATAAAACCACAACAAGCCCAGCAGAAATTCATCGAAGACTCCTTTGGGGTCCGTCATTTTCTGAAGCACTCAGGCCAACACCGTTTTAAATCCTGCAACCTGAACCCTTCACGGCCTAAACCCCTCCCAAACCCTGAATTTTCATCGAAAACCCAAGCCTTGAGCTCTATAGAACCCCTGCAAACCCTACATCATAAACCTTAAACCCTCAACTCTAAGCCTTAAACCCCACACCCTGAACCCTACACGCAACAAAGCCTTTACAAAGTCCCCCTGTTGGAGACCCGAGGATGCCCTTGATCTGTGTGTCGGTGCTCCTCTGCGGAACGGCCTCCATGTTCACAGGCACCTGGTGTTGATATTGCTCCTTTGCTTGGAGCTTCATGGGTAGTCCTACGTGGAGTTGTAAGTCCTTGAATATGGGTTGTAGCTATACATACCCTACTTATAAGCCCACTTGTAACTACCCATGAACCTCCAAGTGGGGTTTAGGGTTTAGGGATGTTAGGGGTCTGACGAGTATTTAAAAATACGAGTCCTGAGAGATCCTTATTGCAGCGATACGAGAATTCACACCAGAACCCTACTTGTTGGTTTAGGGTAGTTCTTAAGGTCCTTGTTTTGGTTTAGGGTTTAGGGTCCTTGTTTTGGTTCTTTACTCAAAGGCCCCTAAAAAGGGGAAGTTTAAGGCCAGCCCGTTGACCTCGACACAGGGTAGGTTTTTGGTGACAACGCCTGGTGTGCGTCCTGTACGTCCTCTCACTTTTCTGGGGTGGGGGGGGTGGGGGGGGTGGGGGGGGGGTGCGGGGGGGTGTGGGGGGGCTAATTTTGGCCAGTCCCGACCCTTAAGTCCCAGAACTGCGGACTTTTGTCGCAGGCAGGCACAAGCTCTAGTTCTGATCGAAGCCATGTTTCCTTAGGGTCATATGCCGAACACACCGGTAATTCCGGTGTGTTCGGCACTTGCTACAACCCACGTCGCCCAAACCATCCATGGGTGGTCAATGTTATTGACGCAGAGCATCCATAGGTCAACCATGTTAACGTCCACTCAGACCAGATCTCTTTGACGCAGAGCATCCACGGGTCAACCATATTAACGTCCACTCAGACCAAGTTTGCGCAGCGCGGTGCTCGCAAAAGTGGCTTTTACTACAGCGCCATCACCTTTTTCGCTAAAACGATCGACCTGTCACAGGGATTCTCCGCCTTTCCTAGCACAACTTTTAAGTCATAATACACGTTTTCCCTAGGTTTTAGCACATTGCCTGTTTCAGCTACGCCACAAAACGCCGGTCACGTACCAGGCGCTGTTACCAAGGTTTTTATGCCTCGGATCTAAGCCACTGGCTTCCTAATATAGGGGCCGAAATAATTACCAAGGCTATTGTAATACTTTATCATGCTGCTCTCGCTGACAGGGGCCTTGATAGAGTAGGGCTTGAGGCTACATTGTAGCACAGTTCAACAGTGACTGAAAACAGGATACTCTTATTGGTTACTCAGACATCTATACTAAGGGAGGTTCGACATCGCTGTTAAGGAGGATCCTTATCAAAGCCCCCCCCTGCCGGCACCCGCACTCCGTGGCAGGAGATGCCCTGCGCTACGCTTGGTGCCACCGCCACAGTTGGAAGTTGTGGTGCACTATGGAAGCCTGAGGTACTAGCTATCGTGTTCCAAAGGGTTCCCCAGCATAATTCTATTAATTGTAGCCCAAAACCTACTCTAAATTATTAAGGCCACTTTATCGCCTGTGTTGCAAGGTCTGAGCCACGTGTAGCTTGAGGCTTTCCGAGTGGTGAGGGTGCAAAGCCCAGTGCATCATTGGGTGTCCCAAACGCCGCCTCTGTTTGGGGTTTTTGCGCTGGCAGAAGGCGCGTTTTATGGGGTTAAAGGTTCAATTGAGCCCCAGGTAAGCTGTCGAACTTGGGTGTCGGCAACTTATCCGACAACTTCAGCTCACGCCTCCTGCTTGGTTTAGCTCATGTGTTAGGTATTACGGAGTTTAAGCTTAAGGTTTCCGAACATTCCGACTCCTTCTTGACACGGAGGATGCTATTAGCCAGGGGACCTATAGCAAGAGTCAATGTTGGTGCTGGGGCTAGCAAGCGATGAGTCGTTCTTAGCTCGACTCGAAGCCCTACGCCTCAATCCCTGTTGCGATCCTCAATTCCCAAACCCTTCACGGTGAACCCTATACCCTAAACCCGAAGCAGTCCCACTTGGCTAGGTATGCATTCGGAATGTTCCTTGCCCTGGTCATGTTCTACCACAACGCTGCGACTCCCTCTGAATTGCAGGGTGGGCACTGCAGCAAGGTTGAGGGTTTAGGTGGTTCAGCAGTTGCAAGGACGGTAAAAATGTGCTGTACTCGTTCATACTCCATTTCGCCATCAGCAGCATGATCAATATCGCCTTCTTCTTTATGGCATCATGCCACGAAGTCGTGGAACTATGACACTACCATTGACAAGCTTGGCACAAGCAGACGAAGAATCGTGATGAATAGGTGTAGAAAGCAGACTGACGAACACGCGCAATCGTTATTATCATGAAGGTAGACGTCCCGAAGCCCTACAATCAACCTTTCAACCCCCGAACCCTAAACCCCAAATGGGTGGTTGTCAAAATGGTGGTCCCTTTTTGGATCCCTATTACAATACGGCACCTATTATTTAGGGTACCCAAAAAGGGAGCCGAATTTTGACAACCACCCATATAGCCATCTATTGTAGATAGCCATTTCCCAAATGCCAATCGTCTTAAAGCAGGTTTCGCAACCCCGATACCATGAACAGCTTCGGGCTTCCCGTGTTCCTTTGCGGTTTCTCTAAAGGGGTTTTTACAAAGTCCATGTTTCACAGTTCCATGAGATTTCGAGTTTAGGACTTGGGTTGGTTCCGTTTGGCTGAAGCATCTTAAATCCTGCAAAAACCGAGCCACTCCAGCCCAAGCCCCAAAGGCTTAAACCCTAAACCCTAAACTCCAACCCCCAAGCCCCAAAAGCCCTAAGCCCTCAACCCTAAACCCCAAGCCCCAAGCCCGAAAAGCCCGACGATATCTGCCGCCCCGAGTTGCAAATCCGAGAGAACAGCGAGGGGGAGGAGAGCATCCTACAAGGAGCCTTATGGTAGTTAGAATAATATAGACCCTCAACCCTGTTCTACTTATTAAGCTTCCCTCTATTTTCTCGAGGTTGAGGAGGTATACAAGGCTTCGGAGGTGTTTGAGACAGGGGGCCTGAGGAGACGCTCTTGTAGGGGTACCTGATACCAGAGATCGTATTCGTTGGGGTTCGGGGTTTAGGGACACCCTAAACCACTCAGACTGACTGTTTAAGCTTCGAAACTCAAAGACCCGAAACCCTACGGCCCGAGATCTGAAATCCTACAGAAACCCTGCAAACCTTTTTCTAGGATCCAGAGTAGGCCCTTATTCTCTTTTTAAGGGTTTAGGTTCCCTTATAACCCCCTTTATCCCAAAAAGGGCACCCTTTTTATTCCTAGGTTACTCTTGGGTCTAGTTTTTGAGAGCCCCCAACCCCGAGGCTCCCAAATAGGAAAACCTGCCTCCCCGAGTTGCAAATCCGAGAGAACAGCGAGGGGGAGGAGAGCCTCGTGCAAGGAGCCTTACTAGAGGGGATGAAAATTTGGTAATGCTTCCCCCTTATGGTTCCGAATGTAAGCCGAGTACAGCATCATATATGGGTAGTTGTCACAATTATGGCCCCTTTTGGTACCCTAAACAATAGGTGCCGTACTATATTGAGGACCCCAAAAGGGACCCTAATCTTGACAACCAACCATATACCAAACCCAGGTTCTAATCATGATGGTCCTACATGATCTCGGGCCTGATAGGTTTTGCAGGGGCTGCTTGGGGTTTTGTGGAGCGTCTAAAGGTGGCAACGGGTGTAATACAGGGTCGGGGAGTACTTGGTAGTACTTCTGCGATGCAGTTCTGGCAAAAAGACTGGGTCAATGGAGGAGCTGTGAGCTTCTTTGGTGTTTCTATTCTTAGTCTATGCAGAAGAGATAGGACTTTCTTTTTGGGACTGGTTATCGAACCCTCGGTTATAGAGATTTAGCAGCTAGTTTAGCATCTTCAGAATTGCCAAGGTGTTTTTATTGCTTACTAGTGATTTCTAAGCGCCTCGCGACTTGAACCGCAAGTAAGAGCGGAAGTAAGAGCGCAAGTGCCCAAGGCCCGAATCCCGAATCCCCATCAAGAGCCTTCAATATCGAGATTTAGACATTTAGTAACGCAGACCTCGGACGGGTGAAGCCCCTCTTTTAAAGCTCTTAACGTAAGGATTGCGGTTTCTATGCCATATGGGTAGCGGGGTGTAGTAACCAGGGGTCGCCTAGCAGTGCCTCCTTGCAGAACAATCCCTATTGCAATGTATGCGACACCATAACGGACTACATGATTGTACCCGACACTGACCCTAGCTTGTAAACCCCAAACCTGAAGAACTAGCCATCTACAAGTCCTCGGAAACCTCCATGAAACCCCTTAAGCTGCAGCCTTTCGCTCTGAGCTTCATAAACCGAAGCCCTCGCCCGACATCTCAGCCCAGAACCTTAAAACCTAAACCCCTAAACCCTAAACAAACCAGCACGATTCGAACATGGAGGAGACTCCGACTTCCGCAAGCTCTCCATTCTTCTGCTGCTGGGATCGGATGTGTCCTTTTTGCTTTTAGGATTTAGTGCCGAGGTCGGATGTGCTTTTTTTTTGGATGCTGGTGACGGGGGGGTGGGCGAGGGGTGGCGTGCAAGCAACAATGTCAGTACGGTAAGGGTTTTCGCGGTGCCGGGTTTGAGCAGCTAAGGCAGCTAAGCGTCAACGGATTCCGGATGAACCTGGTTTTGTAGGTGTTCGAAATTCGTGTTTGACGGTTTCGGCTCTTAAGCAGGTAAGTTAAAGCGTCCGAATCTTTCGAAGGGTGTTCTATCAAGTTCTTGGAGTAGGTTTTCCAGTACAATGTGGAGACCGGGTTTCGTGGTGTCTCTGTCATAAGTGTATGCGGCAGGGTTGCATAGCTACACTTCGACTTTCGGGCG
Source organism: Symbiodinium sp. CCMP2592 (assembly GCA_905221615.1). Lineage (NCBI taxonomy): Eukaryota > Dinophyceae > Suessiales > Symbiodiniaceae > Symbiodinium > Symbiodinium sp. CCMP2592. The sequence continues at coordinate 249,034 of CAJNDT010003946.1, read as the reverse complement.
ATGTCCCAACCAAACTCGTTTGCATCTCTCATATATGAAATCGCAGCCTGAGCATCTACCTATATGACTCTGGAGGGTTCCCTTTTACAGTTACAGTATGATGTACCGCAAAGCCCTGTTCTAGATATACAGGCCCCTGTGGGACCGTTGGGAGTGCGCGGCAGCTTCAAAAAACATGTAGACCTTTAGCATGACGACAAGTATTAGTATTATTGTTATTACTATTATTATTACCAGCATTATTACCATTGCCTGTTTCTATTGCTCTTACTCTTACTGTCACTATCATTATGAATAATGTTGCTACTTTGGTGTCTGAGGGTCTAGGCTCTTCAGGGATGTAAAAATGGTAAAGCCCTGTTCTGATGATTCAGGCACTTATGCCATAAAACCCTACTATAGATCCGGTTCAGGAGCCATAAAAGGAACCCTATTCTAATAATGATGAAGGCACCTATCTTAGGAGGCAGGATGTGAAGAACGCCCTAGGGGCCTTTATAACCACTATGCCAAGGCTTTCGGGGCCCATAGCGTAACAGTATAGTCATAGATGGGCGATTGGGATATAGTGTCACCAATTCATAAGGATCCTACTATTTAGGGTACTATATTAGGGTCCCCTATTTTCGGAAACTCCCATACCCCAAATTTGTCGAACCTCCCCCACTTCCTCCCAGAAAGCCCAATACCCCCTAATTGAGGAATATACCTGAAATTAGAGGGGAATTCATATTATGATTTAGGCTATATTCCCTAATTAAGGCGTATTGGGCTCTCTGGGCTGACGATCATCCCGTCGTTTGCCTGCTCCCAGAGCTTAGGATTGTCACGTGGTTCCCGTTCCCGCTGTGGTTCTGCCTGAGCTCGGGCCTGAGCTGATTAGGGACCAAAGCAGCACATTAGCATAAGCGTTTGATGGGGATATCCCTACCTTATTGGGCTTCAGTTTAAGGATACTACCTTATTGGGCATCATTATAAGGATATCCCTACCTTATTGGGCTTCGTTATAAGGGGTTGTATATGGGATATCCCTATCCTAATTCTTGCTTATGTGTTTTTTGGGCCCTAGCTCAGCTCGGACGCCACTTGAACCCAGCTTTGCTCCCAGTAGCCGCAGTAGGAGGAGTAATATAAGGGCCGAAAGAATACCCATACTATTTTGGGAGTTCCTTATTATGATTATAGTATAATGGGCCCTAAAACCCTATTCTAATCACTAAGGCCTCTACATTAGAGGTGGGAGCAGGAAAGTAGGAATAGGGTTTTAAGCGCCCAGTATACTATACTCATAAAAAGGAACCCCAAAATAGTATTGCTATTGTTATCATGGTTGTTAGTGTTGTTGCTGTTATTTTTGTATTAGCCCCAGCGTATACTTTTGCTTCTTATGGTTAGCAGGTAGTATGCCGCAGGTAGAAGCTGGCCGTCGCGATGGAGTTCAGTACGGGCTTGGCAGGGTTTGGCTCTAAACCCTAAACCCTGAGTCCGAAGCCCTAAACCCTAGACAACTAAACCCTAAACCCAAAGCTCTATGCTGCATTGCATTTAGGGACTGAAGATGCGCTTCCTAAGCATCCCCTTCAGTTGTAGGTAACCTAGAAGCCTTAACGATTAGACTAGGGTTTCGGTGCATTTTGCTACTACATGTTAACCCTATAGGTATTGTTATTCAGACCCAAAACTACTCATTTTGATAAGAGTTTGATGTAAAAAGGGGCGAAGATGACAAGGGGCCATCGTGGAGAACAGCGCGTGAAGTCCTTTGCTTCCAGGTCTTAAGGCTCAGGGATGGTCAGGGCCCTGGAGATTCTTCCACCGTTAGCGTTTAGGGTTTAAGGTTCAGGGTTTTGGGGTTCATGGTTTAGTGTTTTGGAGTTTAGGGTTCAGGGTTTTGGGGTTCATGGTTTAGGGTTTTGGGCTTCATGGTTTAGGGTTTTGGGCTTCATGGTTTAGGGTTTTGGGGTTCAGGGTTTAGGGTTCAGGGTTTTGGGGTTCAGGGTTAAGGGTTTAGGGTTCAGCAGAGCGCCATAATAATTGAGCCCTCACAGGAACGTCCGTGGAATCTGCTACTTCGCCGAGGTCGGGCCAAAACCCGGACCCATAAGTAATGATCAAAGACTGGCAAACAAAGGGGAGTTTCCGAAAATAGGGGACCCTAATATAGCACCTTAAATAGTAGGATCCTTATTATAAGGACCCCCAAATAAGGTATCCCCTATTTTCGGAAACTCCCATATATCCTGACGTTTGATAAACATATATCCTGTCGGGCGATAAACATATATATGTTGAGAACAAAAGGATTCCTAAACTTCCGCAACTTCCACCCTTATCCCAGTCTCTCGAGGTGTGGAGGGCTGGGGTGTGATCACGGACTACCTGGTCATCGAAATGGGCTGGGTCGTCCTCAACATCGTATCCAAGCTCCGAAGCCGCGAAGGAGCATGCTTGCAGGTGTTATGCTGTGGGCCTCCCAAAACCTATTGTCTCGATCTTTGAGTAGGAGGACAAGAACAGTAGTATGGACATGCAATCGACGGCTCTATCACAAGAAGCAGGGAAACTGCTGACATAATGAAGGACTAGAGCGCTAGAAGAGCAGCACTTCGTCTTTGTCTGCACGCGAACAGAGATGTTGTACTACCAGCAGACGAACACAAACAGAACTGTGCCATGCTGCATGCCAGACATTCAATGAAACGCACGCCACTTGACAACACCTCAATCTGATGATATATCCAAGGCCCTACATCCACAGCAACAACAATTTTGACAGGTCTTGTTCAAACATGAGAAGTGGTATGGAGCTGCATGTCATAGCTCAACCGCTGATAACTGCGACAACTTACGAGTGCTGTTTTGAAAAGGTCATAACGGTTCAAGAAATCTTTCAAGATGGAGGAGCAACTATGATGATGGCTACGTGCTGTAGACGGCGATAGCTGCGGATGCGAGAACAGTAGTCAACGAAAGCGCTGATTGTGAGTTATGGCGTATGTAGCAGCAGCAGCAGCAGCAGCAGCAGCCGGAGAAGTACATTCTAGTCCAGGTCTAGTTGTAACTGTAGCACACCGAAGAACAGCATCGCAGCTCTAAGCCCTAAGCAATGTCAGAAATATGGGACCGTAATGCAGGCCCCAAATCGCAGGCTCCTCACATTAAGGACCCCAAACAACATAGACCCCCCCCTCCCCCTACCCCCCACCCCCACCAAGTTCAAGAACCCCTAGCTGAGGTTCACCTTCATCATCTGGATGCAGCGCATGAAGCTGCTTGCCTCGGGGGTCTTTTGCGGAGGTCCCAGACTTTCGGGGTTTCGGTTGGTTGATGGGCAGTGGTGAGTGAGGCTTCTAAGGGACAGGTATCGTCTTCTTACTGAGTAGCATCTTTCTTATGTACTTCTCAACAGGTTCTATGTGGTTGAGTGGATTCATGCCATGCAATTTCTGCTTGAAAGTGGGTTGCAATCTGTTTTAAGAACCTTGTGCAGGTGGTGTTTAAGGTTTGTGGTGTTTTGGTAATCAAAGGGGAAAAGGAGGGACCCTTAATAAGGACCCCTAGGTATATACCCTTTAATATAGCTATTATATACCCATTATATAGCCCATTATAGGGTAGGGGTCCCCATGAAGGGTCCCTCCTTTTCCCTTTTGAGGTAAGAAAGTGCCGTCTTCCCTGCACCGAGGATGGTCCATGGCAAGAAGCTGGAGGCGCTGCGGCCTTTTCAGTGCTGTCGGTGCCCAGAAACTCCAATATCCCTTAATTAAGGGATCTACCTTAAATTATAGTAGGATCCCTAATCTGATTCAAGGTAGATTTCTTAATTAAGGGATATTGGAGTCTGTGGGTGTTCATGCGTCATAAGCCTTCAGCTTTTGGTGACGGCTCTACAAGGGTTCCAGGGTTTTGGGTCTGGGGCTCTGGATTCTTGCAGTGGGGAGCCCGGGTCGTAGGGTCAGAGGTTTAGGGTTTAGGGTTTAGGGCTATAGTTTAGGGTTTAGGGTTTCCGGAAAGCAAGGCCGTTGCGAAGGGCTCAGGGTGTAAGCCTCGGCCCCAAACCCTGCTATAGGGGCCTAAACTATTACCAGTAATGCTGTTTCGGGGCTCCCTCTAATAATTACAGTATAATGGCCTAAACTATTACCAATACTACTGTTTTCGGTGCTCCTTATAATAACTACAGTATAATTTCCCCAAATCCTATTCTAATTGTTGAGGCTCCTACATTACGCCATGTTGCCACAAGCATAATTCAGGTCGCGATCCTAGCACCGAAACCTTGAAACAGAAAGTTAAGCCCAAAAACCGAAGCCCCAAAAGCCTAAAGTCCAAAAGTCTTCGCCCTTGACCTCGATTCCGAGCTCCAACCCTACGTGAAACTGTTGGCTTGCGATGCCGAAGCCTTGAACCCTGAACCCTTCAACTCTCCATAAACCCTAAACCAGAAGAAGATTTAAAGCATCCTGCGCAAAGACCTCAAAGCATGTGCACTTCCCATGTGGTTTCCCAAACGAAAGATGTGGCTGAGGCTTCGGAACCCTTTCCAATTTTTGAAGTGGCTTCGAGTCGTTGCGAAAGTTCGGGGAGAGAAACATGGAATGGAATTGCCGCTGCGGCTCTTGCAGGTTGAGGGGGCTAATTCCAAAGATTCTTAGGCAGGCTATACCCGTAAGCGACGCAAGAAGCTTGACATCATGGACCTGGGAAACACGACCAGGCCAACGAATCATGAAGGCACTCAGAATCCCAGGCCACTGAACCAACAAAAACCTGACGCAAAGGCTCGGAAGGGGGTCTGAGCCCCATATCGCAGACCCTAAACCTGCCCACCCGCGACCCCCAAGCCATGTCTCGTAGGTAAAGGCGGGTCTGAACAGTTAGCAATAGCACATTTACAGTTATGTAATAGTTATAAACAGAAATCTTTTTAATCTTTGAAGCCACTGTTTTTTCACGGGGCGGTTCCAGTTTTAGTCTCGTGTTCGTGTCAGACAGGTCTCAAAGCACTATCAAACCTCTCAAGCACCCTTGCTTTCATAAGAAGAAGAAGACACGCTAAGAAGGAGATCACTAAGTTTCAGAAATCTCCGCATAGCCCAGCCCTGGTATTCTTGGGGAGGCTGCGCGTGAGCTTTATGGGCTGTCGCCCAGTGACCACGTCGATGAGGCATGCGGTTTCAGAAGCTCCAATCCTGAATCGGGAGGGTTTAGGGGGTTTTGGGGTTTAGGGGGTTTAGGGTTCAGGGGTTTAGGGTTTAGGATTTAGCTTACACGCAGAGTCTAGGTAGTCTGGAGTTTCAGACTAGGGTTTGGGGGTTTAGGGTTTGGCTTTGGGGGTTTAGGGTGTAGTTTAGCAGCTGCCCCCACCCTGTAATAGTGACTATAAGGATTATAGTGGGGCCCTATTATATTCCTACTATACCACTATTACAGGGTGGGGGCCCCTTCTAAGTCATATAGCAGGATTTGTAAGCAGATCCTGTTCAAGACACGCATTTACGCCTCGAGCCTTCCACACCCCGGACTTCAAAGCAGCCTTTAGCCCTTGACCCTAAACCCCTGAAACCCCCAAACCCCTAAACGCTAAACCCTAAACTCCTGAACCGTTGCACCTTACTTGGAGGATCATGGGACTTAGCAAGCAAGGTGATAAGTACCTTAATTGGGGTTATAAGTAGCTATAAGTATAGTTACCCTAATTATAACCCTAGCTACTCAGTCCTATGATCCCTTAAGTAGGCCCTGAAGCCGAACTCCCCCCTCTAAACCCTAAACCCCTAAACCCTAAACCCTAAACCCTAAACCCCTAAACCCTAAACCCCTGAACCGTTGCACCTTAAACCATCCGACACCAAAGGAGGATCTGAAGAAGAAGGCCAAGGCGCAAGGTCGGGGCCGGTGGGGAGGTTCCTTTAAAGAGGTCCATAAGGGTTTAGGGGTTTAGGGGTTTAGGGTTTAGGGTTTAGGGTTTAGGGTTTAGGGTTTAGGGGTTAGGGTTTAGGGTTTAGGGTTTAGGGTTTAGGGTTTAGGGGTTTCAAGAGTCCTAAACCCTAAACCCTACTATAAGGATGTAGTAGAGGCCCAGGCCCTAAACCCTACAGCCCAAACCCTAGGCCCTAAACCAAACGGCCCCAAACCCTAGCCCACCCTAGGCCCTAAACCCTAAAGCTAGGGGCCTTAATTGCATGAATTGGGTCCGTTAAAGGGGCTTATGAGGGCTATTATACTTGGGGGTCGGGGGACTTAGTAACTGGTTACTTTAGGGACTTATAAGTACCATAACCCCCAATTAGGGTCCCTTTTAGGGTACTTATAAGTCTACTTACTACCTACTTACTAAGTCCCCCGACCCTCCAAGTAGTTTGGGGGGCTTGAACAAATAGGAACAGTATGCCTGAGGGCTCCCAGACATACCGATAGTACAACGGCCCACAAAACCCTAGACCAACTGTTCAAGCTCTGACATGACCATTGTCACTTTTTGTGCGTGCGTTTCTTGATTGATGAGTTTGCGTTTGAACTGGCTATCTTTGGTCCGGCCCGCGAAGCATCACAGAATGGAGCCTCATGTAAGGCTAGCTCCAACTGGTGCTTTCCTTGGGGTTGCGTGCTGTGAATGGCCCTTTCTGCTTAGTTGTTAGGTTTTCTGTTAGTCTTTGGGGCTTGTGCTGTTTTGAAGGCAGATTGGTGTCCAGAAAATTCACATTGCTGTTTGAGGAGTTGAGCTTCAAGTTGGAGTTTAGAGGCTCAAACTGTCGGTTTGGCAGACTGGCAAACCACATGGGAGTTTCCGAAGATAGGGGACCTTAATATGGACCGTAAATCATAGCATCCTTAATTGTACCCCTAGTTTGCGGAAACTCCCACATGCCTCATCCCCTAAACCCACGATATGCAGGTGGAGGAGCTGTTGGACTGGGTGGAGTGTGTGCAGACAAGTACGGTCTTGGTGCCGGCGAGGAGGCCCACGTCACTGTGGATGAGAACACTTCTGTACCGATAACAGTGTAGTTAGAAGACGCAGAGTGCTTTCATGATTAGAAGAACGACGGTAAAGGGTTTGCAGGTCTATTATACTACAAATGTATGAAGGAATCCCCAAAGCCCTGATGTAGGAACCTGATTAAGAAACCCTGGCCCTACAACACCCAACTAGTAGGATTCATATACGGAGCCCTAATAAGGACCCCGGGTTTCTTAATCAGGTTCCTAACATTAGGATAACTATTATGATTATGATTACTATGGTTATAAATGGTTACTAATAATACCAGTGGCTGTAGGGTTTCTTAATCAGGTTCCTACATGATTCAAATTTTGAAGGCTCCTACATTAGACCCAAAGCCCTTTTCAAGCCAAAGTCCGAGCTCTACTCGGGCTGTACCCCTCGAAAAAGAAGAATATATATATATATATATATATGTATATAGATAGATAGATAGGGGCCTTAATAGTCACCTGTACTGTTTTTTTTGGGGGGTCCTTTTTATGGTTATGTAGTACAATGGGTCCCAAGAAAGCAATTTTCTAATTATTAAGGCCCCTACCTTAGGGAGCACCCTAAACCCTACAGCCGAAACCCTATGTAATACCCTAAACCCTAAACCGACGTTTGGGGGTCCCTCTTTATGGTTGCAGTATAATGGGTTCCAAAACCCTCTTATAATTATGAAGGCCCCTACCTTTAAAGACCTTAAACCCTAAAGCCTAAGCCCTATGTAATACCCTAAAGGGACCCCCGCCCTGTGATAGTGGTCACTATTACAGAGTGGGGGCCCCTTCTAAACTAAACCCTAAAGTAAAAGCCAGAAAGTTGGAATATGATTATCCTAAACCCTTTATGGTAAATTATAAGGTATCCTACCCTGAAACCATATTCCAACTTTCTGGAGTTCCCTGTAAACCGAGCCGCCATGAAGGATCCTGAGGACTGAGCAGAGATCTGAGAGTTTCCGAAAATTGGGTGTACCTTATTGGGTTACTATGAGGGTATGATAAGGGTTCCTTTAAAGGGCTCCGTAAGGGTTTTAGAGTTTCCGAAGATTAGGGGTACCTTATTTTGGTGTCCTTATAAGAAGGATCCTACTAATTAGGGTACCATATTAGGGTCCCCTATTTTCGGAAACTCCCATCTGAACTGCGGAAGCCTCACTAAGACCTTCAGCCCTGAGCGATAGCTATTATTAACTATCTGTTATTCGCTTTTATTGCTGTTGTTACTATATTATTGCTATTATTACCATTGTTGCTAGTTTTACTATTGTTACTATTATTACTGTCATTACGAGTGTTACCATTTACCATTACTACTACATTATTGCTACGTTATTACTATATTATTACTATATTATTACTGTTTATCACTATATTATTACTGTTATTACTATTAATCACCCCTATTCTGAAGACCTTCCTTCAGCCCTGAGGCTCGGTCCTTCTTGAACCTATGTCTCCAGGATTCCGGTCTTGTTTTTTAGGTGTTCTTGTTTTGAAATAAAATAATAGTAATGCTACAGGGAAATAGCAAACATAGTGAATAGTCGACAATTAATAATAGCTATTATATAATTAATAATAATATCAATATGAATGATAATATTAATAATAAAAGAAGCAGCGCAGCATGATGTGTCAGTGGAAAGGAAGCCCTCCAAGAACTGCCCGGAAACACGCCTCCTTAAAGCCCTAAAGCCTCCTTAAAACCCGGAAGCTTCCTTTAAGCCCTCAAGCCTCCTTGAAGGCCTAAACCACGAGCCCTAAACCCTAAACCAAAGAGCATGGGGTCTGAGTCGGTATGTTTACAGTTCGGGTGGCATAGGGGCTACCAATACTACTTGGGGAGTTCCTCATTATATTTACAGTATAATATACCCACCCAAACCCTGTTCGAACTATTGAGGCCCCTCTATTAGCCACATTTTCCAAGACTCCCAAGCCTATATACTTCAGGGCACTAAAACACTTGCTGAATCACTGTCTGAATAGTCCCTGTATACGTGTCGTCTAGTGCAGCCCGAAACGTCGTTAAGGCACCCCTAAACTTTAAACCCTTGGAAAGGTTTTCCCTAGAGACACCCTAAACCCTGAACCCCCCTAAACCCTAAACCCACCTAAACCCTAAACCCTGGTTGAAAGGTTTCCTTACGGACACCCTAAACCCTAAACCGACGCGTAGTGCAGATTGAAAAGGGGCCCTCAAACAAAAACTTAAACCCCTAAACCCCTAAACCCTTAAACCCCCAAACCCCTAAACCCCTAAACCCTAAATCCTAAACCCTAAACCCCTAAACCCTTATCCCTAAACCCTTTTTGAAAGGTTGTCCTTAAAGAGAGACTTGACTCACAAGGCAGACAGCGAACAGAAGCTCGTGGAGGTCATCTCGGAGACCATGGTAACCTTGGGCGCTCCAGCTGGTTTGGTAGGGTAATATACCCGGAGACTTATTAAGGAATGTACCTTAAATTTAGTAGGATCCTTAATATGATTTAAGGTATATTCCTTAGTTAAGGGACATCTCGGAGACCATGGTAACCTTGGGCCCTCCAGCTATGATAACTATAACTTAGAAGCTGCCACCACCCTGTAATAGTGACTATAAGGACTATAGTAGGGCCCTAGTATATATTCCTATTATACCACGATTACAGGGTGGGGGAAGCTTCTAAATTATAACTGGGCTCCCTTTAAAGGGTTCTTCAAAAGCGTCCTATGAGATTAAAATAGGGGTCCCTTTATAGGGGTTGCTATAAGGGTTACTATACGGGATCTAGAAGGCGCTCCAGCTGGTTTGGAGGTAAAACAAGGGGGGGCCGGGGGTTCGTTTACAGGGCTCTGTAAAGGTTACTTGGAGGGTCGGGGGACTTAGTAACTGGTTATTTTAGGGACTTATAAGTACCATAACCCCAATTAGGGTCCCTTTTAGGGTACTTATAGGTCCACTTACTACCTACTTACTAAGTCCCCCGACCCTCCAAGTACTCCTTTAAAGGCCTCCTTCAAGGGTTCTATATAAGTGCTATTTTCAGAGCAATTATAAAGATTTCTTATAGGTGCCTCAAGACTTCCTTTAAAGGGGCTACTGTAAGGGATCTATATAAGGGTAGTATATTAATACAGGGGCCTTAATAATTAGAATAGGGTTCCTTTAAAGAGGGTTCTTAAAAAGGGTCCTATTAGGGTTACTACAAGGAGTATTATGGCCCATTATACTAAAATGATATATATATATATATTGATTGATAGTCCAGCTGATTTGGAGGGTATTGGGGTTCAGGGGTTTTGGCTTTTGCGGTTTTAGGATTTGGGGCTTAGGGTTTAGGGTTTTGGAGTTGTGGAGTTGTTGGGATTTCGAGTTTGGGTTTTAGGAGCGCAGAGGTTATTTTGTGCTCGCAGAGACCCCAAAACTTATTGCAGGCACATTTTTCTATACTTCGTAGTAGGTCCTAAACCTAAACCCAATAGTTATACGGAATCCTAAGCCCTGTACCCTAAGCCCCTCCAACCCCTAAACCCTTAAGCGCCTAAAGGCTCGGATTGTTTGCTGACTGCTTGCATAAACCCCCGAACCCTTAAATTCCTAGACCCTTAAACTCCTAAAGCCCTAGACCCCTTAACTCCGAAACCCCTAAACTCCTGAACCCTCAGACTCCTAAACCCCTAAATACGAAGCCCCGAACTCCTAAACTCCTAAACCCCTGCTTAAACCCCTAAACCCTTAAACTCCTAAATACTAAACCCTGAACCCATAAGACTCCTACACCCCTGAAGCCTAAACCCGCCTTGGGGCCTTCCGGGCGCCGGTTCACAGCTGCGGGGTCTCGTGGTTGAGCCTAGGTTCCTTTAAAGGGGTCTACAAGGGCTACTATAAGGGATCTATGAGGGTACTATAATAATGTAGGAACCTGATTAAGAAACCTAGGGATCTATGAGGGTACTATAATTATGTAGGAACCTGATTAAGAAACCTAGGGATCTATGAGGGTACTATAATTATGTAGGAACCTGATTAAGAAACCTTGGGCCTGTATTAGGGTTCTTTCTATGAATCCTACTATATCGGAGTTATAGGCCCAGGGTTTCTTAATCAGGTTCCTACATTATGCAGGCTCCGTTTTTTTGGTTCTTCGTAGGGGTTGAGGGTTCCCAGAGACTCCAATATCCCTTAATTAAGGAACATACCTTTAAATTAGAATAGGATCCTTAATATGATTTAAGGAATGTTCCTTAATTAGGGGACATTGGAGTCTCTGGGCTTCATTCAGTAGGGTTTTGGGTAGTCAGATGGATTACTTATCAGGGACCTAAAGGGACTACTCTAGGCATTCATTCCCCAATTCCCTAGTGAAGAACCAGGGAGCTGTTTTAAATAGGGGCCTTAACAGTTAGAATAGGGGTTTGAGGCGCATTATACTACAATTACAATAAGGAACCCTCCAGATAGTGTTGGTAATTATAAAGGCCCCTATACCATAGTATCCTTATAGTAGCCCTTATATAGAACCCTCTTGAAGATCGCTCTTGTAGACCCCTTCAAAGGAGCTGTTTTCAAGGAGCGTTTATAAAGTTCAAAACCAGGGACGGATGTTTTAATGATGCAGGGCTGCAGCTCCGGGGCGAGGGTGTAGGGGCCCCCGGAATCCGGGAGCATTTATTAGGGTGTACTGTAAGAGTAGGGTCCTTAAGGGCTTCTAGGGCTCTAAGGTAGAGGCTTTAATAGTTACCTATACTATTTTTGGGGCTCCTTATCACGATTACAGAAAAATATACCCCCAAACCCAAACCCTATTCTAGTTATTGAAGCTCATATGGTATACTGGGGCTCTTGGTGGGGCCTGGGATCTTGAGTCTACGGTGGGTCGTGTCGTATCTTGGAAGAGTCTACAGCCTCAACTTTGACTTCAAACGATCCTACTTTTCGCCCTAAACCCCATCTAGATCCTACATCCAAAGCCCTGCGACCCACGAAAGGCATCTCATCTCAGTCTTAAAGTTGCGAGGACTAGGCTTTAAGTTTCAGGTTCCAACTGGGCAGACGACACATGAAGCATCTTCAGTTCCAACAACACCTTGACATGCTAAGGCAAGGATACCTGAAAGCATCGTTGTACGTACCTTCGGGGGGTTAAAGTGTTAGGCAGATCGGTTCAGCTACCTTTGGACCACCCCGACGCAATCCGATACCGCGCTGACAAACCCTGAAACATGCTTGAAGTAAAGGACACCTGACGAAAGAAACCCTTCAAGGCATGAGCACTCACACGGATCGCCTGCTGAAGCTTTTGGTCGAGAGCTTCGGCATAACGACAGCTGTGGGTGTTTGAGGTGGTTTCAGGGTTTCAAGTTACTGCCCTACAGAAAGGACCTGCGCGGAAATTAGGGTAAGGTAACCTGGGTTTGAGGATCTAGGGCTTTCTTGAGCTTGAACCTTAAGGTTTACAGGGTTGAGGGTTCAGGGTAGTTCTCGAACTAGTCACTAGTCATTCCAACGGTTTAGGCTTTACTACTCGGCTGGTGGACAGAAACCCCTAAACCCTAAACCCCTAAACCCCTAAAACCCTAAACCCCTAAACCCCTAACCCCCTAAACCCCTAAACCCCTAAACCCCTAAACCCAAGAACCCCCAAACCCCTAAACCCCTAAACCCCTAAACCCCTAAACCCTAAACCCCCAAACCCCTAAATCCTAAACCCCTAAACCCTAAACTCTAAACCCTTCAGTCTCGACTTTCAACTGCAGGGTAGGGAATCTCCACGCGTTCGGGGTTGAAGGGTTTAGTAGGGTGTCACTGTTACGGTGGTTAAGGTACCTTAAATTACCATAACCTACTTTTTTAGGAACCCTACAACAAAGTAGGTTTTGGTGGGTTCAGGAAATGAATGATTGTGTCCGCCAGCGGCAGGGAACGTCTAGTGGCCTTGGTCATCATTTTTTTGCGTTGTTCATCTGACAGCGCCAAGAGGAAACTGCCAGGTCCATGATTTTGGTCATCAATGCTTGGGTTCATTACGGATTTATCGGGTTTTGCTGTTGGTGTAAATCTCTTGGGGTTTTTGGGTTCGGGCGTTGGGAATCGGGTTTGGAATTTGAGGTTCAGGGCTTGGGCTTTGGGGGGCTTTTTAGACATGAAGGTTGGGGATGGGGAATCTGGGTAAGTCAGCGGTTTCAGTGATTCCCCTTAGCAACATTGGACCAGTCGAGTTCCAATATCATGAAAGCTCCGATCCATGCAAGACCCTCGTCCTGAGAAGAAGCCCAAAACAAGGAGGCAAAGCTCTTCTACTATAAGATGATTACCACTACTTTTGGGGGTTCCTAATAATAGTACTGCACCCTGAACCGCCGAGCGCCCAGCCTCCCTGTCGCTGCGCCTGCCCTAGTCCTGTCTGGTGTGCCCTTTCCTGCCTTCCTTACCCTCCGCCGCTCTGGTTTAGGTTCTCGGTTCTAGTCCCCTTTTAGGGCTTGGTTGCCGCTTTCGTGCCAAGTATCCGCCATAAGTGCCGATACCGCCTGAGTAGTCCGCTCGGCTAGTTTTGTGACGTTGCTCCTAAACCCAGCTCGTCGCTGTTGCGTCCGCCACACGAGCCGACGTTCTCGTCCGCCATACGCGCCGGCGCTATCCTCTTTTGTGTGTACAGTCATACATATAGCTCTGTTTATAGAGTCTAATAATAGTTAGAGTATAATGGGCCCCAAAACCCTATGTTAATTGTTAAGACCCCTACGTTACCGTCAGCATCACCATCGTCATCACGAGGTCGTTTCTTTGCGTGGAAGGGACCTGAACTTCGGGAATTGTACCAAATGCACCAATCGAACCTATGTTGGGGCTTCCTTTTTATAAGTCAAGTACAATGGGCCCCAAAACACCATCCTGATTGTTCAGGCCCCTATAGTAACCCTAACCGCCCTAACCAAAAACAACAACGCTTAGCCTAAGAAAGGCCTAAGCCAACCGACGTACCCGAGGAACGGCGTGACAAACACTGCTGTCCTCGAGCGCTTGAATGGGGTGACGCGGCCCTCTTCAGAGCTGCGAAATGGGAGTTTCCGAAAATTAGCGGTACCTTTTTTGGGGGTCCTTATAATAAGGATCCTACTATTTAGGGTACTAGATGGGGGTCCCCCCATTTTCGGAAACTCCAAATCAGTTTGTATACCTACAGCGCACTGAGATGAGTTAGGTCAGGGGTCTTGATGAGAAGGACTTAATTTAGGGGCCATAGGCGAACCCCTGAAAGAACCATTAAAGGAACCTTTACTGGGGGCCTATTTTGACGTGTACTGCTGTGTGAAGCTCCCCTAAGTGCTCTCAATCCTAAACCACCGAAGGCGAAACCCACATAAATTCCACATCCCAGCACCCTGGACCCTTGGCTCTAGAACAAAACTCCCAAAACCCAACGTCCAATTAAACCCTTCACTCCACACCCACCACACCCACCACACCCACCACACCCCACCCCAGAAAGAGCGCTTCGTTAAGAGCGACAGTTTTCATCAACACGACTTCTCTCTCTCTCTCTCTCTCTTCAAGCCTCAACCCTAAGTCCCTGTATAGTAGCCCTTATGCACAACCCTAAACCCTACACCCTTAAACCCCCAAAGCCCCTAAACCCGAAGCCCAAAGCCTCGGTATCGCCCCAGGAGCGATGCATGGAGCTGAACCTCCCCTGGGCCCTCATCGACGCAGCCCAGAAGCGCTGGATCGCCGAGAAGATGAACATGGGCCAGGTGAGGGGTTGAGGGGTTTAGGGTTTAGTCTAGGTTTTAGGGGTTTAGTTTAGGTTTTAGGGTTTAGTCTAGGTTTTAGGGTTTAGGGTTTAGTTTAGGTTTTAGGGGTTTAGGGTGTAAGGGTCTAGTGCTGTATGGGAACCACCATTCCTTGCGGAAGGGGGAGCAGCCATGGATTCTTGGTTCCCAGGTACGAAGTACCGCAGCAAAAGCAGCGGAACTCAGGGCCTGAAACTACCGGATCCGTACATCCTAGGGTTCCCTTTAAAGGGATCTATAAGGGTACCTTTAAGGGGCTCCTTTAAGGGATCTATAGGGGCTTTAGGGTTTTAGGGTTTAGGTGTTGCTTGGAGGGTCGGGGGACTTAGTAAGTAGGTAGTAAGTAGACTTATAAGTACCCTAAGCGGGTTCCTAATTGGGGTTATGGTACTTATAAGTCCCAAAAATAACCAGTTACTAAGTCCCCCGACCCTCCAAGTAATCACTATCGATTCTTTGCCGCACCACCGTCAACCAAAACAAACCGACCACAGCATTTTCCAACGCCCGCTGTACTAAATCACCCCTTATTCTGCAGCCCAACCTTAAGGTTAAATTAAAGCCCCACAAATTCGAATCGCACACTTGTTTAGGGTTTAGGATTTAGGTGCAAGACCCATACTGAACACTGAAAACAGATCCTAAACCCTCGCTCAGCCCTAAACCCCCAAGCTTAAATCCCAGTTCCCGTGCCAAAATCTTAAAAACCCAGAGCACACCCTACGACCTGAATCATGGCCCCAATTGTGGGCTTGTGTTGGATCATGTAGGCTTCGATAGTACACCTTATCGACTCTAGATGCTCCAAAGCAAAAACCCGTTTATAAGGCCTACCTCTTTGTAGGGCCCGAGTAAAAGCCCAAGTACAGAATTTAAAAGGGACCCTGCCAAGGAATGAAGTCTCTTAACCCTCCAAGCCCCAAAATCACGAGTAAGCTTAAGGTCACAAATCCCCTCCAAAGTTCAAAAAGACCCTGACTGAAGCCCTCACAGAAATTCACGAGACTTAGAAAGCCCTTTCAAGAATCCCATCACACAGACCCTAAAGCCTAAAGCCTAAACCCTAAACCCCCAACCCCTAAACACGCTAAACCCTAAACCCTTCCGAGCACAGCCAGGATCAGGGAGGCCAGATCGAAAAGGAGGATCCCTTCAAGAAGATCCTGGAGGTGTCGGGGCAGGGAGTGCCTTTTGTGTGGTTTTTAGGAGACAAATGTTAGGAACAGTTGGGTTTCAGGGTTTAGGGCTTGGGGCTTAGGCTTTCGGGGAGTTTGGGGTTAAGAGTTTGGGGTTCAGGGTTTTGGAGTTTTGTGTTCTTTCAAACGAGGTTTGGAGTTTAGTAGGATTTCAGGCTTTGTTAGGGCTTGGGGTTTGGAGTCGTAGGGTACTCGGGTTTACTAATCTCCGCCGAGCTCGAAGTATTCAAGTCCCCTCTTGTATGTCAGATCCCTGAACCCTTAACCGCATTCAGAGATCAGGAAGTTGAAAGACGGCGTCGTAGCTATGTCGCAGAGGGCACGTGGGAGTTTCCGAAAATAGGGGGCCCTAATCTAGTACCCTACATGGTAATATAGTACCCTACATGGTAGGATCTTCATTCATAATCCTAAGGACCCCAAAATAATAAGGCACCCCTCATTTTCGGAAAGCTCCCAAGTAGCTTCGGAGCAGATTCCCCTGCGTGCCGGGCACCGGCCAAACCCCAAAGCCAAAACACATCCCCTAAGCCCTAAACCCTAAGCCCGAAACCCTAAACCCTCAGCCCCAAGCCCAAAACCCTAAACCTTAAACCCGTAGCCTTAAGCAAATCCTAAACCCTAAATTAAAGATAGGGTTTTGGTTTAGGGTCTAGGGACCCCAACCCAGTAAACCCTAAATCAAAACCCCAAACCCTAGGCCCAAGATTGCCTGAAGCCCTAGACCGTGTGGCTTGAGGCCCGTACGTTTAGGGTATAGGGTTCAGGGTTTATCGGGAATGGATCTTCAGGCGAACAAAGAGCGCATGACGGGCAAGCAGTTGGTGCATGGACTGCCTGGTATGCTCCTGGGCAAGTCAGCGATTTACTAGGGTTCAGGGGTTCCCCAAACCCTAAACCCTTAAAACCCCTATACAAACCCTATGAAGACCCTAAACCCTTAAACCCCTAAGGACCCCCCGAACCCCTCAGAACCCTCAAAGCCCCAAGCCCTCAAACCTAAAGGATGAACTCCCTAGGTAAAGCATGACACCCTACTGTTGATGATATAAATCCTGCCTGACCCATACTTGAAGGATCATGGGGCTTAGTAACTACGGTTATAATTAGGGTACCTACACTTATACCTACTTATAACCCTAATTGAGGTACTCATAACCTTGCTTACTAAGTCCCAGGATCCTCCAAGTAATCACGAATATACCACAATTCCCATAGTCTAACATCCTTAAGGTAAAGCAGGGTTTATATCATCAACCGTGGGTCCAGGGCATGTGTTGTTGCTTTGGGGCTTCAGCGTTCAGGGCTCAGCATGTCGGGGTTGGGGCGTTTGGGGTTCTCTGGGTTTAGGCCTTACCCTACAGGGAACTCCAGAAAGTTGGAATATGGTTTCAGGGTAGGATCCCCTATAATTTACCTTAAAGGGGTTACGATAATGATATTCCAACTTTCTGGCTTCTACACGTACTGTAGGCCTTACCGGCCTTACCCTAGGCATCTAAGGACTCATATATTAGGGCTGTTGGGCCCAACGACCATACTATGTAAGGTTTCGGGGGCTATTTTGATACCCAGGGTTAAACCCTAAAGTCTAAAACCTAAATCCTAAGCCGGCGGTTTAGGGCTAAGGGGTTTTAAGGGCGCTCAGGGTCCATGACCCCCCATAGCTTGAAACCCCACGAAGACGTCCCCTAAACCCTAAGCCCCAATCCCATAAAGCCCTAAACCCTAAGCCCTGCGAGCCGCTAAATCTCCGCACCCAACTAAACCTGAAACCCCAAACCCCGAATCTCAACCCCATGCTATATTGGGGCTGCGTATTGTAGCTACAGTATAATCTACTCCCAAAACCTAGTCTAATTTTTAAGCCCCTTATATTCAGTCATCAGCCTCACCTAAACTCCATGCCTTAAGCCTGAAGCTCAACGCCTTAAATCCTCGATGTCAGACGTCTTAGCTTCTTGTACCCTAAACCCTGAACCCTAAACCCTAAGCCCTAAACCGACTACAGGCACTGGGGTCTTGAGGATGTTCCGGAATGAAAGGACCTGTGAAGGCAGGTTTGGGCTCCAGCGGGTGGTGAAGGGTTTAAGGCAGGGGCCTTAATAATTAGAGTAGGGTTCCTTTTAAAGGGGGTCTATAAGGGTCACTATAATATACTGGCTTAATAACTAGAATAGGGTGTGGGGGCCCATTATACTACAATAATATAACTTGTTAGGCCCCCAGAGAGCCCAATACCCCTTAATTAAGGAACATAGCTTAAATTATATAGGGCTTCATATTATGACTTAAGCTATATTCCTTAATTCCCTTATAGAACCCCTATACATCCCTTAAGGAGCCCTTTCAGGAACCCCTAGGCCTTAAGCTATATTCCTTAATTAAGGGGTATTGGGCTCTCTGGGCCCCTACAGTCGGCTTCGCGGTTGAGTATTTTTTTGCGAGGCTTACGGGGAGGAACCTGCAAAGTAAAAGCCAGAAAGTTGGAATATGATTATCCTAAACCCTTAATGGTAAATTATAAGGTATCCTAGCCTGAAACCATATTCCAACTTTCTGGAGTTCCCTGTAGGAGCATATAGTCCAAGGGTGAAAGGAGGGACCCTTAATCAGGACCCCAAGGTATATACCCTTAATATGGGTCTGTCTTTTTTCGGGGGGTTGAATTTGTAGTCTTGGAGGAGTGTTGTCCTTGCGCGAAACACACCCCGAAACATACCCCGAAACATACCCTGAAACATGCCCCGAAACATACCACTGAAACATGCCCCCGCGTTATCCAAATCGTTTGGATGAAATTAGCAGCGGGCGAAGGTTTAGAGTAGCTCAACACAGGTCAGGAAAGGCTTCCCGTAACATACCCGTAACATACCCGAAACATACTTGGATTTGCTCCAAGTGGCCCGTTGGCCTTTTCCGCCTCGAAGCGATACTAACCGCCTGACAAGTCGGGACCTCCAGACCTGTGCAGCCCACAACGATGCCTGTGCCACGACTGCAGCTATTGTCACTACTACTTCTACTACTACAACTACTACTACTATCACTACTACCAACTTCTACTACTACGACGACTGCTACTGCTACTGCTACTGCTACTGCTACTGCTACTGCTACTGCTACTGCTACTGCTGCTGCTGCTGCTGCTGCTACTACTTCTATTGCTACTACTAATAGTCTGCGCGAAACACACCCCCAAACATACCCCGAAACACACCCCGAAACATACCCTGAAACATACCCGCGAAACATACCCCGATCCCAACACTCCTGGTAGGGCGCCCCCTATTCGGACAGACCCATATAGCTATTATATACCCGTTATATAGCCCATTATAGGGTAGGGGTCCCCATTAAGGGTCCCTCCTTTCAAACTTTCCCCTTGGATAAAACCCTTTGAACAAGATCCCTTCAAAGATCCTTCTTGACGTGTAGCAGCGCTTGAAGCAACACCTGATAAGCCAAACTCGGAACCCAAGCCTTCAGCTCCTGTGGTATCCAAGAACCACCCACACTTCAAAGTGATATTCAGCATAACACGGATGTATACAGTCCCTTAAGTTAAGTTTAATGTTGGTGATGCTAAAGAGACAGTATAAAAAGTATGTAAATCGGCTTCAGGAACAAGCTCTGAACCTCGATCTCCTCAGTCCTAAACTCTGAACCCTTAAAGCCCAAAGCTTCAACTCGAAAGCCATAGCCCTAACATGGGGGGTTTAGTAAATCATTACCAGCACTGTTTCGGTGGTCTTTCTGAAAGCAGTTATACTACACTGAAATATGCACCAAAAGCTTGTTCTAACTAGTAAGGCCCTTATATTAGCCCCAATTATACTATAGTTCTATTAATTAAGGCCTTTCTTTTAGCCCAATCTTGCCAAGCTGAGGCCGGGAGGAGTCAACACCCCTCCTCTGTCGAACGGGTCACGCAGCCGCAGTGCTTGTGTGTGTTAGGATCCTACTATTTGGGGTGCTACATGAGGGTCCCCCTATTTTCGGAAACTCCCATATGTGTGTGCGTGTCAGCCTTTTTTTTGTGTTTTTGTGTGTTTGTCTGTGTGTGTGTGTGTGTCTCCCTGTATGTTTGGGATGTTGAGAAGATGCTTTATAACGGTTTCATGGCCGTGTAAGGTATACAGGGTTGAAAAAATACCCGTTACAGAAGTTGCAATACCCTAAACCTCAATCATAACAGGCCAAAAGGGGTTTTAGCCTATGGGGGTTTAGTAGGGATTAGGGTTCCCATGCCAGGGTTCATAATATGGAATCCCTACCCCAAGAATCTTAAACCCCCCTGTTGGCCTCCCATCACTCAAATCCAGCGCAGCATCGGGATCCCAAGATGCATTCAGAAATCTTACTCGAAGGGATCTTGGCGGCGTCGGGGGAGGGGTTGGGGGGTTGGGTTATCACATTTTTATATGCTATAGTCCTGTAGTAGTACATCCATATGTTAGTATGATAGTATGTTACTAGAGTGTGGCATACTAGTAGATTAGTATATTGCTACAGTTTACTGGTTGCTGTTCCCATCTGGAATGAGTCTCCGCCGCAGTGCTACACCTGCCAGGTTTCGCGTAACTATACACACGCACCTCCAAAATGTTGTCGTGATGCAACTTCCAAAACAGCCTACAGTGGAAGCCTAAAAGTTGGAAACTGCATAGCCGTAGCCTCAATCCTTAAGAGTAATGTGGAGGGAATCCCAGCACTATTTGGCCTTAACCCGGTTTCCAGTTTTTTTGGGATTTACTGTGCAACTGAGCTTGTCACGAGTTGGCTCGCTGACCTGCCCAGATCATTCAGGCATTGCACACAATAGCGATAGAGGGCCTATGTAATTATGGTTTAGGGTTCTTTAGGGCTTGGGGCTTAGGATTTAGGATGTTGTTTTAGAGGGTTTGTGGCTTAGGGCTCTGTAGGGCTGAGGGCTCAGGGTGTAATTAATGTAGGTACCAGATTAAGAAACCTTGGGTCTTTGTTAGGGTTGCTTATATGAATCCTCCTTTTTTGGGGGGTTATAGGCCCGGGGTTTCTCAATCAGGTTCCTACATTATATAGCTAAAATTCTATGTGAGGATCCTCATGAGCATTGCCGTATAATATACCCCAAAACCCGATTCTAATTGCAAAGGCCCCCATAAAGGCAAGTTCCAGATTCTAGCTGCACCCGAGGGCACTAATGATTGCAAGATTCTTGCACGACCGTCCTATGTCCGAGTTTGTAGAAGCTTGAATTACGAGCAATACTATGCTTTTGAGTTTCTTAGGAGCATTAAACTCTAACAGCCCCAAAGCCTGTCTAGACTAGCCCCAGCCCCAGTCCTACATCTAAAAACCTTACACTAAACCCCTAAACCCTTAACCTTAAAACCTTAAGTCCCAAACCTTACAAAACCCGTCTGAAATGAGGATGAGCGGTCTGATGGGGATGGGCGACGAAGAGGCACTGGCGGTCACTTGCCTGCAGTGTGAGGAGGTACTCGTATGTTGCCATGGGTTTAAGCTTCGGGAAATCAGCGCTTGGCGGGTATATAGTATGTAATTCCCCCTAAAGTGTGGTAACATTATGGAGTTCGTGCATTCTCATACTTTCCATTTTAAAACACAGACAAAAATGCGAGGCAATGTATAGAGTATCAAAAGATGTAATACAATACATCTCGTAGAACATGTACAAGTTCTACTGTATAACCTATAATATGTACTGTTCAGTGTTTGATATTGAGATTAAGTTTTCAATGCAATATGTCATAATTAATGTATCATAAATACGTACATACCTACATACATGCATACACACATACCTACATATGCATAGATGCATATTATGCTATACTTCAAGGACAGCATACAACGCAGATTATTATATAACATACCATGATATTTTACATGTAGTATATACGGCATAAAACCTTGTTTGAACTAGCCACGTGCAACATACTATAATATGTTTCGTGTAACATTTTTATTCAGTACATACGATGTAATACACAGTGTATAGCACACAATACACAATTTGTAGCATGTAGTTTGTACTTATACGGCTATCGCAGCCAAGATATGAGATAGCAGGGTACAATTTACAATAGAAAAGTTTGAACTATAAGAATGTGGCAGAGCAATAAAAGGGTATACCGCCTCAAAGTATCCTGGTTGACGATGAATTCTGGTCCTGGTATATTAAATATAGCACTTTATTTGTGATGCAAGCTGTATATTGCATCGTACATAATGTATAACGCACAGTATGCAATTTTAAAACCGTGCAGTTTGATAGTACTGAGGTATTCTTTATAGTACATATCACATAATGAAATATGTTATCTTTGATGATACACAGCACCGCATGTACTATACACAGCATACCTTTGCGTGTAAATGTATGTGTACTATAACGTCATAACATATCACATAACGTGATCTCACAAAGTATACCGAATATGCCATGACAGAATATTCTCTCAATGGCAAAAGAATACAGTTCTAATTTGTACATATAGTATAGTATGTAACATTGAGTATAAAGTATACAGTACCTTGTACATACAGCAAGATACTGAAGACATAGTATGTAGTATCTCATACATAGGTAACGCAATACACTGAGTAAATGTTTATGTGTGTTTGCGTATATTTAGGTAATATTAAAATGTGCAGATATATTGAATTTCATTAAAGTCTATATATATATATATATGTGATATGTACACGAAATCATGCAACAAATAAATATATATATATATATATGTATGTATGTATGTACAGAGTGCAGACACCTTGTGTATATATATATATATACAGATGAACATCTATGTATACCTAATGTAGTCTCTGGAAAACTCACTATATGCATATGTATGTGCTTGTAGCATGAACTTCCAAATATATATGGTTTGGTTTATGGTGCAACAGATATAGCTCAGTCTATAATGTATAATATTGCATATGCATTATCTTAGACCATGGGTAGTACGTATGTACTGTCGGATAAAGTACTAAACATGTATCATAGAATGTATTATATACATTACATGATATGAAATATCTTTCAGTTAATCATGAGTTTGTATTCTATAGCAAATGAAATGAAGTATGTAATGTATGTATGTATATATATATATATATATATATGTACATACGTGTATATATATATATATATATATATATATATATGTATATATATATATGTATATATATATATATATATTGCAATATAGAGTATAGTATATTATAATTTTCTGTAATTTGCGATGCAAAATACAAGCTCCTATCTTGGAACCTTCAAACCTCTCTGGATCTATAGAAAATCTTCTAGCACGCCATGTTGCTATGACGATTTGCGTTTTAAGTATGAGCACAATTCTGATTGCCTCTTACTCATTCTAGAAATTATTGTTCTTGCTGTTGTTCTTCTTCCTGCCACTTCCAGAAATGCACTCCTTCTTGTGCGGATCCATGCAAACGCCCATGCTGGTACCGGCCCTGGAGCTAAGCTGTGCCCGAGCCCGTTGAACCTTAGGGTGTATGGGGCCTCATTAAGGTAGATGCCTCGTGTTTCAAATGAAACCCTCAACCCTAAACCCTAGTTTCAAATTAAACCCTAAACCCTAGTTTCAAATTAAACCCTAAGCCCTAAACCCTAGTTTCAAGCCAAATCCTAAACCCTAGTTTCAAATTAAACCCTAAACCCCAGTTTTACACGAAACCCTAAGCCCTGGAGCCTCAGAAGATTCGGAGTTCAATCGCCCAGGCGGCCGTCAGCCGAGCGATGATGCCGTTCCAGGTTCCTTTCGGGAGTTTACAGTAGAAGCCAGAAATCAAGGCCCCTGTATTATACTACCCTCATAGTAGCCCTTATATGGAACCCTTTTAGGGGGACCCTAGTCTAATTATTACAGTATAGGCCAGAAAGTTGGAATATCATTATGGTATCCCCTTTAAGGTAAATTGCAGGGGATCCTACCATTAATCCATATTCCAGGTTCCTTTCGGGAGTTTACGGGGTTTAGGTAAGCTCGTAGAGTTCACGTAGGAGCATGATTATGTAGTAATCATAGTCTTTGGGATTCCCGAAGATCTCGAATCCCTGAACTCCAAACCCCGAACCATGCACCTTGAAGCCTGTACAAAAGAGCCCTGAACCGGGAAGACTGTGTGCCGAAGAGAATCCCAGCATTAGAAATCCCATCGACACCCCCTTCCGCCCTAAAAGCCGGTAGTCTGGAAGTGGGATGCTACTGGAATGCTTTCGGGGTGGCTCTTTCACTGCCTGGGGTTATGCTTCATGAACTTGGAAGGAAAGCTTTTGCATAAAGTGGTCTTAAGAAGTAGTGGAAGTGCCCACACAACAAAAGCCTGAGGCAAAAAGCTAGGTCTTACCTCGGACGAAGCCCTACAACCTTCTGACGACAGCTGCAATTGCTGCCATTGAACAAAACACACAGAGCGATCGGAAGACACCGAAATCCTAAGTGCTCAACCCTGAACACCTGGTATCCCAAAGCCCTAAACCCTAAACAGAGCTGCAGGACTCCATAATGACAAAGATGCACATGATGGAGGAGGCCATGCAGCGGCACTTGGAAGCCATGCAGGCGCGCCCCGTTCTTTACTGCTCTTAGGAAGTATGTTTCATTTTCTTACAATATAACTGGTTGCCGAACCATGAACCCCAAACCCCTGAATCATAAACCCTACCCCCTCAACCCTAAACCGCAAGAATACTATTTTTCTTCTGGTTCTAGAGGGCGATAATATGGATCCTATTTTTTAATAGGGTACTATACTAGGGTCCCCCTGTTTTCGGAAACTCCCACATAGAAAAACATGCGCCATCCCAAAAGTCGGAAAGCTTCCTGGGTCCTTGACCTTGAAACCCACAACCTCCCGCTCCAAGCTCTACACGAGGGGGTTTGGGGGTTGGGGGTTTAGGGCGATTGGGGTTTAGGGGTTTAGGGTGTAGGGTTGTTCAATATACCTCTCCTCAGCACCGCCAGAAAGGCAGCTTCGTTTTTTTGGTTGGGCTTCCTTTTTTTTGAAAGTTGAAAAGAAGGCATACACTCTTTGAAGCACAAGACCCTGGAACTACGTTTAAAGCCTTTGTCATAGTTGGGTAGCATTTTGCATTCTTATGGGTACATAAACCCAATAAGGAATATCAAGTTGAATTTCTAATACTATCCCGACCTTGAACTAGAACCATCTGAAACTTTGTAAAACTTTAAAAGCCTTTATAAAGCACTATAGAGTCCTATACAAAACCTCATGAGACGCTATATAGCATTCCTTGAACGCTTTTGGGTGGTCTCAACAGTTAGCTTGGTCGCGGCCACCTTTGGGTCTGCAGTGCGGGGTTCCTCCACACGACGTGGGAGTTGCCAAAATAGGGGACCCTAATCTAGTACCCTAAATAGTAGGATCCTTATTATAATAAGGACCCCAAAATAAGGTACCCCTAATTTTCGGAAACTCCTAAAACAATGAAAATTGTAAACCAAAAGAGAATCATAGTTACAAGGAAAAGCACGAAGAAACAGCACAAGTATTGGGTAGGGGCCTAGCTCATCATAAAGCCCATATCAGGGGCTGTAGAAGTTTGTAAAGCCCTTTGAAACCCCAAAAAGGCCGTGGTAAAATCGATATAACATCTCTCTCTAAAGAATCAGAGACATCGAAAGTCACAGCCCTTAACGCTTTGAACTTCGAATCCCGAGGCTTGGAAGACCCTCAGCACCTCAAATACCCTGATCCCTAAACCCTACTGCCGCTTTCTGCGCGCCACAAAAGCGCGCTGCTCCCCAGGAGGCAATCTCCCAGAGGATGGACTTCTCGCAGGCTACCCTTTTCTGATGCGTTGCTGAAAATTTGTCTGCATGGTGCTTTGACTCGTTCTCGTTTGGTGTTGTTATGCTTGGCCCGTTGTCTCGAGCTTTCATCACTTCACTCAGGGTGTGGCCTTTAAGAGGGCTTTAGTGAGATTCTGCTGGGATCTCAAGGGTCTACAAGCCGTTTGCAGGGTTTCTGTCTGAATTTCTGATTTTGGGGGGCTTGGGCTTTGGGCTGCACTCGGGGCGATGTGAGGCTGTTCGTTAAATTTGAGGGACTTTGTTTTCGGTGAAGGCATTTATTCCAACCGGAGTCTGCTTTAGTAACAACCCACAGGCATGGCATTCAAACCCTGAGCCCTAAAACCCAGCCGTACTACACCCTCGAAACCTACACCCCTCAACCCTAAACCCCTCAACCCTAATCCCCTAAACCCCTACACCCCATAAACCGCAAACCATGTTTTTCTTCGTAAAACTCTACGCTCCAAGCCTTAATTTCGAGCCAAGTCCCGAGTCTCAAGCGCGAAACAAACCGCAGCTATAGGGCTTTGAACAATCAGTAATATAGGGACCCTAATAATTACCTATACTATTTGGGGGTTCCTCGTTGTAAGTATAGTATTATAGTTATTAAGACCCCTGTATTAGTAATATGATCCCTTACAGTCCCTCGAAAACACGGTGGAGCGCTTGCGGGCGGGGTTCGCGTTCAGGGCTTCTGGGTTCAGGCTGTCGTGTTTTCTAAACCCGAAGCCCGGTACCCCAAACCCTAAACCCTAAACCCTGTAAGGATCCCCTTCCGAAGCGTTCCTACGGTTCCCTTGAACAAGAGTCAGGGAGTCAGGGACCCTTTCACACCTAAACCCAAACCCTAAGCCCTAAACCCAGCCCCTAAACGTTAAACCCCTAAGCCCTAAGCCCCAAATCCTATCTGAGAGGTGTCGCTCCTGCAGACCGTCAATGCTTGCCAAGTGCTGCTCCACAAGCTGGACTCCTCCCAGGCCGGTGAGTTTTCGATAGGGTTAGGGTTTAGGGTTTACGGGCCTTAAGAATTAGAATAATGTAGGGGTGCTATAAGGGGTCTCCAGGGCTTATAATTACCGAAACTGGGGTTTAGGGTTCCTTTAAAGGGATCTATAAGGGCTACTGTTACTATAAGGGATCTATAGGGGGGCCTTAAGAATTAGAATAACAGGGTTCCCTTTATAAGGGGATCTTTAAAAGGCTTCTATATAAGGGGCTACTGTAAGGATACTATAGTATAGGGGCCTTAATAACGACCTATACTATTTTTTTGTGTGTGGGGGGGGGGGCGCCTTATCGTAATTATACTATGGTGGGCACCAAAACCAGAGTCTAATCATGAAGGCCCCTGTATCAGGGCTCTCCAGGCTTGTGTGAAGGTTGTACAGGGTTTCATAAGGGCCTGTGTCGTGTCGTAGGAGAGTATTATAGGGCTTCAGAAGCGTTGTAGCGAAATTTTCGTAGTGTCCCCTAGAGTTGCATCGGGGTTCTACAAGGTTTCATCAGGGCTCCTTTGGTTCTAGAGGGTTTAATGGGGCTTTGTCAGAGTTCTTTGAGGTGTTATGGGGTCTAAACGGTTTTCAAGGGTTCTCTCGGGTTTTATTGGGTTTAGGAGCTATGCTTTAGGGCTTGGTTTTGACAAGAACGAGTGTTCGGTTTGCTCCTGACTAGTTCTTACCACCATGACTCCGAGGTCCATGACAATAATATCTACTGAACCTGCTTTGCTACTGCTTCAGAGCCATTGGCTGTCCCCTCAGTACAATGTTGCATGACCTCTACTATCCGCTCTCATCAGGAAGCTGTCATCCAGAAGATGGACACTCAGAAGGCTGTGCTGGGAGTCTATGAGAGACCTCGGTTTCCGGACGTCAGTGGCAGTAACGGCACAGAACAAGCAGCAGCAGAAGCAGCAGCAACCGAAGTAGAAGTAGAAGTACCAGTAGCAGTAGGAGGAGCAGCGGTCGCAGTCGGAGCAGTCCTAGCATTCGCAACAGTCGTAGCAGACGTGACAGTTGGTGCATTTGTAGCAGCAGCATCGGGTGCCAGCAGCGTCAGCAGTAGCAGTCGGCATCGTTGTGGCAGCGCAGACTGTAAGAACCAGGAAGACAGTCATTGTCATCGCCATCATCTCCCTGTTCACCGGCATTTCACCATGACAGAAGCACCGTCATTCTCAGGATCATCACCATCATCAAGACCATGCATTCATTCACATGAATATGCAAAAGCTGAACTCACCGGCCCGCCACTCTCCTCGCAGCCGCTCGTTTCTCGCTCACGGGACTAGAGGGAAATTTCGGTTGAAGACCCTGAGTCCCCGGGGCCCTGCCTCTACTGTCGGGGCCTTAAAGGGTTTCGGGGGCTCCTTATTACAACTATAGTATAATATACCCCGAACCCTGTTCTGACTGCTAAGGCCCCTAAATTACAGTCCGAAAGGCCCAAAACCTCTAAGCCCTGAAGCCCCAAACAACGGGCCCTTTGCAGACCTTTCCCACTGCTGATATAACTTGCTATTATTAGTACTGCATTCGTGATGACTTCTGTTTTGTTCTATCATCCTTCCCAACCCCTACGCCCAAATAATCTGCTTCTGGCCAGACGACGGTGGACCAAATGGTGAATTCCTACGGCAACCTGGTGACCAACATCGCAGGTCCCGAGGAACAGAGCAGGTCTGTAAACAGGTTCAGAGTTTCAAAGGGGAAAAGGAGGGACCCTTAATGGGGACCCCTATCCCATAATGGGCTATAATGGGTATATAGTAGCTATATTCAGGGTATATACCTAGGGGTCCTTATTAGGGGTCCCTCCTTTTACCCTTGGAGAGTTTAACTCCCTTGGCGTTTAAGGATTTGAGCTTACCCAAAACGCCGAAAACAACGAAATGATTTGACGCACTCAAGTTCCACGCCGAAGTTTGTTCTAAGCTGCTGGGATGTAGGGTTTGGGGTACAGCGCCTGGGGTAGTTGATACAAGGTTTGGAGTATAAGGAGCAGAGTACAGGGATTCAAGCGTTGGCCCCACAAAGTCGACGGAGAGGAACCCAGAGATAGAATCCTACAGGCGACGGAGATTCTTGAAACTTGAGCCCGTGGCACATGGGCTACATGTCCTTGTTTTAACTAGTTTTTGGTGTCGTCATCCTTTTTTTCTTTGCTTCCCTTGGGAAGCCCAAACCCTAAGCCCTCAGCGCCTAAGCCTTGTTGAGCTCGAACTGCCCCCGCACCTCGGTCATGATGGAGGTTCAGCCGCCAAGGGGATGGATCGGCGAAGGTTGCATCAGCCAGACGTATGACAAAAGTTGTCCCGAGTGCGATTCTTGAGGATATCGTCTACACCCAGGCTGCTATGCGGAGGTTCAAGCCTGCTTGAAATAACGGCCGTCGACGTGCTCCTTTCTCCGGTTGAGGCTGCTGTGATGCCAACCTCGAGCAAGTCTTGGTCGAACGTTGGTATGCAGTGCTCTTTCAAGGCGGTCGCTGGGTGAAGGCATATTATCTGCCAGCTGCTGTTGCTGTCGCCGCTGCCCCACATCCAGTGGAACGGTCACCTGTTTGATGGAATTGGGCTGCGGGACAACTTGAACGTGAGAGTGGACTCACCAAGCTTACCTTGGGTTAGTAGGGAATGGAGGAATGGGGTACAATTATAACTACTATCACTACCATCATTCTTCCATTCCCTAGTAACCAAAGGTAAGTAAGGTGAAGACCCAGAGATCAAAGGCCTTTGCCATAAGCCGGACATTACACGAGTATGCAGAGCTCCTTAGCAACCCTTCCCTTTCTGCAGCATATCACTACTGGTTTATTTGATTCAGACCTCCATTTTGAGGTCTCCTTTTGATGTTGGGCTGCCCAGAAGCGTTCATCACTAGGACATTCGGAGATAAGAACCCTGACAGGCCCTAAGCCCCTAACCCTGAATTAAAATACAACCCCAATAAGTAAATGAACCCTTGCTTGTGAGCCTCTGATTACATGCTAATAGAGCACTATAATCAGAGCAAGTCAAGGAACCCGTATACAAGCACCCATCGGCCTGAAGCCCGAATCAGCTAAGTCGACAGGTGCCAGCGAGAGCACCAAGAGCGCACTTCTGGACACGGCACCCCGCTGAACTTAAGGTGGTTCGCGTTTAGCGGTTCTGGAGGTTTTAAAGGCATGTATTGGATCTTGCAGGATTTGTTAATGGCCTTCGTAGGGTTTCAAAGACGATTTGGAACAGGTTTTGTCGGGCTTTGCAGTGTCATGTTAGCATTGGGGCCAATCTCCTGCTTGCAGAGTTTGTAGAATAGGTTGGAAGTTTCGGGGTGTTATCGGGCTGCTAAGGGGGTTTTGCATCTGCTGGGGACTGGCACGTAAATAGAGAGCTCAGGAAGCAAAGCATTTCAAACAGCAGAGCATTTGGGCATTTTTATGGCATAGATCTTCTCGGTATTTATTCCGACCGCTGCATTTGCAACGGGATGTTGGTGTCCAGGCTTGATCGTTGGCGGCCAGGTTTTGCATCCCAGGAGAATGCCAATATGGAGCAAGACTAGTTCGAAGGTCAGTAGTCACCTGGATACTGATCAATGAAACAACTAAGCTATGGGTGAAGTTTCCGAAAACGGTGGCTGCTAACGTATGATTCCTAACCGGAAGCCCAAATCCTAAATCTATTTTTATGATAGATTGCAGCCGTCAAGGTCAACACCTCCTCCTCTGCCCTCCTGAAGAAGCTGGATGCCACGCAGCAGGCAACCGCGGTTTCAAATTCAGCGTTCATGGATTAGCCCAACTAACTCCTACACCCCAAGACGTCAGGCAGGCGTTGCTTACCTTTGGTCAGTAGGGAATGGAAGAATGGTAGTAGTAGTAGTTATAAGTGTACCCCATTCCTCCATTCCCTACTAACCAAAGGTAAGGTTGGGAGTTCTCGCGGTTTTGGCGGATCTTGAAGGCTTTGAGGGTTTGGGCCGACGGCGCCTGCGGTTTGGGGTGTTAAAAGGGGGGATCCTTTTCAGGGAAACTCGGGGGTTACAGTGACTGCACAGTGTACTGCGAGGGGGAAATACACGGGTTACTCCAAGGGTTTAGGGTTTGGGGGTTTAGTGGTTGAGGCTCCAAGCCTGGGGTTTAGGGTTAAGGTTTGGGGTGAGTTCGCAGCGCAGATTATTTTCACGTCAAAAGTAAGTTTTGCACAAGTTGCCGACAATCGGAAAGCAGACGCAGTAAAAGCTCGATTGCTAGAATTTGAACGCTGAGAACCCAAACCGTGATATTTGTGTAATTAACCCTCGAGCCTTCAAGAAGGAATGGCTGAGGGTTCTGGAAGCTTTACTCGCCAAAATCCTCAAACTCCTCAACCCTAAACCCTAAACCCTAAACCCTAAACCCTTAACCCTTAATCCTAAACCCTAACCCTAAGCCCCGAAGCCTGAACCGTGAACCCTGAAGCCAAAATACCCAAGCCCCTCATGTCCTGAACCTGACCATGACTAGGTCCTAGGTAGGCCTGAGGGTCGGATTTACACACATGCTCAGAATGTCTTGAGGGGGCAACCTAAACCCTACCCTAAACCCAAACACAAAGCCCCGAACGCTAAACCCTGAAACCTCGTTCCAAGTATTCAAGCGCCTATAGTTAAACCCTAACCCTGAACCTCTCCATGAAGTGTAGGACCTGCTGAAGCAGAGCCACGAGTCGCACGCCGTGCTCGAGGCGTGATGGGAGGAGTTTCAGAGACAGCTTTTGGATCAGAACGCAGAAACAGCCTTTATTGCCTTCCTAAACTTCTTGAGGGTTTGCGCGATCATGACGTAAAACCCAGTGCCACTAACCCCACTAACTTCTGGGTCGGAATAGTTGATTAGCATCCCCCTGTACATCCTACGTACTTATGCCATGACGTTTCCCAAAGCCCTTTTCGAATGAGTTATTCAGGCTGTAATGTTGATCTCTGAACCCTAAAGCCTAGACGACAAGTGCAGGGCGTTGCGGCCAGTCAGACCACTCTTGCAAAGAAGGTCGACTCAGGCAACTCCCGCATTTGGAGTTGAATGGTGGTGTTTAGGGTTCGGAGGAAGGTGCACTTCATTGCTGGGGATTAGGGCCCAGGTGAGGCAGGTGCTTTCGGCCACTTTGGTCGGTGATTTCTTTGCAGGCGTTAGAAGGACTCCAGCTCATTTTTCGCTGCAATGTATATGCCTTGTCCTAAAGCCAACACTCGTTTCCGGGAGACAGTTCGGAGGCACATGCGGGTAGTGTGCAAGGAGCCGAGGAATCATAGCCTGATCTCTGCCACGGATTCATGTGAGAATCTTTAGCCATTTCCGCCTTTACTACGATGACTGTCCTGTTATTGTTTGCTGTGTGGTGCTCCTTCTGTGGTCACAAGCGGCATTATCCTTACCGGTAGTGTGGCTAGCAATCACAGACCTTGGTTGTATCACTCTCAAACACCCAAGCAAATTCTAAATTCGGGTCCTGATGCCCTTGGGGTGGCAGCGACAGTCTGTACTATCAAAAGCATGGTTATCGTGACTCCATCACCTGTGTCGGTGTTCACAATGACAATGAGACAGCCACATCCAAAGAAGCAGTGACCGCCCGAACTCTGTCTCTCCCTCTCTCGCTCTATCTATCTATCTCTCTCCCTACATATATATATATATATATATATATATATTTTTTTTTTCAGCACACAAAAACAACTTCTAAATTTCTAGACTGAGCACTCCAATCCCTAAGCCCAAGAACCCCAGCCCACAAGCTGAACCCCCTAAGCCATGAACCCCGAGACCTGCCCCCTAAACTCAAAGTTGTCCCTAAATTTGCAAATTCGTGCACGCAAAACCTTCATCCCAAAAATGAACGACCCCCGGGCCCCAATCCACGCACGCTACGCCGAACACTCCCAAAAATTAAGCCCCAATCGATACCCAAAGCCCTGATCCCCCAAATCAGATTCCAAATCAACCCACCAATCCACACGCCCAAGACTCCAATCCGGAAACTCAAAGCTCCCACTTGGCAAACCGTTCTGCGACCCTGATCCCTGCCCTCTTAACCCCCGTTACCAGAGCCTGATTCCTTTGGTCCCTCATTACACCCTAAACCCTAAATCCGAACCCCCAACTGGAGTTAATTCACTCTTAATTGGCACCCATTTGGTCGCCAAGTGTTTCGCTTCGTGACAGTCCGCATGACCGATTGCATATAAATCCGAACCCCCACACCCTGATGTCTAAACCCTAAACCCTAAACTCTAAACACTCTAACCCTTAAATTAAGAAGCCCTTGTCCCTAATCCCCAAACCCTTAGCCCAGAACCCGCTAATCCATAAACCCACTAAAACCCTGAACACAAACCTCTGTCTTGCTTTCAGGCAACGAGTTCACCCAGCGCCGCCTTGTTGACATGGAGGCTGGGCCCCGCCAGTAGTAACCCTATAATACCCAGGCTGTTCAGTGGTACACTTGTTTTTGCTTTCAGGTTTCTGGGTTCCTATTATAAAATAAGAAGCCTCAGAAAAGTATATACTTTTTCTGAGTGGGTTCCTGAACAGCCTAGATACCCTTAAAGGGGACCCTATTATGGAACCCTATATCCTCAAGGGTGAAAGGTTTAGGGTTGAGGGCCAAAGTTGAGGGTTCCTTAAAAGGGGCTTAGAGGGTTTAGGGTTCCTTTGAAGGTTATAGGGTTAAGAGGGTTCCTTCAAGGGTTTAACAGAGAAGCTCTACGGCTTGCTTCAGGGTTCTACGAGGAATCTGTGCGGGTTCTAGGAGAGAGGAGCCTAAGTAATTAGTAACACAGTAGTACTCTTCCTCTGGGTTCCTTCTTACAAAAATACTATAAGTTGAACTTACCCCAAAGCCTTATTCCAAGCATGAGGCTCCGAGGCTCCGAGGCTGTCTCTGTACACTTTTCCTGGGTGCTCCGTACCTTAAACTACCAAACCCTACTTTTTTGTAGGTTCTTATTATAAACCCAATATGGAATTTCTAGGGACCCTACAAATAAAGTAGGTTTTGGTAGGTTAGGGTAGGAATGATGTTCCTTTTCGGTTTTGACACAAACCCAAGGCGTCGCTAAGGATAATGTTTTGACTCTTGGGCATTAGGGCTTAGGCGTAAGGGCTTCAGGGTTGAGGATTTACGATTGTTCAGGGATGGAGGAGGCTTCGGGGCGCTTTGGCTTAGGGTTTGAGGGTGAGACTGTAGAGTTCAGAGCTTAAGGGGGGTGCCGTCCAATGGGGTGTAGGGTTGGGCGGAGGTGTGTGCAGCTGCACTGGTGTGCCCTTACTAATGCTGGCACCTGCGTCTGGGTATGACGCACTAGTATGATATCCGATATCCTGTGTCAACGGTAACACCGCTTCTGTGCACGAGCAGTCTTGTTCGAGTGGATGCAGAAATGCGTTCCACGTACTTACTGACTTGTGGCACCACGCATGCACCCAACTCCACCCCATCGTCATTGGAACTTGCTTTACTGCAAGAGCAGTATGGAGCCGCCAGCCCAAACACCACACCTAAACTCTGTGTGACGGGCTTGGCAGCAAGGCTCCACTAAAGGGCGGGTGGTTCGTGCAATAGGATGTTGGGATATTATAGCATAGGGATGTAGGGACTAAAACGGACAGTATTGCTAATGCAGATCGCATATGTCACCTGCAAGGGTTCTTCGCAGGCTTTCATGCTCATCCGCAAAGCATCCTGACCCATGCGCCACAAGCCAAACCCCTTCAAAAAAGTTTCAAGACCACAAACTCCAAACCTCGGGCCCTAAACCCTAAACCCTGCAACCCTAAATCCTAAACCCCGGAGCCCAAAACCCTAGTAAACCCTAAACCCTGAAACCCTGAAGCCCTAAGCCCTAACCTCGGAGCCTTAAACCCTTCGGCAAGCGATCTGCAGACTCGAAAGCCCTAAAACCCTAAAGCCCTAGAGCCCAAAGCCTTAACTAAACCCTTAAACCCCACTAAAACCCTTAAACCCTACTAAACCCTACTAAACCCTACTAAAACCCTGCTAAAACCCTGAAACCCCACTAAAACCCTGAGACCCTCAACTCGGAGCCCTGAAGCCCTACGCCCAAAGCCCTCAAACCCGAGCCTCGAAGCCCTAAAACCCTGAAACCCCCAAAAAAGCCCTGAAACCTTAAACTAGCAGCCAGAAATCAAGGCCCCTGTATTATACTACCCTCATAGTAGCCCTTATATGGAACCCTTTTAGGGGGACCCTAGTCTAATTATTACAGTAGAAGCCGGAAAGTTGGAATATCATTATCGTAACCCCTTTAAGGTAAACTATAGGGGATCCTACCATTAATCCCATTAATCCAACTTTCTGGAGTTCCCTTTAAACTCGGAGCCTGAATCAACCGACCACGACCAGGGCTGCATCGAGCGGAA
Organism: Symbiodinium sp. CCMP2592; assembly: GCA_905221615.1. Classification (NCBI taxonomy): domain Eukaryota; class Dinophyceae; order Suessiales; family Symbiodiniaceae; genus Symbiodinium; species Symbiodinium sp. CCMP2592. The sequence continues at coordinate 213,801 of CAJNDT010003946.1, read as the reverse complement.
GATGAGCGACGTCAGCGACAGCCTCTCGCGATCCCAGACGCAATGCACCTCGGCCAGGGTTTAGGGCTCAGGGTTTAGGGGTTTAGGGTTTATTCTTCAGGGGTTTAGGCCGTCGGGTTTTGGGTTTAGGGTTGAGGGGTTTAGGCTTTAGGGTTTAGGCCACAATGCAGCTCGGATACTGTAGAAGTTTGTTTGCAGTTTCTTGCTTTGCGGGTTCCTTGCTTAATTCATAACCGCTATTCCCCGTACCCAAAACCCTAAAACCCTTAACCATGTAGACAAGCTTGAGCTGCTTTTTGGGCCCGGCATTTTTACATTAGGAGTCCTTGGCTACCTGAGCCCACCAAAACCTGCTTTTTTTGTTAGGGCCCCTATAAACCCCATATATAGATGCTTATAGTAAGAACCGACAAAAAGTAGATTATGGTAGTTTAAGGTAGGTTTATGATTTCGTCAGAATCGACCCCAAAACCCTATCCTAACCATAATGGCCCCTTTATGAGGAGTTTTGCGGGTTTCGGATCTGAAGCTTCGGGCCTCTACGGGTTTAGGGTTTAGGGGGGATTTACGATCAGGCTGTGCGGGATAAGTCGCAGGTTCGGGCTTGGTGTTTAGGGTGTAACGGTGCGCAAGAATCAGGTACTAGTGTCAGTATACAAGCGCCTGGAAAGGCCTACTGACCTTCACACTCTGAACCCTTAAACCCAGGACCCTGTCTCTGCACCCTACACCCGAAGCCCTACACACCCTAAAAGCGTTTACAAAACACCCTCAAGAGGGCCTTAAACCCCTTTGCACCCTAAACCCAAATTACCCTTAACCGGGCCAAACCGCGCTTGGAGGTTCGGACAAGATGCACCTTAAGCCTATAAGCTCTAGAGCCCAAAACCCTAAGCCCTGAACCCCTAAAGTAAAAGCCAGAAAGTTGGAATAGGATTATCCTAAACCCTTAATGGTAAATTATAAGGTATCCTACCCTGAAACCATATTCCAACTTTCTGGAGTTCCCTGTATCCACTCTGAACCCTGAACTCCGCTTGGAGGTTCGGACAAGATGCACCCTAAGCCTCTCAACCTAAGATTCTGAACCCTGAACCCAAATATAGAGTCCTACTTTAGATCCCCAATAGACCCCTTTGAAGCACCCCTTTCAAGGAACCCTATCCTAATCATTGAACCCCGGCTTGGAGGCTCGGACAAGATGCTCTCCGCCCTGCGAGGGGACTTGGCCACCTTGCAGGCTCAGGCCCTCCTCTCTGATGCAACCCGGAGATTCCAATATCCCTTAGTTTATAAGGAATATACCTTAAATCATATTAGGATCCCTACTATAATTTAAGGTATGCTCCTTAATTAAGGGATATTGGAGTCTCTGGGAATATGGGGGGCCTTTATAACTACCTACTCTATTTTGGGGGTTCCTTTGAAGGGGTCTATAAGAGCTACTACAAGGGCTACTATGAGGATACTGTAATATAGGGGCCGAAACAATTACCTGTGCTGTTTTGGGGTAGCGGCCCCAAAGCCCTATTCTAAGTATTAAGGCTGGTATGTTCGGGTGGCTGAAGCGGGGGGTGGAGGGGAAGCCGAAAGCCCAAGTCCTGCACCTAACAACCGAAACCCCAAAATCTAAAACGCCCAAGGACTATTTTGGGGGGTTTATCATTGGGGTTGAAACATTTTGTTCTACTATTTGGGGGCTCCGTATTATTCTCAAACTCCCCAGTCAGCCCAACCCCTGAAGAAGCTCCCGCCTGACGCAGGGCAACGCGATGGCGGTCGCCACGGAGAAGTCCTCCAACACGCAAGAGGCTCACGATGCTTAAGCCAGAAACCCTAGGCCCTAAACCTTAAACCCAAAGTGATTCCTGCAGTCGCCTCATCTAAACAGGTGTCCCAAAAGGGATCAACCTAAGACTGCTCCCCTGGGTTTTCCCTGACAACTCGATTAAGGCCCCACATTATATGAGGGTGGGAAACGAGGACCTTGGGATGAGGGCGTTCGATGTGAAGGGTTTTGGCTTCGGCCTCTGGTAGCTGGCAGAACATGGTCTAGGATTTAGGGCTAAGGTCTGGAGTTTATGGTTTAGGGTTAGGGTGTAGGGCGTAAGTTTAGGGTTCAGCGGCAGGGTCTGCTTGAGAACCCCAGTGAAGACCAGCGATGCAACTCTGCCATCCTCCCCCCAATACCCCATATCCTACACCCTAACCCTGACCGTCAAACCTGAACCCCGAATCTAGCCCGAAACCCCCGAAACATGCAAAGAAGAGTGGTTGAAAGCCCGACGTGGTGTCTGCAGCGCGTCGAACAGGAGCGCATGGCTGATGTCCGCCGTCAGAACATGCGGCCTGGTTGGCTGAGGGCTTCCTTAGAAGGGGCTCACAGGGTTTGGGCTTTAGGGCTCACAGGGCTTTAGTGGTTTCATTGTTCTTCTCAAGCCGGGGTCTTGTAGGACTTGCTGAACTTGTAGGACTTGAGGGCTGTCGAGGGAGGAGTTTAGGACTGCAGGCTTTAGATTCGTTTGGCTTTCCCGTTTTCCGTTCCTAGACGACCTTCCCTGCACTTTGAAATCCGATCCCCACCTTCAGCTGCTAATATAGGGGCCGTAGATCAACAATGAGAGTAGTTTCTTTTTTTTTGGGGGGGAGGCATTTTACTATATTTACAATAAGGAACCCCAAAATAGTATTGGTAATCATTTAGGCCCCTTCTTAATTGCCGGGTTACCCGGAAAATCCGGTCGGAGCTTCGAGCTTCTGAACATCCGGTTGCATTGCTACTCCAAGCTTCATGGGCGGTTAGGAGTATAAACCCTAAACCCTAAAACCCTAAACCCTAAACTCGAAACCCTAAACCCTAATCAGGTGTGGGTTTTGGGTTTCCGAGTCGGGAAGGCCTACAAGTAAAGCCTCTTTCTGAGTTACTTTATCCCCTGGTTCTTGAAGCAGATCACCTTCATTCTTTGCAACTTCGGATACTTTGTGTGAGGCAGCCCGACACATGCTACTGAGGAGTGTCTCAGGACCCGAGGTTCTCTTAACACAAAGGCCATAATTACAAGTATTGCACTTCCTGCAGTTCAAGATTGATTACATTGTATACTCTCTTTGATAGCCAGCCTGTACACTGTTCGGTCGTTAACCCATTGGATCCTGCAGGTATTTGGGGACAAAACATTCATCGCTCGTCTTGCATTGCTAGCTAGTGTCCCGCTTGCTTCAGTCGTGACGTTGTTATCGTCATTGGCATTGCTACTCTTCGTGGGTGAGCACTGCGCCTTGCAATAGTTTCTCGTTACAGGCTGATGTGGCATCCCGAGTTGAAGACTTACAGCTGATAAAATCCCTCGCTTTGACACGAAGCTCAAGATTTTGGAATCTTGTATCCTGGCAACCAAGGCTTGAAAAGTAGGGCTCCAGGTCCAAATCTAATAGATTCTACGGCTCTGTATGGGATGTTTTGCAACACAAGGATTATACACAGGCAGTAGTTCAAGCTAGTGATGGCTCGATGCCAAGCCAAGGATGATCATGGACATGCTGACGAATGCACAGGAGACTGCTGCAATATTGGGGTCGGAATACATTGTAAGAGTTTCCCCTCAATTCCCCAGAAACACTGTAGTACAACCCTTCAGGCCCATTTTCTTGCATAGGAAACGAGCCCTAAGCCCTAAACCCAAGCGGCGAATCTGACTCTCAAGGGCCCAACACTGTAGCAAAGTTACCAGGGTGCCGGGCCGACGATCCGAGTCTGGGTTCTTGTGAAAGGATGTAAATTAAGTTACCATGATAAAGAAACCATACGGTTTACTATAGATCCCTGGTAACCTAAATTAAGTCTCTTAACAAGAGCCCAGTAGTCTTCCAGTGTTCAGTGTTGATAATATGGGAATCCAAAAGATTGCCAAAACTTTTATGGTGGTTGCGTATTATATGTATGGCATAAGATACCACCTATTCCGATTAGTAAGGCCCCTAGATAAGTATAGATCCTTATCTCTTTAGAAAGCTCTGTATCTTCGACCACGGTAAGGGGTCCGGCCTTAGAGCTTTCATGGCATATAAGGGCTTGTGGTGCTACGGGGCTACCTCCCCGGAAGGGTTTTGAGAATGTGAGCTCTGTTTATTTGAGAATGCCGAAGGGTACGGCATTCTCATAATAATCTAGGCCACGAATCCGCCCTAGAGTTTTTTGCATATCGGCTGAGTGCGTACGGTTTTCGCTCTGGAGTCGCTGTACAATTTCAGGCACCCCCAGTACAATTCACAGTTTCGATGAAAGGGACACTAAACCCCCCACTTCAAACTTTCTCTCTCTCTCCTACGAGTGCTCCACGCCAAAGCGGGATAGTATGTTCTGTCTCTGTTTGTGTTCTTGTCGAAATAATACATAGAGGGACTGTAAGCCCCAAACCCTCAGCAAACCCTCCCCTAAAGAGAGGAAACCCCTGAACGTGGGGGTACTTAGACATGATCTTTAATTTTTGGTCATTATAAATCCTTAAGAAGCAGCTAGAACTGATTCTTTTTTGCTGGGGGTCTAAGTTCAGTTTAGCAAGCCCTGAGCCTCCTTTCGAAGAGAGGAGACGATGCACTCCAGCGCCGAGAGCTTGCAGAGCTTCACGCGCGCCGTGCCCTGGGCGCCAGAGTTTCAGGGAGTTGGGATCTGTAAGGGCGTAAAAGCTACAGTCTCCTAGGAATCATTGTTTGTTGTTTTTTTTCGGTTCTAAGGGGCGAAAGGTTGAAACATCAGGAGCCAAAGAAACCCAAACATAAACTTTCGGGTGGAGATATCCTAATCTTGTAGGCTTAGTTAAACAGGGGATTATGGGATATCCCAACCTTGTGGTTCTGTTTGGGTCCTTTTCAGGGTCCCAGGTCTTGTGTTGGGGTTCAGGATTTTGCGAGGGCAGGGTTGGAGTTCACTCAAGAGCTGGGATTCCTCTCAAGAAACGGAATTGGACAGAGCCGTGTGACGCTTTTTGGGGCCGTTGCAAAAAGTCGCGTTGCTGTCGTAGAATCACCGACGTGCGCTTATCTTACGACGCAGGGACCGAAAATGTAAAGAAATCCAACTGCGAAATCCGAAACTGCTAATCCCAAGCCAGGGGCTGGGAGTTCGGGGCATACAGTTCCCCCCCCTTCCCCGCCCTGCGGTTGAGGAAGTTTCGAGCGGCTACGCGATCTCTTTGGCTTTACCAATAGTGTTTTGGTGGGTTCCTTATTATAACTACAGTATAATGGGCCCCAAAACCCTATTCTAATTATAACGGCCCCTGTATTTTAGGCTCTACACGGACCAAGGAGATCATGCGAGATTCCGCCGCAAACATGGAGATGCAGCTGCGTGAGGCGTGGCCTGCGCTGTCTCTCGGTCACTACCAATGCTGCTGCTGCTGCTGCTGCTGCTGCTACTACTACTACTACTACTACTACTACTACTACTACTACTACTACTACTACTACTACTACTACTACTACTACCTTCCTACTACATACTACATACAACTACTACTATGCCTGCTATTAGTCGGAGGTACCTTAGGGCTGGGAAGTTTTGCAAGATGAGCGCCAAGGCTCCTAGTGCCTACTTTTACAGTGGCTGATGGCAGGCAATGGCGGATATCCTCCTGTAAAGAGTGACCATCACCGTCCCTCCCTTATTCGAGAGAATGGCGTTCACCCAGTGAATGCCAAGAATGGCGATGCAATGCCAGATAACGGCGGAGAGGTTCTAGAAGAGTGCTTACAGTAGCCCCACACCGGAGGGCTTTAGGATTTGAGGTCTTTAGGACCTTTAGGATCTTAGGGTTTGGGCTTGTGGGCTTGGTGGTTTCTCAAGATCAGGATGATCTCTCAAGAGCAGCCCTCCACCTGGCAGCTGGAACTTCGGAGGGACCGAAACGACTCTAAAATGAAAAAACTAAGAAGAATAACAATAATAATAATATAACTCCGCAAAGCCCTAAACCCTAAAGCCGTGCACATCAACAGGCCACTCCTTTGTAAGGCTGAGCTCTTGCTATGATGCCTAGTCCAACATGGGGCCACAGGAATCCTAGGGCCCTGTTTAGGGTTTGGAGTTTACGGGTTTAAGGCTTTTCGTTTAAGAGGTTCAGGGTTTGGCGCTGAAGCAGACAACATTCTACGATGCTGGTTATAAGGACCTCCCCGAAAGGGAATCCCCTGCATTCGGAAACTGCGATGTGGAGCTTTCCGAAAATAGTGGAACCCCAAATAAGGTTCCCCGAATATTCGCGAACCCCCATATGTGTCTTGAGTTCGCACCTAAGACGCAGATGAGAATGTTGATGAAGGGCATAGCAGCAAGACTGTTTGGCATTGTATGGGTTCTGGCTAGCATGCCTCTTCGAAAAAGACCCATTATACTGACTTTGCCAAATCTGCAGGTGATTGTCAAGCAGATGAACAACTTGCAGGCCACAGAGATGTTGCTCTCAGCCCCAGCCTCACACAAAGCCACATAAATCTTTATAAGTTGTCCTGTATATATGGCTGCATAGTACTTTATATCATATCGGCTATACTCTTTCTACATTACCATGTATCGCCGTAGAGGCAGTTGGTTTCCTTCAAGACACAGAGGCCTCAAGCCCTCAAGACCGGGGCCACTCCATCCCTCCCCGAACCCAACAAGACCGTGCAAGATCCTACAGGGAACTCCAGAAAGTTGGAATATGGTTTGAGGTTAGTATACCTTATAATTTACCATAAAGGGTTTAGGATAATCATATTCCAACTTTCTGGCTTTTACTTTAAACAACCTCGAACCCAAGGAGGGAACATCCTATCTGGGAGTTTCCGAAAATTAGGGGTACCTTATTGGGGGGTCCTCATAATAAGGATCCTACTATTTGGGGTACTATATTAGGGTCCCCTACCCTAGGAAACTCCCATATTATATTGGATTACATCATAAGGTTATATCGTAGAATGTATATTGTATTACATTAAAGACACCCAACCAGGGTTGTCACACCTGAGCAGTTGCTGGCCTGTTGAAGCAATCAAGGTTTGGGGTTGAGTGCTTGGGGCTCAGGGTTGCTGCAGCGACAATCGCCTAAATCTTAGTGTACGTAAAGGCTCGGTACTGAGAAGCAGTGGCTCAGGGTTTCGAAGAATTAGTTGAAGGAGTTGATGGCTCGTTGCAAGATGCAAGTAAGGCGAATTGGCGGGCAATGGCTTCAGACATCCACGCTTGCCCTGCCTCTCATCCTACTTAGACTCGCACCGCCAAACCCTAGAAGACCGTTTGACTAAATCCTGAATCCTAAAGCCCTAAAACCCCAAAACTCGAAGCCTGTGTGCCTTCGGGTCGGGCGTGGGGGCACAAGCTCATGTGCACAGGTCTTGTTCGCTTCAGGGTGCAGAGCTTACTAGTTTGTTTGCTGCTTCGGAAGTTTGCGCTCGATGGTTTCGGATCTTGCCTTTATGGTTACGGAGACCCTAAACTAAACCCGGTCAGCGGCGCCCTCGGGCTTGCCGCTACTCGTTACGCGGTCCCTTTTGTTTTCAAGAGTCACTACTGGGCCACGATGGTTGCGGCAGACAGGCTGCTTGAGCTGGTTCCAAGTTTCCCAACTCCGCGTCCATCTAACGTTTCCGCCGCCTTCGTTTCGCTGCACAGGTGCCTCTTTGGGACCTTCTTTTACGCAGCAATGTGTGCGGGAGAGCTCGACCTTGTGGTTTACAAGCCTATGAGCCAACAAATCCAGTGGACCTTTGTGCGCCACAGTGGAATGCTACGCGCTGAACCTATCAGCTCTGAGTTTTGGGAGGCACCAGTTGTCTCTTTCTGGAGCGTGAAGAATCAGCGCATCGCACCCGTAGGTGGTGGCTGGCTGGTCCACGGGGCCATCTTGACTGCCGGACACGTGTATGACTCCATGAGAGTGCTCGGCCAACGGCTCTAAGATATACGTTGGACGGTGCAACCGCGAGGTTTGCAACGTTAACGGTCTTTATGAGTATCAGCCTGCCCTTGTCGACAGACCTTGCGCCAAGGACTTGGCGAGGCACCCAATTGCAGGGGACTTCGCCTTGATTTCTGCGCCCAAGAGCGTCGCACAGTTGGGTCTCAGGGTTGGAAGGGTTGGTTTTGCTGCTAATCGTGGCGATGTTGTCAGTTCCGGGCACTACAAGCTGGTTGAAGGCAAATGGGTTTTTCACCGAACCTTTGGTACGTGCCAACACGGCATTCCTCAGGTCTTGGGCGAGGGCCATCGTGGCGCTTGCTTTTGGTCTGGGGAGTCGGTCCCGTGCGCTTCGGGGTATCCCCTCTTGAGTGCTTCAAAAGAGATTGTGGGGATCAATATTGGGGCCCTCGAGACGGAGAATCGGTCTGTTGCCATTGCTGCTCGAGCTACCTCGGTTTTTAAGTATTTCATCTCAAGGAAGGTGACGTATTTTTCAAAGACTAGGTTCGGGGTTGTGCCACAGCCTCCTAAGCCGACCAAAGGCGAGATGCCAGAAGCCGCACCTTACAAGCGTCACTCTTACAGTGATGATGATGAGGACGCGAACTGGAGCTCTCCTTCAGAGTCGGAAGACGGAGAGTCAGTGGCAAACTCCCAGGACAACTTCTTCCACTTCTTCCTTGCCCTCTCTGGTGTGGCCGTCCGACGTGGTCCGGGATACAGTCAACACTAATCTCGTCCATGATGGGCAAGTGGACGTGGTGGAATTGGCTCGGAGGTTGTTGGAACGAACAAGGAGAATGGTCCACGAACAGAGACTTGTCGTTGCGGCGCTGGAGGAGACATTGGAATGGATTCAAGTGCCCCTCCCAGCTGTACCACTTAATGTCGGCCACGCTGCTCGCCAGGTGATGAACGTGGCGCATCGGGAAGCAGTCCATGGAGCTGGGCCCACCACGTCCTCGACGAACCAGACAGTGACTGACCCTTCGGCCCTACTACAACCTGACTTCCCAGGGTCCGTGGAAGAAATGCGAGCCATGATACCAGGTACGGCTGATCACGTGCTGGCAGGTTACAGACGTCGCGCCTGGCGAACCAATGCGAGAAACCTGTTTTTGCAAGAGGGCCTGGATGATCCACGAGGCAGATGGCCAGCGGAGGACGATCGTCCTCTACCTCATACAACGTGACGACAATCAACCTGTTGGCAATTGGCCGATGGATACTCCTAGGCCGTCGACCATTGGTGCAGGGCCAGGGAGTATGAGCAGGAGACGTAATCATGCCCGTCGGCCTCCTCCTCGTTTTGGGCGTCCTGAAAGCTCTGGCCACAGTGTAGCCTCTGGTCATCATTCTCTCTCAATGGGAAGTGGAAGTGTGCCTGGTGGTGTGCCCTCGACTCTACAGCCCCTAACTGCTCCTGGCGAAGTTCATGTTCCTGTGGGTGATCCTGCTGATGTACCAGGGCATGTTGCAGTATGGCCTGATGATGGTTCTCCTGTACAACAAGCCTGGGATGAATCGGCAGGAACTGCAGATATTCATGATGATGTCGGTGGGTCTGAGTCTGGCGGGATCGTTGTGGATCGTCGACGTCGTGTGTTGGCTTCAGTGCAATCTGATGATCACATGAGTCGTGAAGCTTCCAACCGAGTGCACCCGCGGGATCGTAGTCGAAGTCGTGATCCTTGAAAGTTGACTGAGATGTTGTCGAGATGGATGGTGACATCTGAGTGTGGGTTTTAGTGCAAGCCTTTATGGCAGGTTCGAGATCGTTCTGAAGGGGGCCACTGCACGTAAAAAAAAAACCCTAAACCCTAAAGCCCTAAAGCCGTAAACAAAAAGCCCTAACCCCTAAACCCTGGAGAAGCCCTGAGCCCTAAACCCTAGAACAGCCCCAAGCCCTAGAGAACCCGAAGGAACCCTAAACCCCTAAACCCTAGGCCCTGAACCCTAAACCCTAAAAGCCCTAAAGCCCTGAACCCTACACTCCAAACCCTAAACCCTAAAAACCCCAAACCTTAAGCCCTCGGCCCTAAAGAGCCCCGGCTCGTGCAGGAAGCTTTCCTCGGCGAGGGCGATGAGGGAGCCAAGTCAGGCTCCTTCAAGGCGGGAGCCGGGTGGCCGCAACAACAATGGTAATCGTTTATACAAGGAAGAATAAAAGAATGAAAGTAATAATAGTAATAGTAATAGTAATTGTAATAGTAATTGTACTTGTAATAGTAATACGAATAATAATACTAACCGTAAGACTATCTGTAAAAATAACAACAACTATGAGACTAAGAGCAATACTATATAATGCTATAACAGTCCCCAGAGCCCCACTCAACCATTTTATAATCAAAACTCCTAGATTCGGGTAATATGGGAGTTTCCGAAAATTGGGGGTACCTTATTTTGGGGTCCTTATAATAAGGATCCTACTACTTAGGGTACTATATTTGGGTCCCTATTTTCGGAAACTCCCATATAGGGCCTGAAAAACTAGAATAGGGTTTTGGGGAGTATGTTTTTCGAGACTTGTAATAGGGACCCCCCCCCCCAACAAAAAATAGTGTAGGTAGTTAATGAGGACCCTATAGTACTCCATGAAGGTTGTCATCAGGGTTACGTCGTGGCTTTATGTATGGCTCTGCAGTGAGTTTCCAGGAAAAATTAAGGGTGCCGTCTTTTGGGGGTGGCTTGTTGCAAGCATCCCTGTATTTCTGGGCTCCGGCGTATGTTACGTATTGGGGCTCAGGGGCTCAGGCTCAGGGTTCCTGGAGCTTTGGTTTAACCTGAGGGTTTTGGGGTTGGCGAGGGTTCAGGGTTTGGGACGTGTGGCTCACGGCTTGGATCTAGGGCTCAGGTTTTGTGTCTCAGGGTGCAGGTTCAGGGCTCTAGGGTTCAGGGTCTGGGATCAAGAGAATTCGGCCTGCTACATTTGGCGATGACGGTTCTTAAGTTTATCGCTCAGGACTTGGATTAACAAGAAGTGGGCTCGTCAATTTTTTGTATATGATGTGCTTTGCGTTTCGTTGAGGGGAAGGTTCGGCAGACGCATGGATGTGGGAAACTGGGAAAGTCTTGAGGCGCCCGTTTGCAGAAGCTTCTTTTCACGCTGGCATACCAGCTATTTTAAGACGGCTCCGCATGAAGAACTCGCCCTATGTCCAGATATGCCAATCTGCACATGACAACCCTGCTGGTCCAACTACGTGGTATTGCATGGCACAGAAAATTCCGCTCAAGATCCCCTCCGGCATGGCCAAGAAGATGCTCACCCATCTGAAGACACGGAATGTTGGGAAGCTTCACGGTCTCTTGAGAGCTGCCCTTCCTTAAATCCCTCAAGCCCTAAACGCCTAAACTCCTAAAAAGCTTAAAACCCTAAAAACCCTTGAATCCCTAAAGCCCTGCAAGCTTAAACGCCTAAAAAGCTTAAAACCGCCAGAAAACCCTTAAAACCCTAAACCCTAAATCCCTAATCCTAAATCCCTAAACCCTAAACCCTAAATCCCTAAATCCGCAAAGCCCTAAACCGTGCGAGGCGGCCGTGGGCTCCATGGTGGACCGACTGGAGGTCCCTCCTGGCTTTAGGGGGTTACTTCGGCTTCTAGGGGCTTCATTCTTTGAGGGTTTTTAGGCTTTCAGGTTTTAGCGGGTTTAGTTAGGCTTTTAGGGGCTTTAGGCTTTGAGGGGTGTAGGGTTTTAGGGGGTTTAGTTAGGCTTCTGGAAACCGTTTAGGGTATTAGGGTTTTAGGGGGTTTAGTTCTGGTTTTAGAGGGTTTCGGCTTTTAGGGGCTTGTAGGAGTTTTGGGTTTTTAGGAGTTTAGGCTTTTAGGGTTTGCGGGACTTAGGGTTTTAGGCAGGCTCTTGGGGCTTTAGGCTTTCAGGGCTTGAGGGACTTAGTTAGGGCTTTAGGGTTTTAGGTGTTCAGGGCTTTAGGGCGTTAGGGATTTAGATTTAGGGGTGTATCAAAAAATCCGGTGTTTTTTGTTTCGCAGAAGGGCTTTCCGGGGTTTAGGGGCACAGTCGGATGTGTTTATGGTACTTTGTGGGATTACCCTAAACCCTAAAGCCCTTCCTGGGTTTAGAAAGGATCTTGTTTGCGAAGTCTCAGAGGCTTCAGAGGGCCAGCATAGCCTCCTGTTTTCGTAGCAGCTTGCGGCGGCAACAAGTACCGCAAAAGCCGGGACCGCGCCACAGGTTAGCTCTAAAGGGTCTAGGGTTTAGGGGTTTAGGGTTTAGGGTCACCAAAACCCAACTCCCGAGCCCTAAGCCCTAATCCCAGAGGGGCCTCGGTAAATGCCTTTCTGGAGACAGGGCTGGCAGACGTTAAAAAAGGAGCTGAAAACGCAAAGACCCTAAACTCCTAAGCACAAACTCCAAGCTTTGAAGCCCTGAAATCAAAGAACCCTAAGCGCCGATACTGGAAGGGACCGTAGCGTAGAGCGACGCCCCGCTCTTTGCAGGAAGTGTCATCTCGCCTGGAGTTGGCGGCCTGCCTGGAACTCTTAGTAGCAGAGTAGGTAACCTTTAACTTGTTGGGGCACTAGAATCCCTATATGACCCCAAAAGGTTGACCTTTAGTTCACGTCTGGTAGACAAGCAGGAACTAGATGGCGTTGTGAGGCGTTATACAGCGTTTTGTGTCAGCAGGATGTCGTTCATCGGGCGCTGTAGTCTTTCTGGAAGGTGGTTACGGCTTCTTAAAAGACCTCAATGGCTAGTAGTAGCCTAGTGGCTAGTGGCTAGTAGCAACAGGAGAAGTAGCAGAAGTAGTAGTAGTAGTAGTAGTAGTAGTAGTTGTTGTTGTCGTAGTAGTAGCAGCAGCAGCAGAAGCAGTCGTAGTGGTCGTGGCAGTGGGAGCTGGCTGCTAGCTGGCTGCTAGCTGGCTGGTAGCTAGTAGCTAGTATACCCCCGAACCCTATTCTAATGGCCAAGAGCCAAATATCAAACCGTACTGCGCCAGGAAATGTTCTAAAGAGCATCAGAAAGCCGCATCTTTGTATGCATGGGTAGTCCTGAAAAGTTGGGCTTTCTTACCTTAAGTCCCAGGTGTGGTAATGCACCCTTTTAAACAGGACACCAGTTCAGAGAACTACCCATGTAGCACCCTGATAGTACCCTTATAGAGGCCCAACAAAGATCCCTTTAAGGAACCCTACAAGGGACTACCCAAATGATGATGTTACGTAGAGGCCCAGGGGACGTAGTAAGTTAGTTTTAAGTAGAGTCATAAGTACCCTGAATGGAGTTACCCCAATCATAGCCCTAACTATAACCCCAAACGATAGTAGTTTTGAGATATAGCCCCAAACCCTAAACCCTAAATCATATGAATTTTGAGATATACCCCCAAACACTGAACCCTAAATGACATGAATTTTGAGATCCCTTCCTCTCCAGCAGAGGCCTCTGCCGCCAGCAACGCTCAAGCTGACTCAAAAGGCCTCGTCGGGCTTGGAGGGGACTTCAGGTTCCTGTACTTGGAGGGGTTTAAGGTTTATATATATATATATATATATATATATTATTATTATTATTATTATTATTATTATTATTATTATTATTATTATTATTATTATTATTATTATTATTGTTATTGTTATTGTTATTGTTATTATTATTATTGTTATTGTTATTGTTATTGTTATTATTCTATATCATCGTATACTATATGGGTGGTTGTCAAAATTATGGTCCCTTTTTGGGTCCCTATTATGATACGGCACCTATTATTTGGGGTAGCCAAGAAGGGGCCCTAATTTTGACAACCACCCACTTGGAGGGTCATGGTACTTAGTAAGTCAGGATATAAGTACCTTAGGTGGGTTCTAAGTTATGAAAAGTATAGTGACCTTAACTGTAACTGCAGTTACTAAGTCCCATTGGTAGGTTTCGTGTGGGTTCTTAGGTCGTCCGACGAAGGTTTTAGGGCCTGAGGTTAGCGTTTCAGGGTTTCGGGTTCCTCGGGCACATGCTGGTGATCCCTGTTCGACGGGTTTACCTCCCCTCCCCCCCCCACCCAAACCCTGGCGTCTGGGGTTTAGGGTTTAGTGTTCATCCCTTAAACCCCCCTGAACCATAAACCCCTGTACCTCCAGACGGCTGAGTACTTGGTAATAAGATTCCCTTAGTAGTTCATATGAGATCGGGGTATTCGACACCCCACAACCCTAGTCAGGCCCTAGTCTAATGAGTCTAATAGTGAAAGCCCTTGTATATTCAACCTGTTTATGAGATGTAAAGCATGCTAGACCCCATATTATGACTCTGCTGGCCCTCATATTGGCAGGGTTGACGATGCGACCTCGGGGTACGAAATGGGAGTTTCCGAAGACAAATGGTACCTCATTTTGGAGTCTTTTCATACGGATCCTACTACTTTATTAGGGTATTATATTAGGGTGCCCTATTTGCGGATTCCCCATTAAATGAGGCTGCTCGACATCAGGCTGTTTTAGGGTGTCCTTCCATGCAGCATCCTACGGAATAAAGGTCTGAACAATCGACCAACAACTGCACCCTGGTCCAACTACTAAAGCTCTTGAATTACATCCCGGGGTTCCCTACTGCGGAAACTCCCAAATGAGAGGTCAAGGGTCCAGATGACGTAGGGTCCATGCGGTCGTTTTCCAGCGGGCGATGCAGCTTCCTGGTAAATGTTGCGCCAAGTAAGTCTGCGTTGGACAATTGTGCAAGATTCTAGTCTTGGGTTGGATATCTACTACACAAGCTATGTCGGGCAAAGGCACGCAAGCGTCTACGGTGCTCCTACCTCGTCATGTCTTGCTGCAATGCTGTGCATATGTCATGTACTTCAAGCACAAAAAGAAGCGGTGAAAAGTTCTGACAAGGAGTCAGACCCATCCTGATGCTCGGTATGCAGGTCTGTCGCGGGTGGCCGAAAGTCAGATGATCTCGAGACTGAGATAGACTGTCACGTAGCAGTAATCAATGGGATTTGCGATGCTGCTTACGGCAAAGAGCCGGCTCTGGGTGTACACACACACACACACGGGATGCCCAACGAGTTTTGAGTATGCCATGAAAGAAACACTGCCCGGGCTCATAATGGTTTCGGCTCGCTGAGCTCAAATGAGACGGCTTTTGCCACAAGATTATGCAGCTATACCTGTGCTTACTGAAAGCCTTTTGTAAAGACAAGCAAGCTTCCGTAAGCTTCCGCTTAAACTGGTCAAAGGCTGAACTAACCACAACTCGGTGCAAACCTTTGTCGCTGTGACGCGGCATGACTGCGTCAGTTGAAAGGTGGAGCTAGGTGGACAGGTGAAGGGTGGCAGGTTAGCCAGTCCAAGCATGTCGAAACTAGCACGATGAAAACCACCACAAAGCCTGCTCGCAGTCCGTGGGTTTGACATTACGGCTCCTTGTACGAGAATTTGCTGCATGGCATTGCGAGAGAGCCGCCGAACCTTTCACCGGGTAAACAAGTTTTTGCTCGGAATCTTCATAGCACATGAACAGGGTGCTGCATGGACAATCACTGGTCGCGGAATGCTAAAGTTTGCATGAGTCCATGTACAGGGGTGGTGCGACCGTGTTTCCAAGTTCAGGTTCAACGCGTTCAGTTTGCTGTTCCGTTGCTTGGAATGTCCACTAAGTAGGAAAGTTCGACTGCCAGGATCCTAAGCACCGACTCTTTAATTTGGTTTCATCAGAACGTTGCTTTTGCCAAACCCTCGCAGGAGGCAGCGTTGAAATGGAGGCAACTCGACAGCACGTTGATGTACACGCACATCATGACAATGTGCGAACACGAACCAGCTGTGCGACGGACCTTACACGTCCAGGCACGTGGTCCAAGATGTTCGATCCTATATCGTCTACTCCTACCAAGCCCAAAAACTCTTCATCCCTCAACCCATCGAGAGTTGTTGGTTCCGGAATGCAAAAGTTCTATCCGACATCCTGCAGAACGAGAGGCCAAGCAAAGCTGCATCTTGAAACCGCATTCCGTCAATTCATAGGTCCGAATAATACTATTTTGGGGGGTTCCTTATTATAGCTATGGTAAAATGGGCCCCAAAACCCTATTTTAAATGTTTTCGGCCCCTAAATTATGGTCTCGAGGTCTTGGAATCCCTATATTATTGTACCATAGTATGCCCCAGGACCTTGAATGTGTTAAGTTTGGATTTTAAACCCTAACCCAAGGCTTCGAACGTGAAACCCCGAGCAGTGAATCCAGGCATGCCATAAACCCTAGACATACCTTGCCCCAAGACTCCACGCCCCAAAACAAAAAAGACACCTTCATCCCAAAATCCCTAAACCCGGGCGATAACAATCCTTTCAAAACCCTTATAAACTTAAACACCATCACATCGTGGACACCGTGTCCAACCCTAAAGCCGCAGCTGACTTTCTCACCAACCTAGACCCTATAGCCCATATGGGGGTTTCGGAAAATAGTGGACCGTAAGATAGTACCCCAAATAGTAGGATCCTGATTATAAGAACCCCGAAATAAGGTACCCCTATTTTCGGAAACGCCCATATAGAGCCATGTGCAAACCGTATGAAGCCCTAAGGAGTTGATCCGTCGGGAGCTGGCTGCAGTGGCCATGGCTCTTTCCCAGCAGCAGCGCGAGCCACTGGAAGGAAGTTGGAAGTGCTTAAAGTTCTCGTTTGTTGCTTGTACTACGTCTCTTATACACGTTGGTCTTCTGGCTTTAGAAGATTGTACACGGCTTCAACAGGGTGTCATTGGGGCTAAGGGTTCCTGAGCCCGAAAACAAAACCCTGCGCTGAGTCAACGGGGCGAAACTTACCTTTGGTTAGTAGGGAATGGAGGAATGGGGTACAATTATAAACTACTACTACTACTACTACTACTACTACTACTACTACTACTACTACTACTACTACTACTACTACTACCATATTACTACCATATTACTACCATATTACTATCATATTAATACCATATTACTATCATATTAATACCATATTACTATCATATTAATACCATATAGCTACTATTACTACCATTCTTCCATTCCCTGCTAACCAAAGGTAAGAGGATCAGGATCCACACGGCGGGCTCGTGTGATCTTTGCCTGGGTCTGTTTTTCGTTGTAGCTCCCCTGCGAATTTCACACAGTGTGTACGTGCGCAACTAGCAATATGTCATGTATATATGTATGTATATGTATATGTATATGTATATGTAGATGTACAAAGCAAACAAAAAAGAAGAGGGAGAGAGAGAGAGTGAGACACGAGAGCGAGAGCTAGAGCCACGGAGGGGGAGGGAGAGAGAGAGAGAGAGAGAAGGGGAGACAGACAGACGAGAGCGAGAGAGACCACAGCAATATCAACTTGCAGAGACATGGAGTCCCCTGACCTATTCATTTACGCTTGTGCTTGCGGTTCACGCCATGCTATGTACTGCACAACGTATCATGAGACGGAATGCATATCAAAAAAGCCGCATGTGAACTCCTGTATTCGTTTTATGGCTCAAAACCCCGAGCCCCAAATTGGATCCCCAGACCCTAAACCCTGTAATATAGGAACCTGATGAGGGAACTCTGGGTCTTTATTCGGGTTATTTATATGAATGCTGCTACTCTTGTGTAAAAGGGCATGGTTTTTTAACAGGGTTCTTACCTTACAGGCCAAACCCCAAATCGAGAAGCAGAACCCTAAACCCTGGGGCATCCTAGACCCTGCCCCTGGACCTTGAAACTGTTCGGGTGGTTGCTTGCGGTATCGCGTTCTACCGCAGGATACAAAGGAGATCGCTTGACGCCGAATATGCCGCCACCCAGAAGCCCTGGTGTGAGGTGGCGCCATCTTAGCAGCTTAGCATCGACTATCGGCCACTGCACCAGACCAAGAAGACGCCCTAAGCCCTAAACCCGAAGCCCTAAACCCTAAGCCCTTAACCCCTAAACCCCGAACCTAAACCCTGAACCCTCAACCCTAAACCCCAAACTGCAGACCCGAGTCTCCCATTCCAAGGACGGCCCAGGAGAACTTGGTCCAGGCGCCTGTGACCCCGGATCACCGCGTGCACATCGGGGGGATGGGGGGGAGTTAGGGGTTTAGGCATTTAGGGTTTGGGGTGCCTTAGTCTTAAAACTAGGGTAGACTTTCACCAGCTGGGAATCATCTTATTTACTAGTTGCTTACGCGTTTTGTTGCTTGGGCTTCGAGTAAGTCGAGTCCGGGGGGCTAAGCTTTGGGTTTCTTGGGGTGGAGGCGTTTAGAGTGTAATATAGGGGCCGTAATAACGACCTATACTATTATGGGGTTCCTATATTATAACTCCAGTATACTAGGGCCCAAAGCCCCATTCCAATTATGAAGGCCCCTATGTTGGAGTGTAGAGCCTATGGTGTTTGTGTGTGTTTTGGGGGGAGGCGGGGGAGACAGGGGGTCCAAACTCGAAAGCAACTCTGAGCCCGGAAACTTTTTCCAAAAACACGCTACAGCAACTTAGAAACACCAAAAGCGCCCTTGACCCACACGGTGGACAACACGCACATACACACACGTACAAAGCCTCTTGAATGCCACACTGAACCCAAAACCCTAAGCCCTAAAACTTTGACCAACCGAAGACCGTGAGAATCCAAAGTGGCGCCGAAACGTGAACTTTGTCGGTGTGGGACATCCCTACTTTGCTGGCTTACTTAGAGAGAAGACTATGCGATACCCCAACCTTAACCCCTTAACCCTTCAACCTCTGAGCCTTATGGTAGTTTTTCGGGTTCCTGTTTGGGTCACTACATTTTGAAATTAGAGTATGTAACCTTAACCTTTTTGGGGTACTATAATAGCCCCATATAACCCCAATGTATTCCTTTTTTATTCCCGTTTTACTCCGAATATAATCCTTATACAGCCCCGACATAATCCCAATATACTCCCAAAGCTTAACCTTTAGATTCCCGGGATATGCAGAGACCCAAATATCATTTAATTAAGGAACATTCCTTACGGAATCGTAGGATCCCTAATACGATTTCAAGGATATTCCTTCATTAAGCGATGTTGGAGTCTCCTAAACCCTAAACCCCATAGATCAGTTATGGATCAGTTTAAGGAACCCTAGGCCCTAGGTATTCCTTACGTAAGGGGTATTGGAGCCTCTGCTGAACAAGTAATATAAGGCCCTACATAATTACCAACACTATTGGGGCGCCATGATATAAGTATAGTATAATGGCCCGAAAAATTTTAAGTATAGTATAATGGGCCCCAAAACCGTATTCTAATTGTTAAGGCCCCTGTAGTAGGACGTTTCTGGAAGTCCCCGAGCAGGTTGGGCAGACGGTTCGCTCGGAGATGATGCCGCTGAAGGCGCCCCGGGCGAATAATGTAGGGGGCTTGAAGGGTTCCGTTAAAGGGAACTCCAGAAAGTTGGAATATGGACTAATGGTAGGATCCCCTATAATTTACCTTAAAGGGACTACGAAAATGATATTCCAACTTTCTGGCTTCTACTGTAAAGGGGTCCTGCAAGGGCTACTATAAGGATTACTATTGGGGGTTTAGCGTACCTTGATGATCAGAACAAGGTTTCGGCGGTTCCTAGTAGCTGAGTAGGTAACCTTTAACTTTTGGGGTTTGTACATTGAAGAGGTTAACCCTTTCTGGACTAGGGAACTCAGCCCCTCGGCAGGGCAATACCATTTTGGGCGATCCTTACTATAAATATAGTGCAATATGTCCCAAAACCGATTCTAATCATTAAGGCCCCTATATCAGGCTTTTGGGTTTTTAGGGCTTGGGGTTGAGGGCTTCGGGTTTAGGGTTTTGGGTGTAACCTCAAACCCTCCCCACCGGGCAGGATGCCACGATTTCGGCTGCCGGAACGGTGGATGCCAAAGTCAATGAGATGAACGAATCCTTGAGTCTCCTGCTTGAGCTGAAGGTTTGGAGTGACTTTTGGGGTTGGGGTTCTGGGCTTAAGGTTTAAAGGTTTCCGAGTTGTGTTGTACGGGTTTTACGCGCTTTTGCTTGACTCAGCATGTCTTCAGACGGGCGCTTTAGAGCGGTTCAGCGGTTCTGGGCCTCGTGCGTCGCGATTCGAAGACCTCAGGCCTCTGCAATTCAGGGATGAAGGTTGGGTACTGCCCCCACTCAGTAACAGTTGGATAATATTCATAATATAGATATATAAGGCCCTTAATAGTAGCCCTATTATAGACTGTTACTGTATGGGGGCCGTACCCAAGATGAAGGTGTTAAAGGTGCACTCCTGGCGCGGCATATAGCAGGATCCCGGTGTAAACTGAACCCCATATAAGATACCCCTAACTTGATGAAGCCCCCCCCCCCCACAGACCCTTCATAAAGCAAGCTTATACAACCCGTTCAAAACCCTGAGTTTTTTATCCAGGGAAGTGAAAGAAATCGAGGAAATAAATGCCAGCCATGTGGCGTTGAAGGAAGGCGGTGATATCTCTTCAGCTGAAGCACTCACGACAACAGTTCAGGTCCAGACCGGGCAGGAGACCGGTGTTTAGATCCGCCTGCTGTCGACACTCCCATGACAGATAGGTCTATCAGCCTGGACACTTGAGCCTTGAGCCGTCTCTAGTATAGGGGCCTAACTAATTGCAAAAGGGCTGTTTTGGGGCCCACTATGCTATAACCAGGCTGTTCAGTGGTACACTTTTATACTTTCAGATTTCTGGGTTCCTATTATAAAATAAGAAGCCTAAAAAAGTATATACTTTTTCCCAGTGGGTTACTGAACAGCCTAGATAATTCTAAGATGGAACCCACAAAATGGTATAGGTATTTCTTCAGGCCCCTATAGCACGTCTTTCAGATCTTTCCAAGAGTCAGTTCACTCCCGACCTGCGCCCAAGGTCAGAGCATGACGCGTTTCGAACTGGGCATCGACAAGGCAGGCTTCTTACCATTGGTTAGTAGGGGTTTAGGGTTTAGGGGTTTAGGGTCTTGCAATTGGTTAGTACGGAATGGAAGAATGGTACTAATAGTAGTAATAATTGTACCCCATTCCTCCATTCCCTACTAACCAAAACTAAGGTTTTCCATAGTCTGTGGGGCTTACCTTTAACCTTGTTGGGGGTACGGTAATCCCAAGTTGTTAAACTTGATCCCAGAGGATACTGGACAGGTAAAGGGGACTGTCAATCAATAGAATAGATTCTGAATAGATGGTTTGATGTTATTTTTGACTGTGTATTCTACATTACATGAGCGATAGGGGGCTTTGAGTAGTTAGAATAGATGTTTTACCTGTGTGTCATAGGGTCGCGCCAGAAAGGCCTAAGTCATTGCAGTAGGGCTAGGGCTGGGGTGTTTGCTTGAAAAAATATCCGGTTTACAAGGGGATGATATCATCAGACCTTTGTGTTGATTTCCCGCGGACCCGAATGTCCGGCAATAGGGTTCCCTACTGGTCTGGCGTACGCTTGAGAAATCTTTTTGGAGATGTTGATCGGGCTTGTACATGTTTAGAGACTGCAGTATCCCTTTATTGAGATCATTGAGGTTCCCTTACACGGTTCCTTCTTACGATGTGCAAGAAGTCCTTGACTACAGGTTCTGAGTTACTCAGACTCGACGATCCTCGGTGTTCTATGTAGAGGTTCGAGGTTAGAGTATGGGCCAGAATGCTGGAACATTTCTCATCTCAACCCATATCATTCCCGGGTCGATACCCTTTCTGGGGATTCTGATGATTCTGTTGTCTGGGTCCTTTATGAAGAGCTTGGAGGGTCATGGTACTTAGTACGTAAGGTTATAAGTACCTTAAGTGGGGTTAGAAGTAAGTATACGTATAGATGCCTTAGTAGCCCCGCTTACTAAGTCCCGCGACCCTCTAAGAGGTTTTGGCAGGCATTCCAGCTCTTAAGAAAGAGAGAGAGAGAGAGAGAGAGAGAGAGAGAGAGAGAGAAAGAGAGAGAGAGAGAGAAAGAGAGAGAGAGAGAGGGAGAGAGAGAGAGAGAGAGAGAGAAAGAGAGAGAGAGAGAGAGGGAGAGGGAGAGATAAGAGTCATGCAGTTGCGCCCCATATCCAACACCAGCTAACAAGAGCGTCATCCCCAGCATCGATGTCGTTCTCTTCAACTCACTATCATGATTGTCCTCGTGGTCGTCATCGTCATCATAAGCCAGCAGCATCCTCGCCGTAAGCTACTTCACTCTAGCCTTTGTCATAGTTGGGCAACATTTTACATGTTTAAGGGTACTTAAACCCAATCAGGAATAAAAATGTAAATTTTCAATCCTATCCCAACCATGAACTAGTAGCCTCCTCTCGGATCGTCCTGGCTATCATTGCTTGTCTCTCCTTGATCTTACTCTTGCGATGGCTCGCCGAAGGCTTTGCAGACGATAGCCCCAGACCGAAAGCCTTCAATCTTCGACGTAAAACCCAAGACCCGAAACCGTAAACCCAATACCTTACACCCTACTATAGGGGCCTTAAGAATTAGAATAGGGTTTGGGAGGGGGATTAATTATACTATAATTATAATAAGGAACCCCCCAAACCCTATTCTAACTATTAAGCCCCTACATGAAACGTGAAGGTTTTGCAGACAGTCGACTCGGCCAAGGGTGCGAAGGATGAGGCACAAGGGGGGCACTGGCCTTGCTTCTTCATGACGTTTGGGGCCAGGGGGGTGGAGGGGGTTTAGGGTTTAGGGTTTGGGGACGGGCGGGGTGGAGGGGGTCAGGGTGTTCTTAAAGTCAGATCAAGGGATGGAGCATTCGAAGTACGCTGCTTCGAGCTCTTAGCTCGAAGGGGAGCGGACAAGTGTGTGTGTGTGTGTGTGTGGTGCAGGTATGTATGTATGTAAAACATATATGGGCTCCTGAGGAATAGTAGGGAGTGCACATCTGTGGAGATATGTTGTAATAAAATCCGTACTTCCTATGGTTTCGGGTTAAGGGTGTACCATGGTTACGTTGACATCAGTCGTTACTTGAAATGCAAAACTCAGTACTCTGCTCTGAAAGGTCTAAGTTTGGCGTTCGTCCGGAGATGGCAATGCAACCGGGAGGGGAGGAGGAGGAGGAGGAGGAGGAGGGGGAGGAGGAGGCATGAGGCATGAGGCTTTTAGGGTTCAGGGACTTAGCATGGTTTGGGGTTAAGAGGTTGCAGGCATATTCGGGTTTAGGGTTACTCACAGGGGCTCTTGCAGGCTTCCCTATGCAGGCGGTTGATTCCATGATTTTAAGGCCGAAACTAGGTCACTCTCAATGCTGCTGCCTCGTTGTGGGCTACACGCTGAGACTTCACCTACACATGGAGGCAATACCCTTATCGAGGAAGATTCGCTACGCTCAGCCTCAACTTTAGCCTGCGAGAGCCCTTGCAGCAACAATCCTTTCAACTGCAGCTACGAAGGGCTTGGTATACCGAACCCTGCACCCTCAATCCTGAACAAACCTTACGTCGGAGTTATAACAGGGCATTGACATTCCTCCAGTTGTCCCTGGACCGATGACTTTTATGCTCAAAGCGGCAAAATATCCGTCCCATTTCGCTTCGAAGCGGCTGCTCCAAATCCTCCCTAATGTCCCCTAGAACCCTACACTCCAAGTTCTGAGCCATGCAGCGCTGTTAAGGGGGAACTCCACAGAACGCGCGTCCCGACGGCGTTCTGAATCCGTCAAGCTAAGGGGGAACTCCACAGGACGCGTGTTCCGGCAGCATCCCGACGGCGTTCTGAATCCATCGAGCTAAGGTGGAACTCCACAGGAGGCGTGTTCCGGCAGCCGTTAATGGGGAACTGAACGCGCGTCCCGAACCATCTCTAAACTCTACAGGAAACTTAGCCTTAAACCCTAGTGATCCCTAAACCCTCAACTCCAAACACTAAACCCACCCGTCATCGAAGGTCAGGCTCTAAGCCCTAAACACCCCCTCCCATCCTACCCGCAGCCCTCCTGGTACCTAAACTCCTAAACCTTCAAAGCCCCTTTTTCCGCAGGGCAAGCGCGGAGGCCGTGGAAGCTCCGACCGTGGCTGAGACCTGAGAGCACTGGAGACCTGCACCAAGCACGAGCTTGGTCACCATGCTCCATCCCAAACCCCGGGGAGGAAGCCCCAGGGTGTAGGATCCAAACGTAGGTCCATGGAGAGTCTTTTCTACAAAAGCACTTGAACGGCTAGTTGCATTTGGTACCAAATCGGGGGTTTACTCCTCGCCCGGTTTTGGGATGCTGAGAAGGAGTAGCAGGATTTGAAGCGCGCTGGGCTTTGGCTGTCGACGTTCGCTCCTTGGAATATTGTCACATGTCAAACGTCGCCACCCTCATCATCCGCATCCTAAGTCGCTGTTTCATCGTTGGGCTGAGCCTCAGTTTTAGCTTTCGAAGGACACATTGCAAAATCAGTTTGCCCTATCGTTCCATCCTTGCCTTCATCCAGCACTTCAGTGCCCCGTGGTTGTTCGCAGCCTGGTTTCGACCCCGCCGCGCCTGCATTTTTGATCACGGCTTGCCATGTGAAGACCACAGCAGTGCAGTCCAATTCGTGCAACTTGTTTCAATTACTGCGAACATCCTGAAGAGAAGTGTCCCTGAAACCTACACCCGCTCCAAGCCTCAACAGCTATCCCAGTCCAGCACCGATCATATTTCCCGCGGCCGGCACCCGAAAGCCCTACAAACTCTCACAGCCCAGAACCCTATATCTCTACCTTCACAGCAACTCTCATTCATTCAGTACAGCAACCCTCAGACCCGAAAACGCAACCGCGGATGAAGCTGGTGAGCCCTGTGTTGTTTATACAGGTTCCGAATCGTGGAGTTTCAGAAAACCGCTGACCTCAATGTCTAACCGAAGGGTCGGGGGTAAGGAGTAATCAATAGTCGCCCGATTGCGTCCCACATATTTATATATATATATACACATACATACATATATATATATATATATAGATATATATGTTTATGAATCGTTATATATACATACATATCTATATATATACAAATGCTTATGCTCTAACAAGACCCAAAACCCTGTTTGAAGTCCCCAGGCCCCAATATCGATTTCCTGCAGCGAGGTCCATGTTAGAAATCCTTTCGATCGCTTTGCTTACTTACTTCAGGTTTCCCATCGTTCATATGTCAGGAATCCTTTTTTTCGTTTTTCGTAGTTACTTGGGGTTTCCCAACAGTCAAACTCAACTTAAATTCCTCCCTCGCAGGGACTCAGTAGCAAGCGGAATCTCCTTATTCGGGTCCTGAAACGAGGCACCCCTTCTTTCACGAGCCCCATACGGCCCCCAAGCGGTCTTCTGTATGTATACATTCGAACTGACTGATCGTGACCCCCTCAACCTGGGCCGTGCAGTTGGGGTTTTGCGGAAACGGAGCTGGGAATGTCCCGAAACCCTTAAAGACTAGCTCCGTTCCCAAGTATAGTCCCAAGTACACTGCAGTAGCTTCTTTGCGGATCTAAGGACGTAGTGCCTTTTTGAGTGGGTCTTCGAGGACCCTTCAGGCGAATTAAACAATGGGATCCCGTAAAGGGATCTTGTACTATCTAGGCTTCGAAGAGCGGTGCCTGTCCTTTAAGTGGCCTACTGGCATGAGAACCATGCCAGTGCGGTTTGAACGCCCTCTTTTTTCTGGGATTTGTTGTTGGCAGACCCTGAGAAAGCGCTAGTAAGTACTGTGGCAGGTGTCGATATTGCGGAGACCCTGATCACACAAAAGGTGCAAGAGCTCCTTGCAGAAAAGAGGGTGCCATGGCACTTGATCCTGATCATCGCTTGCAATCATTTTTTTAAGCGCTCACGTGCCGCTGGAGAAGCTGCGAATGGACCATGACGATACACTAGGGCGCGAATAGTGAGTGTTGTAAATCCCCCCGAGCACAGCTACAGTATAGACTAAACCCTCCAGTCCCAAAGCCGTGGCAAGCTCTAGACCTCACGAGCCTGCGTGTTTTGTGTCGTTTCGATGAGCCACAAAGGATAACAGTGATACGATTACTGCTACTTCTACTAGTGATAAATAGCAGGCATAACAAAAGTTATCATCATGAGAACAGCAATAGTTCGAATAACGAGAGTACGAACACTTTTGGCAATAGTGACAATAGTACTGATGATAACAATCGTGGCGTTGATCACAAAAGCAGTAATGTCCCTAGGGCCTAAAACTCGTGTTTAGCGTTTCGAGTTCTTTGGCCGTGAGCTCTCCGCAAACTCCTCCTTGACGAGGACAAGTTCCGCCGCAGGCTCCCGCTTTCGCAGAGGTGTTAGTGCCTGTTTGGGAGTTTCCGAAAACAGGGGACCCTAATATAGTACCCTAAATGGTAGGATCCTTATTATAGGGACCCCCAAAACAAGGTACCCCTAATTTTCGGAAACTCCCGTTTGAGTCCGGGTATCTGAGCTCCCTTGAAGCATCCTTATGGGTTAGAAGCTGCCCCCGCCCTGTAATAGTGGTATAATAGGAATATAATAGGGCCCTAATATAGTATTAATATAGTCCTTATGGTCACTATTACAGGGTGGGGGCAGCTTCTAACTTATGGGTTTCGGGTCTAGTTTGTTTTGTTGCAAGGGTTTCGAGGGTTTGGATCTAGGCTTGTTTCAGGGGGCTTCTTTGGGTTTAGGGGTTGCTTGGGGCTTTAGGGTTTATGTTTGTTTGGAACTTCTTTGGATTTAGGGGTCTCGGGTTTAAGGTTTAAGGTTTGTTTTTGTGATTTGGGGGGGGGTGGTTGATGGCGGTGGCATGAGTTGTATGTGATTGTCATCATCGTTATAAGCCATCATATCTTGCGACGGTCTGGGTTTAAAGTAGAAAGTTGGAATATGATTACCCTAAACCCTTTATGGTAAGTTATAAGGTATCCTACCCTGAAACCATATTCCAACTTTCTGGAGTTCCCTTTAGGGTGTAGGCTTTAGCTTCAGGTCTTTGGTTGCCTCAAAGGGGAAAAGGAGGGGCCCTTAATGGGTATATACCTAGGGGTCCTTATTCGGTGCCGGAGATCGAGCTTTAAGTCATGCCGAGCGGGAGCCTCTTAGAATTACAGGCGAGCGCACTTGCTACGCTCCAGCGTACTGTACCGGTGTGCGAAATCACTGAGCGCACCGAGCATCGGCGAAAAAAAGCGCACGAAAGCGAGCATAAGGAAGCCTGCCATCCCAGTACTTACTAGTCTGTTTCTCACCGCGTCTTTCCTTGAAAGAGTTTTGGAAATGCCAGTCATTTACGAGGACATGGTGCCAAGTTCCTACGACTCAAGGATTCTAGGTTCTTGATGAATCGGTTCGATGCGGACAACTACAGTGGCAGATTCTTGTATTCCTAACTATACTGTATCATATTATGTTATACTGTACTATATCTTAATATATTATAACATACTCTATTATATCAGGTTATACTATGTTATAAGATATTGCAGTACAGCTACTTGAACATGGTTAGTTTCATCCAGCCTTGCTTAGAGGCCCAGAAATATAGTAGGTTGTAAGTAGCGTTGCAAGTACCCTACATGGAGTTACCCCAATTATAAGTCTACTTGTAACAGACTTACTAAGTCGCCCAGTATAGTACCCTATAGAAACCCCACAGAAACCCTTATAGATCCCTTTAAGGAACCCTAAAAAGGGACCCCTGATAACAGACTTACTAAGTCCCCTGGGCCTCTACCCAGAATTTCGGGAGGATCTGGAAAGTAGATCCCCTAATTTGGGGCCCTATACTACTAAGGGTACTTTATAGGAATCCCCATCAAGGGATCTACTTTTTGGATCCTTTCGGGGTCTGGGTAAGTGGGCCTTCAAGTCGGCCCCTGGTCGATGTGGGAGGGCGGAGGGGTCCGGGAGCCTCTTATTGGGCCTCAGGGCCAAGAGGCTTCATGATTTAGGGTTTAGGAGTTTAAGGTTTTTTGTTAAAGGGTTTAGGGTTTTTTTTAGGGGTTTTGGGGTTCAGGGTTTGTTTTATGGGTTTAGGATTTAAGGGTTGAGGGGTTTAGAGTTAAGGGGTTTTCGGGGCTTTAGGGGTTTAGGGTTTAGGGGCGCTGTGAGGTTGACGATGTGGGAACCCTGAACTCTAGACCGTAAACCATTTGATGGTTTTCAGGATTTAGGGGTTCGGGGGATTTATGGCTTTGGGGTTGTGTGACATCCTACTCCCGTGCAAAACATGCAGTCAGTCCCTTCGCAAGCCCTTTGAAATCCTCGGAAGGCTTTTGCACAACCCTATGCAGCGCAAAAAAGAAGCCTCAGCAACCTGTCATTCTTTTATGAAGCCATACGGGAGTTTCCGAGAATTAGAGGTACCTTATTTTGGGGTCCTTGTAAGAAGGATCCGACTATTTAGGGTACTATATTAAGGGCCCCTGCTTTCGGAAGCTCCCATACAGCAGTAGCGTGAGATCTTCCAAAGCCTGTTCTCATCGTGTAGCCTCCGATGTTCAACGCTCGCCAAGGTTGCTCACCGTGCTACAGCTGCGCAATGGAAAAGATTCCTTGCCTGCCTGCTGCAGAGCTCTTGTTGTTAGTAGGACAGGGCAGTAGCAAATTGTGTGAGCTGCCACTAGAGGAGAAACCATAAGGCCCAAACCCTAGAGAGGGATTGTGGAGGAGCTCAACATGCATTCTTGGCCTAGGCAACATCCCAAACCGCGAACCCCTGCAGCCTTAAGCCCTTAGCAACTAAGCAGGGCTGAGGGTGTAGGGTGACATAATATGATAAAACGCGATACAACAAGATACCATATCATAAAAATGCATGAGGTTTAAGATTTGGGCTTTAGGATCTCGCACGATCATCAGTTTCGGCAGCATTGCTTCTGGCTCAAAGAGCGCCAAATTCCGTATTCAGGGGTACGGAGGGATGAGGACATCTTGGGAAAGTATTCCTAAACTCCTTGGACAGCCCGCTCCTCAATGACCTGCGGGGTCTGTCTTAGTCAAGGTTTGGGGCGTAGGGCTTTATGGTTTGGGTTGATCCCTACCGCAACATCCCAAAACATATCAAGGGCTTACAACATACCCTATTTCTAAAGACCCCGAGCCCTCCCTAAACCCTAAATCCTAAATTCTAAACATATCCTATGTCTGAAGTCCCCGAGCCCTCGATCTTCTAGCTAGCCATGTTGCCCTTCAGCAATGACCCGTCCTCCGCAGAGTCCTACGAGGCATCGCGCTTCTGGGGGGAGGGCGGGAGAACCCAATGGTTTAGGGTTCAGGGCTCAGGGGGTTAATCGTCGAAGCTGTAAATCACGAGCCGACTAACCCAGCAGGCAGGGGGGGGGGGGGGGGGGCTTGCACAGAATTCCTGCCGGGGCCTACCTACCACCGGCGGAGGTGTACGTTTCCCTGCTTGCCTTAAAGCAAACCCAACCCTAAACCACGGCAGAGGACTTCCTTCGTGGCGAGCTGGTGTCCCTCGCAGACCGGCTGGTTTCGAAGTACCAAGCGGCCCTGGATCGAGGAGCAGGCCCTGTAGTCCATCCCTAGGCTTCCTTTAAAGGGGTCCTTTAAAGTGGTCCTTTAAAGGGGTCCTTTAAAGGGATCCTTCAAAGGGGTACTACAAGGGGAATTCTGGGGGCCTTAAGAATTAGAGTACAGTACGGTTTTTACGGCTTACTATTTAGAAGTAGGGTTCTGAATAATTCGAATAGGGTTTGGCGGTATGATGATACTATAACTTTAATAAGGAGCCACCCAAAACCTACCTACATTAGACTGAAGCTTTCAGGGTTTATAGTTTAGGGTTTGGGGAGCTGCGAACGAGAGACGCTTTTTCAAGAATATAGAGAAACATAAGAGGTTTTGTTCCAAAAGCAGGAAAAGGCACGCTACCCCTCGGCAGGAAACTACAGAGCTCTTCTACCGTGCAAGCCTAGTCGTCGCGGTTTAGGGTTCAGGGTTGTTGAGTGCCTGTAGTGAAACCCCAGCCGTTTTCTCCCTCTTTCAACGGTGCAGACAATGGTTAGACCCTTTTTTGTTGACCCAAAACAGTTTTCAGGTCAACTTTCTTTGTTTTTAAGCCTTTGTAGATCTGAGTAAACTCCGAATTAGACCCAAAAAATTCGATGGGGGCGGTTCACATCTCGAGGTGGACTAAACGACTTTGGGGTTCGTTGATCTTATGCGAGATCGTCTCGCGGAGTTTATGAAAGTTATATTCTATTAGAGAGTTTATACCCGTCCAAGGTATGCAGCGAGTGAACGAGAGAGTCGATCCGAGTGTGAGGACAAAGACAAAATTTTAGGGTCTAAATGTTAACTAAAGGTATATAGTACCGGCGACCCCATTTGAATTTTAGGGTAGAAATACACCAAATGCGTCGGTATACAAGTCATATACAAGTTGTTCAACCATCAGTCAATATGGCATATCCTTAAGCAGTATAAACTCCCTATTTGGATAGATCTTTTTATCTAGGGGATTGCCCCATGGATTAACATCATATGGGTTGGTAGTAACTCCAGATCGTGTTGTTTACTTTCGACTGAGAGGATCGTTTATGGTTATCAGCGCCCTAAACCTAAACCCTGCACCGTAGATCTTAAACCCTAAATCCTAAACCCTAAAAAGCCCCTTGAAAAATGGCCACGGCTCAAGGCGTCTGTGTGGCTCCGTCGTCGGCAACTCTCTCTGCGCACCCAAAGTATCATGGCAGAATCTGCTGAAATGCTGGACGGTTTCCACAGACTGATCGGCAGTCTTGCCAGCGACAGCATCGAAAATGCCTTTTGTACCAGGGTGGCCACCGTTCGCAACTGGATCGTGGCGGACCTCAAGGCCACTGGTTCTGGCAGTCCTGCGTGCATTTCTTTTCCATAGCTACCTGCGCGTACGGCACAGCGGCTGCCAAAACGCTGAAGGTGGAGAGACGCTCGAAATTCAAGGAATCAGCTATCCAGCTGATGTCTGCGGCCAACGAGCCCTGGACCAGTATTGCTGGGAAAATCAACGGCTTGATGCCGAATTCGGCTGCGGCGGCACTGTGGGAGATGTGTCTACTCATCTACGGCCTGTAACCTCGCTGGGTATTATAATCCCTTAAGTAGGTAAGGGTTCCATCTGGGCACTCAATACTTCGAGTATGTCGGCATGCACCTAGGTGCATGCATATCTGCATACACATTTGTACCTATGTATATGTGTTTTTGCATGCTTTAGCAATCTCAGACAGAGAAGCGCTCAACAAAGAAGATGGGGCTGCCTTTTACATGCTACAAGGTTGACGGGCAACGATATGCCAGAAGCCCACAATTCCCCAGTCGGCATTCCAGAAAAAAGGAGGAGAATAATGAACACTAGAAGTTGTGCAATGTGTATCGTGGACGTGGTTGCGCAACTGTCGGGGTTGCTACATTGTCAAACTGCAAGTTTCTGAGCCCGCACTCCAACAATGCTACACAAATATGTGTATATATATATATATATGTATATGTATATATGTACACACACACATGTTTATGTAGAAAGATGTGTGGTAGCACATACATATACATACATATGTATATATATATATATATGTATGTATGTATGTATGTTCATGTGGTCATTTACAACCAAGCATGCCTTCCAATCCTGGCAAGTTCATGAAATCAACCGTGCCGCTGTGAAAGGAGCTTGCAAGGGTCGAACAAAGCCTGCTTAAGGAAGTACAGTAGGTTTAGGGTTTAGGGTTTAGGGTTTAGGGTTTCAGGGTTTAGGGTTTAGGGTTTAGGGTTTCAGGGTTTAGGGTTTAGGGTTTAGGGTTTAGGGTTTAGGGTTTAGGGTTTAGGCTGCTTAAGGAAGTACAGTAATGTAGGAACCTGATTAAGAAACCCTGGGCCTATAACCCCCCAAAAGAGTAGGCTTCATATAAGGAACCCTAATAAAGTCCCAAGGTTCTTAATCAGGTTCCTACATTACCCTGTTTAGTGTTTTAGGGCTTAGGGCTTAGAGTTTAGGTCCCCTATAGCCCTAAGCAGTACCCCGTTTTAGTGTTTCAGGGTTGAGGGCTTAGAGTTTAGGTGCGTATAGCCCTGAGGGTCCCTATGGCCAAAGGCACCAGAGGAACCAGCGTCTTCTCTACTGCTTCCAGTACTGGTGAGGCCGGGAATCTGGGAGCTCGAACGACTCGGAGCAGGGGGGGGGGGGGGGCAGAATTTCAAGCTATTTTGGGGATTCCTTTAGTTATAGTATGATATGGCCCCTAAACCCGATTCTAATTACTAAGACACCCAAAGTAGTGTTGAAATGTCAGCTTAGAATCGTGCTGCCTTCCGGGCAGATTTTAACGTTAGTTGCCAAGCAAGGAAGGCTTAAATAATTACCGATACTATTTTTGGAGGAGGGGGACGTCTTATTATAGTTATAGTATAATGGGCCCCAAAACCATATTCCAATAATTCTTAAGGCCCCTATAGGAGCGAAACACCCACAACGATCCAAAACCGTGTCGCCAAAACCCTAAACCCTAGACCGATGCCCAACCTATACCCTGAACCCTCGAGCCTCGAATCTAACAAAAAATCTAAGAATCCAAAACGGTTCGGGTTTAGGGTTTAGGGGAAAACTGCTAAACCTAACCCCCTTTGATGGATTTGGACTTCACGGTTTTGGGTTCACGCTGCGGAGCTTCCCTACAACCCTAAACTATGGCTCCAGGTTTGTTCCCATTTGGGGGCTCCTTCATGAATGTACCGGGAAGGGACACAGAAGACCAAGGAAGTCGCGCGGTTTACTTGAACGTCTTTTCCTATATCTCCCAGTGACAGTCCAGTGAGCCCTCTATAAGACTATTCACTTCCAAAAAATGGAGCCTTTGTCAGCACTAGGGATCCTAGTTTGTTTTGCCTGGGGTTACTATAGGGGCCTCAACAAATAGAATCGGGTTTTGGTTTGGGGCCCATCATACTATACTTGTATTAAGGAACCCCCAAAACAGTATAGGGTAATTTTTAAGGCCCCTATAGTAGGGGTTAGGCTTAATTTTGGGGCCCATTACGCTATATTTATAATAAGGAACACCCAGAATAGTTTAAGGCCCCTATACTAGGGGTTACTAAGATGGCTTAAGGGGAGCCCTTAGGGGACGAAGTGCATTCCCCGATCCCCGGGAGGATCTAGAAAGTAGATCCCCTAATTTGGGGCCTTATACTACTAAGGGTACTCTACAGGAACCCCCATTAAGGGATCTACTTTTTGGATCCTTACAATGGTCTGGGTTTTGTAGGGCAGAATGGGGCTTTCGCGCATTTTAGGACTTTAGGACGCAGGAGCCTCCGAGGTGAGAGGATCTCTGTTTCTAGAGAGCTCCTTTTAATAGGGTTCCTTTTAAAGGGACCATTAGAATCGGGTTCCTTTTAAAGGGAGTTATAAGGGTTACTATTAAGGGATCTATAAGGCGTTCTAGAATTTAGGGGCCTTAATAATTGGACATGCGCCTTCTCTGAAATCCCCGGTTGAGTGGCGTAGGTGTTGCATGGGTTCGGGTCTAGAGGTTTTGTGGATTTTTGTAGCTGACAGGGAACTCTTGGTTTCGACCAGTTTCCATGTCGACAGAACCAGAACCAGAAGCCCGAACCCCAAAATCCGAGAACCCCGAAACATCGTGGTGGAGCGCTTGTGAATATAGGCCGAAACACAAACCCTGCAAGCCCGAACCCCGAACCACCCGAAACCGGCAAATCCGGCCAGCCCAACATCCTGCAAGCGCAGACACCCGACGCTTGGGACGAGTTGAGCTAAATCAAATCGGGTTCAAGTTAACCAAATTCGCTTACGTTTAGTTTAGCAGGCCTGTGTTAAGCTGCGTTAACTTAAGGGATTTGGGGCTCAGGCGTTCCAGTGGGGTCTAGGGCTCAGGCTTCCGGGGCATCCCTAAACGCTAGAGTTACGTGTAGCAAGGACGATAGTGCAACCATGACCTGCTGAGGATTAGGGACCCAAGAAGGACATAAGCATAAGCATGTTATAGGGATGTCCCTACCTTATTGGGCTTCATTATAAGGTGGCTTATATGGGATTTTCCTATCTTGATGTTTGCATATGTGCTTTTGAGGGCCCTAGAGGAAACATCCAGCCGACAATTCGGCCAACCGTGGACAACACGACTATCGCAAGAGTGGTTGTACTTAGTCGCAATGGTAAGTACCGCAGTACGACCCGCAGTGGCAGTCGCCGAACGATACTTTCAATCATGAATCATGGTTGTGGTTGGGACAACCTTGGTCACTTCTTCGACGTATGAATGTGGATGCCTGCGACAATGGAATGGTTTCAGTCATCTTGTGGTACCAACATGCGGAACGACCTATCTCCGAGCTCAGCACCTAAGCCCTCAATCCTACTCCAAACCTAAAGCCTAAACCCAATCCTCAACAGTCGGATTATCGGAAAACCCTGAAAAAGCGTCACATGCCGGAATTGCAGTCAGACAGATAAAAGGCCCCGCCGTTGGAGCTTTGCGGTTTAGCAATGGGGGAGGCTTGAGAAAACAGGGTCCCTAAGATAAGACCTCAGTTGACCCTAAGCAGCATAGACTTGTTTAGGCTTCAGGTGTTAGGGTCTGGGGTTAAGGCTTTCAAAATATAATTACCACAGCCGCAACGTCAGGTTCCTTAGCTTCAGGATGCAATTCATAGTTTTCTAGGTATATACCCTTAATATAGCTATGATATACCCATTATATAACCATTATATAGCCCATTACAGGGTAAGGGTCCCCATTAAGGGTCCCTCCTTTTCCCCTTTGATTTTAGGCGGCAGGCTTGAGAGTTGAGGGTTTTTGGATCAACGGTTTTGAGCTCTTTAGGGTGTTCTGGCTTAGGAGCTCTTTTTGCAGCCTCGGCGTAGAGTTTCGCCCGGGGGGCGGGGGCGGGGGGGGGGAGCTGAGCCGCTGTTATTTGTAGCTTTGAGTTTAATCTTTGATCTCCTTGGATGTTGGGGAAGCAAGCTACCGATGCTAGAAGTGAACTCCGAGCACCTTCATTGTAGAGGTCAGAACAGCTAGTACTAAACCCTAAGAACAGTTAGTACGGAACTCTGAGCCCTGGCTTTGAGCAGGTTTTGTAGAGAGATATTACTTAGAAAGGGCCCCCACCCTGTAATAGTGGTATAATAAGAATATAATAGGGCCCTAATATAATCCTTATAGTCACCATTACAGGGCGGGGGCAGCTTCTAAGATGTTACATCTGGTCCCTTGCTGCCTTGAAGCGGATCCTCACCTCTTCTTTGCGAACTTTCCAAGGGGTACTATATGAGCCTTAATGGCTGGAACAAGGTTTGGGAGGGGGGGTATATTATGCCATAAGTGTAGTAGGGAACCCCAAACCAGTATCGGCAATTATGTAGGCCCTTCCGTTAGCCCTCTTGGGCGGAACCACAGGTGGGTGGTTGTCAAAATTGTGGTCCCTTTTTGGGTTCTTAATATAATGCGGCACCTAATATTTAGGGTACCCCAGAAAGGAACCATAATTTTTGACAACTACCCAGGTGGAGGAGGAAACAAGTAAAGATGCTCCCTGCACTTTCGTCGATGAGCGGCTGCTGGGCTGAAGCCGGTGTCGATGCTTCAGGGTTCAGAGTTTAGGGGCCGTTGTGGTATGTTGAGTCATTGGGTTGTTTGTAGCGAGAGCTGCCCGAGCCGTCTAAGTGGGCAAATTTCATCATCAGCAGCAGTATCGGCAGCTGCTGGAGGAGGAGGAGGTGTAGTAGCAGTCGCGAGTTTAGGGTAGCGCCCGTCATAGCAAGACTCTTAATCCCTGAAACCCCAAAACTCCAATCCACGAAGGAGCAAGCCTTAGACCCCGAGCTCTCAATCCAAACAACTTTCTCCAAGAGACCAAAGAACGTCTTGCATTATTTAGGACTTAGGGTTTAGGGTTTAGGCTAGAGGTTTAGGGTTTAGGGTTTCTAAAACCTGGAAGAAACGGTCTGCTTTGAAGCCCTGTTGAAAGACAATAAAGAGGAACTCCCCCAAGGTGGGCAAATCTGACCTTGAACCTCATGGAGGCCCAAATGTACGGTTTAGGCTAAGGCTGCAAAGGTTCAGGGCTCTTGGCTTTGGCCAAAAGCCATGCAAGGAGCGTAAGATGTTTGACAAGGGAAGGATTGTCTAGCAGCTTCGAGGGTTGATAAAGTTTTAAGGGCCCTATAGCCAGGGGTTCAAGGGGTGTTGTATGCTGTTTCAAAGTTTCTCTCGGGGTGTGTATTCTTCGTGGGCTGTGTTTGATTCGGGTATCATGTTTAGGGCATCAGCAAAGAGAATCATACGATTCGGCTCTTCACTGGGATCTATCATCTTCTGAAATTTTCAGATAGCACAAAGACAAGGTCTACGTTTGGGGGGGAGGGGGAGATATGTTTGCAAACCAGGAAGGGTTTTCGATGCCCCACTTGGATGCATGTTGGAGCAAACAGCCTTTGGGGCGTAAAGTTCAGAGTTCCTGTTTTTGGGCTGAAAAACCCTGGAACATGGGACTCCTACTTAGAGGTCCAGGGGACTTAGTCTTGTAACTCTACTTACAACCTACTTACTAAGTCCCCTGCCCCTCCAAGTAGACCCTAAACCCAAAACCTCATAGATCCCTTAAGGAACCCTGTAGATCCCAATAAGGAGCCCTTTAAAAATCACCTACTTACTAACTCCCCTGGAACATGGGACTCCTACTCTTCTTGCGAGGGGCTTGGGTGGCTTGGTTTCTTCTCACGCCGCTCCGTGCTGGCGGCATCCTTCTAGAGTCTGATAGCTAATATACCGTAATTAATTAGTTAATATATATATATATATATATATGTATATATATATATATATATATACATATGTTTACATATTGTATACATATATATAAATATACATATACATACATATCCTGGTGTATTATATTACTATAAACAGCCTTCGTTGGTGGCAACACCAACTGGATCACTCCTAACCCTACTTATCACGATGCAGGAGCAGGACGAAGTTGCCGGCAAGCAGTTTGTTGGGCATGTCCTTCTGCTGCACCCGAGGGGGCAGGGGGTCATATAGAGGCCTTAATGATTAGAAAAGGCTTGGCGGGGTGTTATACTATAACTATAGTATAGGAGCATTATACCGTCAGGATCCGTTAGGGGTATGGGGTAGCTTATGATACCATTGTGTGTTGGTGCAAGGCATGGCTCCAAGAAATGACATCTTGGCAGCATCGCATGATTGCTTGTAGAAGTAGAAGCAGTTCTACAGCATTGTGAGGCATGAAGTATGGTCAATTTCTTGCGGGGAAGGGGGGCTCCTGCGGCTTCCAAATCTCTCAGAGAACTTCCGATATTTGGTGTTATAAGTGTCTTTGGTTCTACGGAGTTGCATAGGGCGTTGAGGTTGTGCGTGAGTTTTACAGCCGCATTCCTGAGTAAGGGCTTAGGCGTTGGGCGTGCCTGGCAAGGCATCCTTACTTCTGGGAAAGTGGACTTCCTGATTCAGTCACATGGAAGACCACGGGACCCCGTAAACAAGTTTACAATCTCAACCCTAAACCCTAAACCCTGAACCGTTACAGTCACGGTTCATCCTGAATTGTAAACCCTGAAATCCACTTGGCCCTATTCGGATCCGAAGGCGACGTCACTGTCAAGATAAGTCTCTTGAGGTTAGAGACTTGGATTCGGGATTTAGGAATCCGGCTTGAGGCTTTACAGGTGACCTACCATATTACTGCCCACCCTGCTCTCACAGGTTGTCCTAGCTCGTCTACTTCGATGGTTTGGGGAGTCGAGTTTAGGGTTCAGGGTCTAGGGTTTAATTAGGGTTCAGCATATAGGGTTTAGAGTTTCGGGATGTTTATCCGTCCTCTCGCTGTCCCAGACCCCGGAAACTTGCAAAGGGGTTGAATAGGTACTGTAACCTGAAACAGCTAGTTGGGCATGTAAACCCCTAGCATAATCAAGAGGTCAACCTCTTTGATGCTAGGGTACTCACCCCTTAAGTGAAGGATCTACATTATAAGAGAATCCTACAACAGCTACATGGAATGGATAGTGCTGGGAAAGTGTTGTTTTACGACCCAGCGCTATGGTGAACTCGTACCGCCACAGTACAAAAAGCTCAGCTCAGAGGTCATGATCGGAGTTTGAGATGGTCCCCACC
This sequence comes from Symbiodinium sp. CCMP2592, assembly GCA_905221615.1. Lineage (NCBI taxonomy): Eukaryota > Dinophyceae > Suessiales > Symbiodiniaceae > Symbiodinium > Symbiodinium sp. CCMP2592. The sequence continues at coordinate 175,801 of CAJNDT010003946.1, read as the reverse complement.
TCATAGCTGCGTGGGTATCGGTCGAAGTTCTCAGAAATAATTCCGAGCCCTGAATGTTTTTCCCCCAGACCCAGCAACCTGGAGACCCAAAGAAGCTCCGAAGCCCTCAACCGACCTGTCGAAGGTGATCAGCCTCAGGAATATCGATCAACAGGCCCAGCTGAGTCTTCGAGGCCCAAGAAGGAGGGTTTAGCGGTGGCGGCTTGTCGATTTGAGAGATTCGCCTTGTCGAGAAAGTGTGAGGGTGTATATGGTTAGGATTTCTGGGTTTGGGGTTTATCCGTTTGGGGTTTGTGGGTTTCGTGTGCGCGGACCTACAGCTTATCGTTGCTGTTGGCGTCGTGCCAACCGCGCTGGCAAGCGCTGTATTAGGGCATGATGTTGGCAAATGTTGCTTTCACTACTGTCGCTGGAGGATATCATTGGCAGCAGGAGGTCACCCTAACTTTTCATGCTCAACGGGTTTGTAGTTTGGCGACGGCTGCTGCAGCTTTTGCATCGCTAGTGCTGTGAGTGTCCGGGCTTCAAGCTTGTGGTGTTTTTTGCCAATGACAATGTGGCCAGGGTGGTTACAGGACGAGGCAGTTTGCATTTTGGGTTCTGCTGCTTGTTGAGGGGATCTCCCAAAAATTAGCTTTTGGCTTTACGTTCGAAGAGGATAAGGGACTTCGCCCTCAAGGAAGGAATCCAACAGCTGTCAAGAGAAGTTTGAAATTCGTTGGCTGTCATAAGGGTGAGGTTGGCGACTGAGGGTCTACACGTCCTCAGCCCTTCAAATCCCCAAAACGCACCGAAAGCCACCAGCAAACTTCCCCAAACTGCAAAGGGAAACCCCAGAACCTACACTTTGAACGCGGTCCACAACATCAATTAAAGAAGCTTGAACCCTGAACCTTCAAGTTCCATCTTAAACGTCTCAACGCCCCAAACCCTAAACGACCCTAAACCCTAACAGGAGGTTCGATCTTCCATTTCTCAAAAACCCAAAGCCTTAATAGACCCCAAACTCCCTGAACCCTAAACCTGGAGCCCTAAATTCTGTTTAAACTTTAAATCCTAAACCCCTGAACCCCTAAAACCTTACACCATAAACCCCCCCTAGAGCCTTAAACCCTAAACCCCACTAAACCCCCTTTCACCCCTAAACCCCCCAAAGGCCCCTAAACCTTAAACCCCCTAAAACCCGTAACCCCGCCGAAACCCTAAACCCCTAAACCCTAAGCCCTTACCGCCCCAAAAAAGCCCCCTAAACCCTAAACCCTCAGCTAAAGCCCCAAAAAGGCTCCTGGCAGTTCTCCTGGGCCGAAGCGCGTCGCCTCGGCCGCCAGCGGACGGCGGAGAAACCCGGGCCCACAAGGCGGCGCGTCACCTCTGAGGGGAGGGGTCCTCCAATATCCTTATAATTAGGGAATATAGCCTTTAAGTCATATTAAGGACCCTACTATAACTTATAAGGTCTATACTTTATAAAACCCTTGTTGATCCCTCTAAGGCGCCCTTAGGGGCAGATTCCTTAATCTGAGGGAGGGGTCCTCCCTTAATGGGGGTTCCTATAAAGCCCCTGCTCCTACTAGGGATCCTTAAGGGTTCCTTTAAGGCATCTATGGCGTTAAGGGTCCTTAGTAATTTCAATAGAGTTTCGGGCCCCCTTAAAGTATGGGAGCCCCCCAATATGGTATTAGTAATTATTTAGGCCCCTTTATTAGGGATTTAGGGGTTTGGTTTAGGGTTTTGGGTAGGGGTTTAGGGTTTAGGGGGTTTTGGGTTTGGGTTTGTTTGGTGGTTGTGGGGGTTAAGGGGGTTTACGTTTTAGGGTATTTAAGGGGTTTGGGGGGTTAAGGGTTCAGGGGGTTCGGGGTTTAGGGTTCAGGGTTTAGGGTTTAGGGCTATTTCTGGTTCCTTTCACCCCTAAGAAACAGCAAAAGTTCATTTTTTGCTATGGGTCTAGGTTCAGTATAGTCTGAGCGGAGGGGGAGGGGGATGTGTGTGTGTGTGTACATGTGTGTGTGTGTATGTATATATATATATACATATTTATATATTTTTGTTTATTTATTTGATTTACTGATTTATGTATTGATGTATTTGTTTGTTTGCATGTTTATTCGCATTTGCTGACTTATTCGTTCATTTATTTGTTCATTCATTCGTCTCTAGTTCTTCATATGTTCTTCATTTGCAACACTTTATCTATATTCATACACGAGTTTTCTGAAGAGGTTTCTGTAGGGTGTCAAAGGAGTTTGGGGTTTTTGGGACTGCTTTTCTTGAAGGTTCTTGTTACCATAGTAGTAGGGGTCTATAGTGCATAGTATATGGTCTTTCGCTTCACCGGAACTCCGGATTTGAGGCGTTGGGCTTCTGAGATTCATTCCGACAGGCTCCATTATTTGTAGGAGATTCAGGATGTTGGGCAGAGTCTGGGGGTTCTGGCCGGGGGGGTGCTTGGCACCGAAGGGCCAACTTTCAAACCATTAGCGGCCACAAATTTATTTCCCTTCACACCGCAAGCCGCAGAAGGCTACAGTAACCGGTTTAGGGTTTAAGGGTAACCTAGGGGTCGGACTTTTCCTCATTAGTGTCCCTTGTCGTCCCTGTTGAGTGTTTACGAAAATGAACATCGAACCCGAGGCAACGACACACAGGACTTTCGCGTGTGAGAGTCTCAGGCTACAGTCATTCTGGCATACCAGAGTCTGATTTCTCATCTGGAAATGTGTTTCAACATATTGGTTCACCGCACGCTTTTCAGGTCTACGGCTTAGGTTTGTTGGGATTCGAGGTCGTGCCAGAGGAATGCAGAAGTTCATAGCGTGGAGCCTGCGACCAGAAGTCTCTTCATGTGGTCCTTTCCATCTTCTTTGGAGTGCAAGATTTAAGGTTTAGGGTTTCGGGGTTCAGGGCTAAAACGACGAGCAGGTTCAACGATGTGGTGGAGGATGACTCCTGGCTCCAGCGGTTCGTGGTGGGCCCGGAGAGCGCTATCCAGTGTCCTGGAAAGAACCTCACAACCCTAATCTTAAAGGGGAAAAGGAGGGACCCTTAATGGGGACCCCTACCCTATAATGGGCTATATAATGGGTATATAATAGCTATATGAAGGGTTTATACCTAGGGGTCCTTATTAAGGGTCCCTCCTTTTACCCTTGGATAATCGAGGCATCCTAACATCCCAGAGACTCCAATATCCCTTCATTAAGGAATATACCTTAATTTGTAGTAGGATCCCTAATATAATTTAAGGAAAATTCCTTAATTAAGAGATATTGGAGTCTCTGGGATTGGCCCTCAGGCATGACAGCGGCAAATCCGAGAGCTTGTGTTCCCGATGCCTCAACCATAAGGGAGTTTCCGAAGATTAGGGGTACCCTATTTTGGGGTCCTTATAAGAAGGATCCTACTATTTAGGGTGGCATATTACGGTCCCCCTTTTTTGCAGAAACTCCCATAAACACCCACGAGCTTATCGTGTCCGTAAGCGCATAGCATATCCGAAGCGATTTTATAGGATCGGAAACAAGGAAACTTCCAAGTCTGAAATCCGTATTCGAAGGCCGCATTTTGTCAGAACCCCACAGGTAGATGCTCGTATGGACATGTGGTTCTCTTCATCGTGTGCATTTTTGGGTGGTCCTAGCACTCAAGATGCCACTGTATCGTCCCTGCTTTCCAGAACACTACGACATGTCAAGTCAACACACCAAGTGCTGATGTTGGGTTCGGGTACTTGGATTTGGATTTCAGGATTTAGCGACCAACAGAAGAGAATCGGCTCCGAGCTGTGTTAGGCGATGATGCAGTAGCCTTATCGACCTACTGATCCCTTGTTCTTATTGGCTATAAACTCAACTTTTCAACTTTTGGGCTTCTTAGAAGATAGTCGATTCTGACAGTTTCAACTTTTGTTTCCTTGGGTTTTGAGCCAGTGAGCTGTTCATGAAGTTGCTATCCAGCTTGCTTTTTGGTATCAGCGTTTGCTTTTGTTGTTGCTGTAGCACTGGCGGCACTGGTGCTGTTGGTGATGGTGGTGAGATCGCGGCTGGTTCTCAAGTTCCGCACCGTAAATCCGAAGCCCTAAACCTCCGTAATACAGGGCCCCAACAAGTACCTATACTCTTTTGGGGGGGGTCCTTCTCATAATTATAGTACAGTGGGCTCCAAAACCCTATTCGAATTGAATATTAAGGGCCCTTATAGTAGCCCTTATATAGACCCCCTTCAAAGGGAACCCTTATTCTACTTATCAAGGCCCCTTCTCTCGAAGCCCCGACCCGAGTCTCCGGGTTTAGGGTTTTACGGACACCAGGCTCTGCAGCCCTGCGCCATGTGGGTGGTTGTCAAAATTATGGTTCCTCTTTGGGTCCTTATTATAATACGGCACGTAATATTTCAGGGTACCCAACAATGGGCCATAATTTTGACAACTACCCAGGTTCGTGTGGGCGCTGCTGGCCACCCTCTTTATTGTATGGGATATGGCGACCATTCCCCTGGAGAGCTTTGCTAGCACTGGCCTCACAGTTTACGTTCTTAGTGTGCCCAAACTAGCAGTCTGTCAAGTTCTGTGGGCTCTTGGCATTGCTACTCTTGATGGATAGGCGGTTAACCTGTGCTTGCTAAAGAAGCGCTGATGACACTGCTGGAAATAGACCAACTGCTGCGTTCAACACACGGAAGTTCAGGAGGGTACGCACCACTGGCTTCTACTACAACTTCTTCTAGCACCCCCTGTACTGCCACCACATACGGTTCGACGACGACGACGACTGCGACTTCTGCTGCTACTCGTGCCAATGCTACAACCAGCAGCTACCATTCCTGCTGCTATTGCAAGCATGCGAGTACTACTGCGCGACCGCGGTGATTTCCGCAAAGTGAAAGTCTGGCCGCTATGCGCTTACTAAGTTCGTAAAGATAGGGTTCCCTTTGGTTGTGTGCAATCTCTGGCGTGACAGCTACTGGTCAACCTACTTTGTAGTCACCGTGAAGTCTCAAGTCCGTTCCTCCTCAGCCAACCCCTGAACTCTACTCCACAAGTCCCTAAACTCCACACTTCCAGACCCCAAGGCATAGCATGGAGGTTTGAATGTTTGAATATTTAGGAGTGGAGCCCATATACTGTCAAGTTTCAGGATAGTAGAATCGTAAAACAAAATGATATCATATTCTAAGTAATCAGGCCCACATGCTATCCAGCCGTGCTTGGCAAGGATCTTCCCCATGGCCGGATTCAGCAATGTCACCTTTGCGGTGGCTGCCGTGCTCGTGTCAGAAGTTGGCATGTATCTCATTATAGGGTTTCTGGTGGGGTGTATGGTGAGTTAAAGGCTGCTTTTGAGGGAGAGCGGTGTGGGTCATATAAACAGAAAATGAAACGCAATCATCGAGATACCTAGCAGCAGCTGCGATGACAGCAAGAAGGGGCCAATGGGATAGCGGCAAAACTGCAAGAGTTTAGAAGTTTGTTGCGATCATAGCTATGACCATGACATCCGCCCGCCCACGTCGTAGCTTTTTCCGGGTTCGCATCGTTTCCAGTTCTCAACTCCCGATGATTGCGAGCACGGGTTTTGTGGGGTTTGTAATATTGCGGCGTAAGTAGCTACCTATACTATTTTGGGGGGTTCCTGCTTAAAGCCACAGCATAATGGGCCCCAAAGCCTTATTCTAATGATCAAGGGCCCTATATTATCGGGGCATCAAACCAGAAAGAGCTTCGAGGAACCATAGTCGATGTTGAGGTGAGGGTTCCCCTTCTGCTTCAGTGGTTAGCAGTCCAGTTTAGCAGAGTGTTGTCCAAGTACTTCCTCCTTTTGGATTGGTACCTAAACGGTTTAAAAGTTCCTTAAATTCCCCCCAAATCCTGAAAATGCCAAACCGAGTTCAACTCCAAAAAACCTTCGCCCTGACACAGTTGTTCTTAAAGGATTCCGTTCAGAATTCCTAATGTAGGGGCCTTAGTAATTGGAACAGGGTTTGGGGAGCTTCATTGTTATACTTATAGTATAATATACGCCCAAACCCTTTTCTAACTATCAAGGACCCTCATACTATAGTAGCCGCATAGTGGCCCAAATATAGAACCCTTTAAGGATGCCTTTAAAGTCCAAAGAGCACTATTCTAATTATCTAGGCTTCGTCATAGTTGGGTAACATTTTACATGTTTATGGCTACTTAAACCCAATCAGGAATAAAATTTAAATGTTTAATCCTATCCCAACCATGAGCTAGTAGGCATTTGTGGTCCCTAAACCCTAAACCCTACACCCGAGCACTATTCTAACTATCCCGGCATTTTAGGGTTGTTGCTTGAGGTGTCTTTGGCCTTCTGGGTGGCCGACGTACCGACACATTTCCTTTTCGGCTCGCAGATCCGCGGGATCATTGCATCCCGGCCGATTGGGGGTTCATATGGGTGGTTGTCAAAATTAGGGTCCCTTTTATTTTTGGGTCCTCATTATAGTACGGCACCTAATATTTAGGGTACCCAAAAAGGGACCCTAATTTTGACAACCATCCATATCAGTCTAACTATTGGGATCGTTCATTGTTGGTTCCATTACTCTTATTCTTCTTTCTGGTATGATTACTGCTATCATTACTATTATCGATATGAGTGGCTAGGGATTGAAAGGGTCTGTAAGTGGCCTTAAGGAGCATTGTAGCGGCTTCATAAGACTCTGTATGGGGAGTGTAGCGAGATCGTATAGAGGTGGTGTAAGGGGCTTTACAAGGTTGCGTGGGCGACCCGCCACCTACAACAACCAGTACTGGGTTCTGGTGAAGGAATTTGAGTTACCACAATGGCGATCTATAGCAAAAAACATGAGTTTCCTTTGTATGGTAACTTCATGGTAACCTATTCAAGTTCCTTAACAAGAACCCAGATTAGTACAAAACAACCCTGAACCCATAGCCTCAAGATACCTCAAGGCTATAAACCATGCCAAACCCCGTGCGAGCCCTCGGCAGGCTCCAACGTGTTCTGACTGACATGCAGGCAAACAACAGCAGGCACCTCACAACCCCCCAAACCCCCGCCAAGGGCGTCTTTGTTGCTCTTTGCTTCCCTTCGCAATCCGACACAACGACGACATTTCACAGCAAAGCACAGCTGAGATGGATTGGTGTCGGGTTGGGGGTCCTCGCGGCCTGAGGGTCGCTCAAAGTTTACCTCCAAGGCCCAGTTTTCGCACCCCCAGCAAGACCAAAAACACTTGAATGATGAGGGGTTTTTGGTTTTTCTTTACTGCATGACGGCAGAGAGGTCATTCGCGGGGCGGCGTCGCTACAATCCTTGTATACCGGGAGGTTTTACCCTCCTTCACCGTTCGGACGGGACGCTCGGCCGGGGCCCTCGGTCGGAGCCTCGAGCGCCCATGCAAATCGTCAGCGGCGCTCTCGGCAGTTTAGTCTTTTAGGGTTAAGGGGTTTATGTTTGGGGACACATTCCCCAGATGAGCAGTACAGCCTCAAGTCTGTTGGCTTTTTTGGGCTGATGGGGCCTTACTACCTGGAACTCACATGGCAATCTTACACAGGTGTCAGAGTGCTGTCCCCATTGTTACCTTACTTGAACCTTGAACCGCATACGTTTTCAGTTCTTCAAAGCCCAGGACTCTCACAGTTTGGACCGTAGCTTCCTCCCCGAGAGCTGGGGAGGTGTAGTATTCAGTATGATGTGCCTATCCAGGTTACACGGCCTCTGGTGGCCCGCCAAAATCTGGTTTCTGAAAAGTCTCGCATGATGTTCATGTAGTTAAAATAATATGTCCCCATTTTTGAATTGCAATCTTTTGAGAAGCCCCTGGAACGTAAACCCGAAGCCAAATGCTTGTAAAACTTGGAGCAGGAAATGCGACCGGCGAGACTAGCAGCGCTGTATATGAAATCCTGGCTGCTTATTGACTTGTGCCACGTCTGCATAATATAGGGGCCTTAATAATTAGAAGAAGGTTTTGGGATTAATTATGTTATAATCATAATAAGGAACCCCAAGGACCCTATTTTAATTATGAAGGCCCCTACAGTAACATCTGCGACAAAGAGCGCTTGATCACTACATCTATTGTTGTAAGCTTGAAGCTACGGTTGTGTACCGTCGCTGTTGCACGGCATCTCAAACCGGGGTCTTGGCTTCAACGCAGAGGAGGTCAAGCATTGATGTTTACCGCGTTGGTGATCCACAAAAGCAACTTAGTCGTGGAAATAGCAGGAGCAGGAGTACTAGTTGCAGCAGCCGTAGTTGCAGTCGCCGTCGTCATGTGGAGGAGCAGGTAGTGGTAGTAATGGTAGTGGCGGTTGTGGTAGTAGTAGTAGTAGTAGTAGTAGTAGCAGCAGTAGCATTTGCAATGCAGTAGCACAAGCCCGTAAACACAATTGATAACTCGGTATTTACAACGAGTAGTACTACGACGACGATGACTGCGCAGACGGCGGCTGTGTGTATGTCTGTGGGGGTGCGGGTGTTTTTGTCTGTATCGAGATAGAGTGAGCTAGGGACACGGAGAGGCACCCTTTCTACTGTCGTGCCACGGGCAACTTTGTGTGTGCGCACACACAAATCCGAAAACACATGCTCACACACAACAATAGAAATGAAGATATGAAATGCAATGGCAAATAACCACACTGGACAAACTCCTGTCTGCACGTGTCGCAAGTGCAAGTGTACCCGTGTGTCGTACACACCCAGAAAGCAACGCAACATGCATACGTGTGTGTGTGTGTGTGCCTGGGTGTGTGTGTGTGTGTGTGTGTGTGTGTCTGCGCATGTTGCCTGCGCATGTGTTCCATGTAGTGCATGTAGCAAACTCATATGAGTCAAACTTGATAAGCCATATACGGCCACGCACCCGAAAGTGAAACGGCGCATGGAAGGATGGTGATCCTGGTGGATCTATCGCTCATAGCGTTAGAGGTCGTGCCTCATCTGCACCGCAGTTCCTGTCTAACCTCGATGCCTTACACCCCTCTCTCCTGCGAAAGCTGAAAATTCCTCGCTAGTTTCTGCACCGTCGGACTTGATAGAGCGGTTTAAACCTGAAGTGTTGTATGAGAGTTGCTTGCTTCAAGACGGGGCTTGGGTGCAGGGTCTATTGTTTATGGTTCCAGGTTTGAGGAGACAAGGTTTACCATATACCCCAAAACACTATCCTCGTGCTCAAACGTCAAAGTTAAGAATGCGAAGACCCAGATTCCACGACTGATAGCCGGAAAAAGCTGAAGTCGTGAAGCCTGTGGCCTGAACCCCGAAAGCCCCAAAGCATTCAGGCCCCGAGAGCATAGTACCTAAAAGTCAGAGCGCTAACTCGCAAAATCCCAAGAGGACATGCCTGGGGATTGGGTTTGAGAGTGAGTGTCTTCAATCGCGATCACGAGTTGCATCGGTCATACTTCCTAGTTCCGATTTGCATCAGCTGGTTGAAGAGCAGGCGTTAACGCCGTGGGGAGGAAGCGTGCGATGATTGGTGCTTACAAAAACAGTACAGGCTGTTCTCTTCAGGAATTAGAATGACGAATCCGCGGGAAACGGCAAAGAAATCACAAGAACAAGACTCTGACACGGTGTTCTTCAAACGAAGATGCGAAGCTCGGTTTTTGCAGTTTGTTGGATTTACGTGTTAATGAGGGTTTAGAGCTCAGGGCTTAGCGTAAGATTTTTGTACGTACGGCTTGCAAAAACCCTAAACCCTAAACCCCTAAGCCCTAAACCTTCTCAGATACGGGCTTCCGACATGAACCCACTTTTCCGCTCCGGCTACTTCGGCCGCACTGACATGCTCGTGCTTTGGAGTAAACTAGGGTTGGTATGTAAACCAGACAGGCCCCAAGTTCTAAGCCCGAGACCCCGAAGCTCTAAGGCCCTGGTAGTTCTTGAAACTCCTACTTGGTCTGCGTGTGTGTGTGTGTGTGTAGGTGTGTAAAGGGAACTCCAGAAAGTTGGAATATGGTTTCAGGGTAGGATACCTTGTAATTTACCATAGAAGGGTTAGGATAATCATATTCCAACTTTCTGGCTATTACTTTATGCAGAAGAGAATGTATAGAGAGAGATACAGTGGTAGATAGATAGACAGACAGGTAAATAGATGGATATGTGTGTTGTGTGTGTGATGTATTTGTCTGTACGTATGCATGCATAATTGTATGTGTTTCTATTTGTATGCACACATATACACACGCATATATGCATATATACATACAGACATACGTACATATGTACATACACACATACATACACACATAATACATACGTACACTCATACACACATTCATACACACATACACGCATACCACATACATATGTACATACATACATACATACATATGTACATACAGATATATACATGCATACGTACATACATACGTGGATGCATACTTTTCGGCTTGGCATTATTTCTACATTTAGACCTGTACTATATTATGCATGTATGTAAATATAGTTATGTAAGCACATGTTTCCGTTTGTGTTGTGCAGCGGGCATGTGTACAGTGATATACAATAGTGACAATCGTGGTATGGAGTTTTTCGGATACCGTCTGCTCGTTGAGACTCCAGGGCTGTAGAAGTTTCTTCGGCTCTCCGAATGGTTTGCCAATGTGGGTAGTTGCCTAAATTAGGGTCCCTTTTGGGGTACCCTAAATACTAGGTGCCGTATTATAATAAGGACCCAAAAAGGGACCCTAATTTTGACAACCGCCCAGTTGTGTAGTGGCTTGCGCTAAGCCTCTCTAGGCAAGCAGTTGGAGCTTAGGGTCGGACAGCCTCCAGTCCAGTGTGGAGGTTTCCGGGTTTGGACTTGGTTGTTTCAAGCCTAGCGGCTTGGCCTTGAGACATGCCAAAGCGAGCGAAAGACTTGGGCAGTTCTTCAATGTCAGAGGTTCTCATTGCCTTCTGGCCAGCTACCTGTTTGGTCTTGCGGTCGTCTTCGGGGCTCACGTCGTCGTGGTTCTTTTCACTGCATCCGTTGCTGTTAAGCTTCCCTCTGTCTATTGACGCTCAAGGCCTAGTCAGGCTCAAATATGAGATGCAAATGACTTGGTAACCCTGAGCCCCAATCCTCGAGGGTTTTGTGACGTGAACTGAAAGGATTCAGGGCTCATGTAGTGCTTGGTTCGAATCTCAGGGTTCCCGCCCTCACTTTCCAACTGTGCATCATAGGAGCAAAGCAAGAACCCAAATACATAGCATCCGGACGCCGTCTTTCCGAAACCCTCAAAAGCCAAACCCTGGAAAGCATGTGTTTTCCAAGACACGCGGCCTACTATAAGGAGATGTAGATCAGGCACGGACGCATCAACGCGCAGGGTCATCAGCACCGAAGCGACACTTGCTTTGACGACTTTGTCAAGGAAGTGGTGACGCCCGGGTCATGGGCCAGTGCACTGGAGTTATATGCCTTCTGCGAGGCATGCAATTACGAGGCCTGGGCTCGGAAGCACGGGTCTACGTGTTCAACGAAGGAGGCCAGCAAGCTAACCTTTTCCTGATGCCCGAGGAAAGTCATGATGACTTCATGAGACGCGCTGACATCCAAGAATGTCTCGCAGGGCATCGGGCTCAGATGGAATATGAAGAAGGTGGTCTACAGCAGCCGTTGCTTCGTGGTGCAAGCATGAAAGTCTCCAAGCCCTGAAACGTAACCTTGAGCAGCCGAAAATCAGAACTCTATCACGCAAAGAAACCGTGAAAAAAAAAAAAAAACGAAGCCCGGAGAAACAGGAAGAAGACCAACCCTTGACCCATAAGACCTGTTTGGGACCCTAAACTGCAACCCTAAAGCCCCTAAAACCCCTAATACTATAAAGTCCTCAACACTACACCCTCTAAATCCTTCCAGCCCTTAACCCGAAGGTCCTAAACCCTAAACCCTGAAGACCTAAAGCCTAAAAGGCCGCTTCCTCCGTACGATCCGGCTCGTTCGGCTGGTGCGGCTTCTCCGCGTAGGCAAGCTGGAAAGGCCAGGGCTCATTTAGAGCTTTGGGGGTTTGGGTTTAGGATATTGGAATTAGGGTTTTGGGGTTGGGGGCTTAGGGCTTATATCTGCTATCTGCAAATGTAGGATGTAGGCTTTTTGGGCTCTGAAAAGAGGGTGCTTGTTGTGTGCCTTGTGTCTAAAAGTAGACTAAAAGGGTTGTCGGGTGTTGAAGGGGGTTGTCATGCCCTGAAGACATTTTTCTAAGAAAAGGAGCCATCGAAAACTACAGTACCTACCTTAATTTCCAAACCCTCAGCCAACATTGCCCATCTCTGCTTCTGACTGCTGGACAGCTGGCAAAAAGATGTTTAAAACGAGCAATCATTACCACCGTTTAGAGGCAGGATACCTTTCGGGGCCCGAATGCTTTTGGATTGTTTGAGACCGGGGGTTTAGGGTTTGGGGGGGCCTTATTGAAACAGTTCTAATTGGGTAACTCCCTTTAGGGTACTTATAAGAATACTTATGACCTGCTTACCAAGTCCCCTGGCTCTCTAAGCAACCATAGTCCCCCCCTCATAGAACCCTCATGGAAACCTTTTAAGGAACCCTTTAAGGAACCTTCCTACTTACAAAGTCCCCTGGGCCTCTAAGTAGCCATAGTCCCCACTTAGTCTCCCCTTATAGAATCCTATGGATCCCTTTTAAGGAACCCTTATAGTACTTTCGTTATAGTAACCCTTTAAAGGAACCCTAAGTCCCCTGGGCCTCCGGGATCTGGGAGGCAGATCATGGTCATCGCCCACCGGCTGCTCTCCACGTACTCGCTCATGGCACTTCGCCTCCTGGCTTCCTTTCCCAGACCCCCTTTGGACGATCTAGAAAGTAGGGTTTATGGTTTAGGGTTTTAGGGGTTTAGGGGTTAGGGGTTTAGGGTTTAGGGGTTTAGGGTTTAGGATCTAGAAAGTAGATCCCCTAATTTGGGGCCCTATACCACTAAGGGTACTTTAAAGGAGCCCCCATTAAGGGATCTACTTCCTGGTTCCTCCCGGGGTCTGGCGTAGGGAAAGGCTGCTTCGTATAGGGGCCTTAATGATTAGAATCGGATTGTGGGGTTCCTTGTGATTGTTATACTATACCCCCAAACCCTATTCTGATGATTAAGGCCCCTAATTAGAGGATCAGGGAACTTAGTAAGTAGGGCTTAGAAGTACCTTAGTTGGGGATATAGAGAGGATCAGGGGCCTGAGTAGGTAGGGTCTGGAAGTGCCTTAGTTGGGGATGATATAGACCTTCGGCACAAAACCCAGAGAACCCAATACCCCTTAATTAAGGAATATACCTTAAATCATAATATGAATCCCCTTATGATTTAAGGTATATTCCTTAATTAAGGGGTATTGGGTTCTCTGGGAAGTTGCCTTACTTATCTCCCTACTAGCGGAGGGTTTAGTGGTTCAGCTCCTACCAGGTCCTACCGTTCAGATTGACTCATCAAGGGACCTGAAGTAGGCTTTATTTATCGAAAGGAGTTGGTGCTGAGTGTATATTTTGGGATGATTGTGGGAGTCTGGCAATATGGCCTATATACCAACTGAACCAGGTGCGACGGACGTATCTACAGTATCGTCTCATGTAGGGTAGACTTCCCAGTCCAGATGCCCAGATCCCCGGGAGGGTCCAAAAAGTAGATCCCTTAATGGTGGTTCCTATACACCCTTAGTAGTATAGGGCCCCAAACATTAGGGCATCTACTTTCTACTCCGGCGGGTCTGGGTGTTTGGTCCAAAATTCACCAGAGCTGAAAACCCTGAACCCCAAAGCCTCCCAAAGCCTCAAGACTCAAGGCTGTACTTGCTGTGAAACTTGGGGAGTTCAGGGATCGCGCTTCAAGATTTAGGCCCTTGCGCTTTGAAAGTGGTTCGAAAGGCCTTCACAAGGGTTCTAGCCGCTCGATAGAGTAGCTATGATGCTCCTCCAAGAAACCTTAAACCGTAAAGGCTAATCTTCAAATCCCTAAAACCCTGAAGCACTACACCCTTGAAAGACAGATCTGAGGGATATCCTTATGGGTAGAAAGTGTTGGATCTTAAAGTTTCAACTTGCCAAGCACACTAAACCCGGCTATCCCGATGGGATTCCATGAAGACCTGCAGATCGGGCTTTAACCGACCACGGTCATGCTCGAAGCGGTCCGAGGTGTCGTCGGGTACCTTTCCGTGATGCTGGCGATGAATCACCTCATCGCTTGCTGCTGGTGGCTCGGAACGGAACTGGCTGCGGCAATCTAGAAGTTTAGGGTTTAGGGGTCTCAGGTCTCTTGAACCCCTATGCCCAGACCCCTCCGCCCCGAAGTGTTTAAGACTTCTGAGTGCTACAACTTCGGCTGTAATATAGGGGCCTTGATAATTACCTATACTCTTTTGGGGGGGTTCCTGATTATAATTACAGTATAATGGTCCCCAAACCCTATTCTAATTATTAAGGCCCCTACATTACACTATCTGGGGTTTGAGCCTTGGATTTCAAGGCATCGGGTTTTGAGCGTGTGTGAGTGTGACGGTACGGGATTGTCGATTGTCTAGTTTGGCGGACTATAGTCGTGTGTGTTATGATTGCTGCTGATGCTGCCGCTACTGCTGTTGTTAGTAGAGGAGCGGCAGTAGTAGGAGTAGTGCGAGTAGCAGTAGCCGTAGCAGCAGCAGCAGCAGTCGTCCCCCAAACCCTCGAAACCACAGCTACGGCTCAAGCGCGGCACTTCCCAAAAAGGTCCCTCCTTCCCGGCCTTTTTTTCCCATCAAACCACAGCCATGGCCTCCAGCAAGATGGCGATGGGCAGCATCGGAGTGGCCGCCCTCGGAGGCAGAGTCTGCCAACACTTCAGGGTCCCAGAGACTCCGAGATCCCTTAACTAAGGACTATACCCTAAATCATATTAGGGATCCTACTATAATTTAAGGTATATCCCTTAACTAAGGGAGGGACATTGGGGTCTCTGTGTTCAACTACATACTGATCTTGTCATTAGCGAAGCTGCACTTCTTTTTCGTATTGAGCGCCCTAGTTGAGGTACTGTGAAGTGTAGTTTTAGCCACCTTCAGGGTTCGGGTTCGAATTCAGGAGCTTATTTAGAGCAACCGTTAGTGTTCCGGTGATAAGCGTTACAATTTCGCAGCGATGGTGCAGACAGCGACAACAAGTATGTGTTCATGTGGTCTCTACTACCGTAGCAATTCCTTTTGGACTGTGTTGCACAGCCAGCAATCCTTCAGAAAGCACTCTGCTGGATTCCTGAGACATGGCATGGCTTCTAAACTAAACCCTACCACCTATTCCTTCTCTAGGCAGAGGCAAACCCTAGATAGTAGAATCCTTACAAAGACCTCAAGATGTGCTATCCCTTCTTTTCGGAAACTCCTTCATAGGGAGAGGCGATCCTTTTCAAAGCAAATCACTCTGAAGGCGTTGCCTTCCTCGGGCCTTCCGTGACATCAAACCGAGCCACAACCTCGACGTCGCTCCGGCAAAGGCCTCCCTGTGGTCGACTCCACTGGGGGTTCTACTATAGGGGCCTAAATGATTACCTATACTATTTTGGGGGCTTCCTTCTTATAACTAGTATAATTGGGCCCCGAAACCCTAATCTCATTGTAACGCCCGAAATAAGGGTTCGAGAGTTCAGGGTTTAGTTCGGGTCTAGGAGTCTGGGGTTAGGATGAGGAGTGTGGAGTTTGGGGTTTCGGGTGCTTTTGGAGAGAGGGGCTAGAGGATTTAGGGTAGTTCTTGCGTTGTGACCCAAACCTGATGGGTATGATATGGACCTTTGTTTTGACCTCGTTATTGGAGCTTAAAGTTGTATGGTTTACAGCCGGCTTGGGGTGGTAGGGTTGGAGCTTTGCCGCATGGGGGCCGCCCCCTGAACCCCGAACACATGTCGCGTTTGGGCCTCTGGAGCAAGCTTGACACTACCGCTTTAGAGTTTAGGGTTTAGGGTTTAGGGGTCTACCTCGGACAGAGTTCAAGCTGTTAGGCTTGATGGGCTTTGCTTCTTCTTTTCTCGAATCACGCCCCCAGGAGTATGCCCTAACAGGGAATAGGCATCCTTGGCAGGGGAGCCTGTGTTGGGAAGTGCCTGAAGGATCAGGGGCTCAGTGCTAACTATAGTCTCCTCAGGAAATCTACTACTTCTTACTTTCTGTTCATATAGAACCCAACAGCATATTTAGGATGTTAGTTTCATTGTGGTTCTGAGGGGGGTGCAGAGTAAGTAGTGGTAAGATTGGAGTAGCCACACCCGCTACTCATGACCAGAATTCATTTGCTAGTAGCTTTGCATGGAACCGCCCATGATCCTTCAAGTATCTTACTCCTAAGTCCCAGACCCGAAAACTCTAAAACACCGAAACCCCTCGAGCCCTCAGAGCCTGAACCCTAAACCCCTTATTCAGTACCTCATAGTAATAGTACCCTTATAGTACTCCTTGCAAAGTACCCTTAACCTTACAAGCCTTAGTCTCTAGCACTGCCAGGGGATCGGCTTCCGCGCAATCCACGACCGCTGCGCCCGCCGCCGCTTGCATGGCGGCCGCAGGGGCGGTGCTGGCTACCCAGGCCAGAAAGCAATGCGGTTTTGACGGATGTATGGGTTTGATAAGGGCTTCCAAGATGCAATCACAGGGTGTTGTAGGGTTTAGGCAGTAGGGCTTAGGGCTTGGAGTTTGGAGGGTTTGTGCGGTTCAATACGATCAGGGTTTTGGGTTTAGAGTCTTTTGAGGGTTTGTGCGATTTCATGTCTGGCTTGTTGATTTCATCTGCTTAGAATCCCAATACGGCTGTAATGTAATACACTGCAAAAAGCTGTTAAGGTCAGCAATTTGGGGTTTAGGACTTTAGGGCTACTGCAAGGTTGAGGGTGCATCACGCAGATCAAGACTCGCCTAGAACTTATGGGCCTGAAACCTGTCAGCTTGCCCGTGATAGCATCGAGCCGTTAAACAACGGGCGAAAATCGAGGCCCATACAGTGGACGGAAACCGAATGTTGAGCTTGTTTCCTGCGGATGCTTACGGGGCCTGGGTCTAGGACCCTACACAATATAATGTGGTAGTATATAATTGGAGGAGTTTTGGTGGATTTCGTCAGGGGTTTGTTGATTAAAAAATGAGGCGCTTCGGCACCCAGACAGGCTGCTAACCTCAAGGTTGTCAATATGTTATCAGCCCAGACTGAAGCAGGGTAGTCGCTGTTGTTCTGTTCGCATGGTTCAGAGCTTAAGGTGCTAGGTTTTACTCCTCCTCAACAATCGTAGGTCCCAAACCCGAAGCCCTAAGCCCAGAACCAAAAGTCTGGTTGGCTTGGCCCTCTGAGGTGTTTCTTGAAGTTGCACTCGGCAGTTATGTAAAAGGGGAGCTGCGCAAAATCAGGGCTCCAATTTGCAACTTCCTGGCCCCTAAACCCGAAATCAGACCCTATAGAGCCCCAGCTATGAAGCAAGTTGTACCAGTCATACAGCACCGTAAACCCCTTGTGAAGGCCTCTAAGACCCTTGCAACGAATTTATGAGCCCCCGTCTTTTGAAAAAAAACAAAAAAACAAACCCTTCATAAAGCGTGCTTTATGTCGCGAGTGTCCGGCCCTTCTGCCTAGTAGTAGAGTAGGTAACCTTGAACCTTTTTGAGGTAGCAAAAACCCCTATATCAGGGTTTAGGGTTTTAGGATTTAGGGTTTAGGGTATAGGGTAACCCCTACAAAACCAAAAAAGGTTAACCTTTAGTTCGCCGTGATACCCGACAAGTAGGTCTGAGGATGCCACACATGTTCCAAAAAAGGGTTTAGGGCTTAGGGTAGGTTTATGAGGCCGTTACAGGAATGTTCGGGGATGTATTACAGGTTCGTATTTTCCAAGGGCTCTGCGGTGTTGGATGCTTTTAGGCTGTTTGGGTAGGGGCACGCGAACTACAATCGAAAGCTTGTGGTCGCATTTGGAAAAGGCATCTTGAACAAGTACGGGCTCCCTAAAGCCTTGAAGCCTAAACACCTATTGAAGCCCATCACAAACGCCCTTTTGGAGCGCTGGACCCTAAGTAAACCTTGTTTAAAACCCTGAATCCTTAAATCCTAAAACGACGAACCCGCAAGCCCTGAACCTGTTACCCCTTAAAATGTTAAACTCCGAACCGTTAAACCCTTCAACCCTAAACCTGAACCCCTTAACCCTCAACGACTATAGGGGCCTAAATAAATACCTATAGTATTTCGGGGGTTCCTTATTCTAGTTATAATACAATGGGCCCCAAAACCCTGTTCTAATCATCAAGGCCCCTACATTACTAAATGGGGCCAGGTGAGAAAGGCGCCCACTGTCTCGACCAAGTTCACTGCACTCCAGGCCTTCGAATCGGAGCCTCGGCTGGCCACGAACAGCTTGGGATGTTCAGTCGTCATCGTAGTAGTAGTAGTAGTAGTAGTAGTAGTAGTAGTAGTAGTAGTAGTAGTAGTAGTAGTAGTAGTAGTAGTAGTAGTAGTAGTAGTAACAATGATAATAATACTAACAGTAACAGTAACAATAATAACAATACTAATAACAGTAACAATAATGGTATTTAAAGTGACAGTAGGGTTCCACAAGGCTAGGATAAGAGATTTAGAGTTCAGTTGTTCGAAGGTTTCGGTCGGGTTTGGGGGGTTCTACTGGTACAAAGTTTCGGCAGGAAGTATAGAGTTTAGGCAGCCAGAAGGACGTGAGGATAGAGTTCCCCAAGACGGTCCTTTGCAACTACATGGGCCAAGATACTGTACTCCTCAAGGGCTCTGAGGTTTGTCGGCCTGGGAAAGTATTGTCAGGGTCGACGAGATGATGCACTAGAGGTTGGGGGTTGCCTCAAAGACGCTTCTTTGAGCCCCACACTCTGAAACCGGGCCTTAAGTCCTAAACCCCAAATCTAACAGAAGGGTCGATCCTGGGGCCTGCGTTTGTGCAAAAGGAGTTTTTGAAGTTACCTAGGCTTTTGGATAAAACTAACCCCCCAGTTTTCACCCGACGCCAAGGAGCTCGGCGTGCAAGCTCCGGTCGGATTTTGGGATCCCCTCGGCCTTGCCAGGGACGGTGATGTGGAGGCCTTCATGCGCAGGCCCCGTGGTTCAGGGCTCTTGTGGCCTTGGACTTTCCTGACTTTTCAGGGGGTTATGGGGTGTTAGGGAGGTTTTGGGTGCAAGCGTGTAGATTTGCGGTTTTAGGGCTTTCAGGGTTGTAGGTTTAGGATTTAGGAATCGGCTTTGCTAGTTATCAGCACCGAATTTCGCTTGCTGCACTCGTAAGGCACTAATGTAGCAGGTGACGTCTTGTTACTGTGTCAACATGTCCCTATTTACATGATACGAATGCGGCTTAGTGCTTCGAGGTTGCTGTCAGGCATATGCTGCGACATTTGTAGGTTTAAAAGTACGAGGTTGCCTAGCTTTTGGAGTTCAGAAGGGAGGCTGTCATGATGCATGGAGCGTCCTCAAACTTGCACTTGCCCAACCATACCATCCGCCTTTGTGGTTCAGGTTCTCTGACGTGTTGTTCCCGTCTTGGGGTTTAGGGTTTAGGTTGTAGTGGCTTCGAGTTTGCTGGTGTGCTTGGAAGTGCTGCTTCTGTTGTTGCAGTGCTGGTTCTCCCAGCTCCACTTGCCTCAGGGGCATCCAAACGGGCCCCCTGTAAAAGCACAGTCGTCTAGAAGCGACCCATGTGTTGAATGAGGCTCCATGATCGTGTATATCAGTAAGAATGGTAACAACAATACTACGATTTCTGGCAAAAGTAATGCTAATAAGTAGTAGTAGCAGCAGCAGGAGGAATAGTAGCCGTCGTCAGCTTTATTAGTAACAACGATCGTAGTAGTAGTAGTAGTAGTAGTAGTAGTAGTAGCAGTAGTAGTAGTAGTAGTAGTAGTAGTAGTAGAAGTAGTAGTAGTAGTAGTAGTAGTAGTAGTAGCAGCAGCAGCAGTAGTAGTCGTCGTCAGCTTTATTAATATCAACGATCGTAGCTGTAAATATGTTAACATGAAAAACAGTTCAAAACTCTGAACTCCAGGCGCTCCGTAGAATTGAAGCACGGACGCATCGCGATGCTGGCTACGATGGGTTACATCACCCCGGAGATCGCTGGAAAGTTCCCAGGATACCTTTCCCCAAGTGCCTCGGAGAAAAGGGCGCTTAGGCTTGGAGATTACTGATAGAGATTCCATGGCTTTGCGTTTAGCGTTCAGTGTTTTGCGCTCAGGAAGAAACTAAGGGTTTGTCTATGGCCCCTGTGGCCGTTAGCGACCATGGTCGTGACAATGCAAGCTGCCATCCTGTTGCCGAAATTTGGGAGTTTCCGAAAATAGAGGACCCGAAATAGTAGGACCCTTAATATAAGGACCCCCAAATATGGTATCCCTTATTTTCAAGAGCTGCCAAATTTTGTTGCGTGTCTTGCGTGTCCTTCGGATGTTACTGCTTCTATCCAGCTCACGCATAGTCGGCGGCAGTCTTTCTGGCATTGGCACGGTGCCACATTGCGTTGTTCAACCTGCTTCTCCGACCGTACCTTTGACGTTCCTGTCTTCTCCTGCTCCTGCTTCGCCACGTGTACTCCAACTGCAGCAGCAGCAGCAGCAACACCAACAACAACAATGATTACTACTGCTACTGTGATACTGCTACCGCTACTGCTACTGCTTGTATCGCAAGCTTCTTCCTGTGGAGGGAATCAGGGTCATAATAGCCAGACTTGCACGTCTTGTATGTAAATCTAGCCGAGCCCTACTCGAGAACCGATTTGCTACATGAGCCTGCTGCTCTGCTCTTCCATGTATTCTGCATTCCCAGGCCCTAGCTTGAACCCTAAACCCTAAATAGCTTGTGACAAAGCCCTTCGTCCCTCCGAAGCTGTGCAGCGCCCTATACCGCAAGACATGCGCACCCCCTATACCCGCAAAGCCTGAAGCTCCAACCCCAGAATCTCCAAAACACCACCGAAACTCCAAACAGACCCCTAAACCCTAAACCCCTGAACCCGAAAGATCCCGAAAACCCTACAAGAATAAAGAAGGCCTGGGAGCCTTCCCACACGGTCCGAGGCATGGGCCTGAAATTCGCTGATGTTCCCAACGGCCTCGCAGCGAATCACGGCAGCCGTTTCAGTAGCACTTGCGGGATCTCGGGGCCAAATAGGGGTGGCTAAGGGTTTCATTTGGCACAGCACGGGGCTTTCGGGTTTAAGGGGCGACATGGGGTCGTCGATCTCAGGAACATCGGTGCAGATCAGGTACAGCTTTTTATACGGCCACGCAATTTCAAAGACTGCATGCCTGCTTTACGCAAGTTTGCAAGGCACCTGCAAGACTTGCAGATGCATGATTCATTGTTTTCTGTTCTATTGGCACAGTGAAATCAGCAACTAGGTTGCAATTAGTACTATAGTTGACTTGACATGTTGTTCCTGCTATCCCGGACAGCATGCATGTGGGAGTTTCCGAAAATTGGGGTACCTTATTTGGGTGTCCTTTTAAAAAGGGTCCTACTATTTAAGGTACTAGATGAGGGTCCGCTATTTTCGGAAACTCCCATGTCAGGGTTCTAGGGTTTTCCGAGCTCTGACTGCTTGGTTGTAGGACTGCTGGAAACCACAGTGAGGTTGATGCACCTTGTGCTCCTAAACCTAACTTTTCAATTTTGGGGGGCTCGTAAGAGGTAATATAGGTGCCTAAATAATTACCAATACTATTGTGGGGGGTACCTTATTATAAAAGGGGCCCCCAAAGCCTATTCCAATTCTGAAGGCCCGTTAATTAGTCATTTTCTGAAAGTTTGAACTTCTTATCCCACGGTTTTGTGGTATGTACGAGCCGGGCTTCGGAGTCACCCGTGTTTCTTGTCTGAACCCTATGGATTCGGGATGTAAGGTACGTACAGCGTTCCTTCGATTCGTGGGTTTGGTTAAAGCTGCCGCAAAAATGTGTGCGCAGCAACTGGAGGAAGAACGGCAGTAAGGGTTAAGAACTCGCAGAAGTGGCAAACGCGAAACCCTATATGGCCCATCCGAGTCGATCTCATTGCCCATAGACCTATGGCCGAGTTTTTTTACGTCGTACTTGAAGCTTGGAACGGGATTCAAAGCCTCCGTAGAAAGGCTCCGGAGCGCCAAGGCTCTCGAAGGTGCCGGGCGGTGGTTGGACGCAGATCCTCCTCTACATGGGCTGGTGCGAGGTGGGTTTGAGGATTTGGGTTTCGGTTTAGGGCTTAGGGTTTAGGGCGAGGTGGGTTTGAGGATTTGAGGGTTTTTAGTTTTTAGTTGAGGGTTTAGGTCGAGGCGGGGTTTTAGGATTTGGATTTTTTTTGAGGTTTATAGGCTTTGTAAAAAACCTATGCACTACGATTGGTTGGGGGGTCGAGGGTTTGGGGGTCTTTAATGGGGTGTCGGGCTTCGGCTCGGAGCCTTCAGGGTGGAAGGTTTGGGCTCTGGATGTACGGCTTAGAGGCCCAGATGACTTAGTAAGTAGTAAGGTTCCTTAAATGTGTTCCTTAAGAAGGGATCTATAAGGGTTCTATAAGGGGGATTAGGGTTGCTTAGAGGCCCAGATGACTTAGTAAGTCGGTTATGACTCGGGTTATAATTGGGGTAACTCCCTACCTACTAAGTCCCCTGACCCTCAAAGCGGGTTTCTGAGTGGCCCCTTCGCAAACAGGTTTTAGAAGGGTCAAAGTATCCATGAAACTGAAGGTTGCTGTCGAATCCCAAACCGGTGCAAGGTGCTGGGGATGTCTAGGCTTAGGCTGCCCTCCCTTGCTTGAGGGCTCCATATGATATGTGCCGTGCAGAGTCTTTGGGTCTGTGACTGTCGCGGTTCGTACATGGAGGCACTTTTGACTTAGTAAGTCTACTTAGTATCCCCTAGAAACCCTATTATAATCCCCATAACCCAGCTTACTAATCCTAGTTACTAAGTCAAAAGGGCCTCCAAGTAAGGCTGATCGGGTGGAGACCTGGAGGGCCCGGGATGAAGGAACTTAGGGCTTTGGGAGTTTTCCTGGGTTGTGCTTTGGGATAATTTTTGATTTCTCTTATTTCCTCATAAAGGGAACCTAGTCAACAATCATTTTCAAAGGGTTTAAAGCACAACCCAGCTTCGGGTTCTGAAGTTCAAAGGGCTGAGCTTCTAGGGCTGCACAGACGTTTCTCGCAGTGAGAGCCCTTGGTTATGCGGAACCCTAAACCCCTACCTGTGGCACAAAAGACCCACCTGTTTCAGGAACTAGTTGTAGACACCCACAGTAAGGAACTCTGAAAAGGTAGTAGGTCTTTTCGGCCACACGTAAACCCTGATATAGGAGCCGAAGTAACTACCCATACTATTTGGGGGGTTCCTTATTAGAACTATAGTATAATGGGCCCCAAAACCCTATTCCAATTACTAAGGCTCCCACTTATAGTACCCTTATGGATACCTTGTAGTACCCCTTTAAAGGGACCCCCGTTCTAATCATCAACCCTACATTTAATGCTAAACCCTAAAAACCCTAAACTCTAAACCTTAAAAACCCTAAACACCCTAAACCCTAAAGACCCGAAGCCCTAAACACCCTAAACCCGAAACCCTAAACCTCTAAAACCCTAAACCCTAAACACCCTAAGCCCCAAAAAGCCCCTAAAAACCTAAAAACCCGAAACACCCTAAACCCTAAAAACCCCAAAACACCCTAAACCCTGAACACCCTAAAACCGAAAACCTTAAACACCCTAAACCCTACCCTAAACCCTAAACACCCTAAGCCCCAAAAAATCCCTAAAAACCCGAAACACCCTAAACCCTAAAAACCCCAAAACACCCTAAACCCTGAACACCCTAAAACCGAAAACCTTAAACACCCTAAACCCTACCCTAAACCCTAAACACCCTAAACCCGAAAAACCCCTAAGCACCCTAAACCAGAAACCCCCTGAAGCCCGGGCAACCCTCGGCAGGTCTCCCGTGGGGCGGGCTCCGACATCGCCAGCGGCCGCCCTGGAGATTTCGGCTGGTACGTTCTGACCAGCGTGGCGTCGGCTGAGGGTTGGGGTTTCCGAGAATACGGAACCCTAAAAAAGTAGGATCCTTATTATAAGGACCCCAATATAAGGTACCCCTAATGTGTAGGGCCCATTATACTATAATCATGGGAAGGAACCCCCAAAATACTGCAGGTAAGTGTTTTCTGGAGAAGGGTTTGGGGGGGGGAAGCTGTTTTGAGGGTTGTCGGGTGAAGGGCTGAAGCGTTCGGGTGTGGGTTTAAGGGTTAAACGTAGGGGCCTTAATAATTAGAACAGGGATCCCTTTAAAGGGAATCTATAAGGGTTATTATAAGGGATCTACACGGGTACTATCATATAGAGGCCTGTGCGATGACATGAAGTTCAGATCTTGAGGGTTTGAGGAGTTCGGAGGTTGACAGCTTGTTTTG
Source organism: Symbiodinium sp. CCMP2592 (assembly GCA_905221615.1). Classification (NCBI taxonomy): domain Eukaryota; class Dinophyceae; order Suessiales; family Symbiodiniaceae; genus Symbiodinium; species Symbiodinium sp. CCMP2592. The sequence continues at coordinate 151,414 of CAJNDT010003946.1, read as the reverse complement.
TTGCGGGGTTATGGGTCTGAGAGCCACTTCTAGGCCCCTACTCAGCACCAAATAAAACCCTAACCCCTAAACCACTGTGAAGAACCCCTCTAGAGCCCTCTGGACCCCTCCAAGCCCCTCCAAGCCCTCTGAACCCCTCTAAGCCCCGCTAGAGGCCTCTGAACCGTAAAGCGGGCATAAGCCAAGGGATGCTTTTGGAGCTGTTTCCACGAGCAGCTCAGGCGGACCCTGAGGAGAAGAAGAAGAAGCTCAATGCCGAACCTGGGCTCTCCTCAACAGGCACCCAATGTAGGGGACTAAGTCAAGATAGTAGTAGTCGTCGTCGTAGTAGTAGTAGTAGCAGCAGTAGAAGTACTGTAGTAGAAGTACCAGTAGTAGTAGCAGTAGTAGTAGTAGGAGTAGTAGGAGTAGTAGTAGTAGTAGTAGTAGTAGTAGTAGTAGTAGTAGTAGTAGTAGTAGTAGTACTAGTAGTACGAGTACTAGTACTAGTAGTACCAGTAGTACCAGTAGTACCAGTAGTAGTAGTAGAAGAAGTAGTAGTAGTAGTACTAGTAGTACTAGTAGTACTAGTAGTACCAGTAGTACCAGTAGTACCAGTAGTACCAGTAGTACCAGTAGTACCAGTAGTACCAGTAGTACCAGTAGTACCAGTAGTACCAGTAGTAGTAGTAGTAGTAGTAGTAGTAGTAGTAGTAGTAGTAGTAGTAGTAGTAGTAGTAGTAGTAGTAGTAGTAGTAGTAGTACCAGTAGTAGTAGTAGTAGTAGTACCAGTAGTAGTACCAGTAGTAGTAGTCGTCGTCGACGCAATAAAAAGAAGAATATTAATAGCAAGAATTGTGGCAATAATGACAATAATCGTCATAAGCATCATCATCGTCATCACAACGCTCACTCGGGGTACGTAACATAGCTATAGGCTATAGTAGAACATACCCCGCAACTGTGCTGTGGTTTTTTACAGCACCTTTGACGGTTAAAGTTGTCAGCTTGTGATGCCTCTGTAGCAAATCCGCATGCTTTCCTTAATGTGATTGCTGAAGCTGCGTCCTTTATAGCGCGCATAAAGCCCTTGCGATGGTCTAGTCGAAGACCTGAGGAATTGGCAAACGGTCGTCTTGCGATGATGGCGATCATTGGCATGTTCTACCAGGACCTTGCCTGTGTAATAAGGTTGCATAGGACTTTGTATAATAGTAGCATTCTTAAGATTTGGACAGAGATCTCAGTATCCCTTTTATGTTAGTCAAGCATATTGCCTAAGTTCTCAGAAGAAGCCTCAAACCCCTAGTAATGAAAGAAAATAGCCAAAACGGGCTTGCGAAGGAAGCCAGTGGCCTCCCGGCCCGAGGCAAAACATATCCGAGTTCAACCCACATCTAGCGAATGCATCCCCGCAACCCGAAAGCCCCAGAGGCAGCTTTTTGAAAGCCTTAAAGCCTTACATCTAGCCTCCAAAACTTCTAGCAAGAAAGGAAGAAACACTCACACCAGCGCGCGCGCGCGCACGCCGGCCAAAAAAAAGAACCACAGCCAGCTCTCCCGCAGGACGGCCTCACCGGCTCGGCATGGGGTCACTGGGCTGCACTCGACTATGCAAATACACAAAATATATATATATATATATATATATATATATATATATATAAATATATATATATATATATATATAGAGAGAGAGAGAGATGCACGTGTACGTAGAGGTTTGTTGGAGGGAGTTTGTACTCTTTACGTTGCAGCGATTCACGGCGTATGCGTTCGTGGCGGCTGCAGGGCTTCGAAGACCTTGGAATTGAAGCCCCCGAGATTAGGTTTACCATGATTTAGTCTATACTGTTACTTAGGGTTCGTCAGAGGCGCTAATATAGGATTGCCAATGCTATTTTGGGGCCCAATTTCTGTTCTGACTATTTACGTCCCTGTTCCACGAGACTCCAGTATCCCTTCATTGTGGAGTATACCAAAAATCAAACTAGGGATCCTACTATAGTCTAAAGTAGATTCCTTAATTAAGGGATGTTGGAGCCACTGGGAGAAGCACCCCGAGCCCGAAACCGAGAAGGCCTCCAAACCCAAACGTGAGGTGACTGGGCCAACTACACAGAGTCTCCTCTCCGTGCCACGGCGCCGGACTTCTCTCAGGAGAAGAGGGCAGAGAGAGAGAGAGAGGGGGAGAGAGAGAGAGGGAGAGAGAGGGATAGAGAGGGAGAGAGAGGTAGAGAGAGAGAAAGAGAGCTCGGGTTTGATGTTCGGCGTTGTGGGAGGTTACAGATGTTTTGAGTGTGCTGGCTGGGAGTTTATAATTCGGATCCTACTATTTAGGGGACTGGAGTAGGGTGCCCTATTTTCGGAAACCATAAACTCTAAACCCTAAACCCTGCCTGCGGAGGAGCTGGGCGTGACCCCTCCGCTGGGCTTCTTTGATCCGCTCGGGCTCAGCAAGTTCGACAACCCGGAGATTGCTGCACAGCAGTTCCGCCGTAGGCAGCACTAGCGTTGCTGGGGGTTTTAAGGTTTTCAGGGTTTTTTTTAAATCTAGGGCCTGGGAGTTTGGAGTTTAGGACTGGAGGAACATCGATTTGCGAGGTTCGAGGATTTCAAGGCTTGAGGGGTTGAATTTCCCAGAGACTCCAATATCCCTTAGTTAAGGAATATACTTTAAATCCTACTAAAATGCTACTATAAATGAATGTATATTCCATAATTAAGGGATAATGGAGTCTCTGGGTTAGAGATTTTACATTTCGGGTTACAGACACCCGCACAGCTAAGTGTTCTGGATGTTTGGATGGCGCGGGTTGGAGCTGTCGGGGGTTTAGTATCTCAGATGTTGGGTTGATGGTTTCTTCGTAGAGGTCCGGCTTGCATAGCATAACCGTTTTCCGACTCTCGTTTGCCATTCTGTTCTCAAGGGCCTTACCACGGGGATTCCTACCCGAAACATTAAACCCCAAGCCCTGAACCTTAAAGGGGTGTATTTGCTGATTCGGTTTGCACAAGGATTCGCCACGGACAGTTCTGCACTTCCCCGGAGAGCCGAAAACCCCGGAAATGAGAATAGTAGGAGAGCCCGGTTGGCACATACTGGAGTTTGTCGCTATGGCGGTCCATTGCGTCTGTCAAAAGAAGCACCGGGGCCGACAAGTGTGTACATAGTGCCTGTCTGCTTAGGGAGGGGGGCCGACAGCCCGACAAAACCATGGGATCTTGATGTTCTGTAAAAACCTGACATAAAGCCGCATCAAGCCCTTACGAAAGGCCCATAAGCCCTTGCCAACAACCTCATAAAGCCCTTACCAGAAGCCTCATAAAAGCCGTGGAAGAGAGAACTCCGTTATGATGTCTAGAGTCTAACCCCTATCAACCCCAAACCTTATCAATCCTAAACCCTAAATCCTTCCAGAGCCCTTAGAAAGAGAGGCGGATCGTGGAGCTGCAGCATGGCCGAGTGGCGATGCTTGCGTGCATCGGATGCTGAGACTTTGTCATGCAGACCTTTTCTTTCGCTTCTTTAGTAGTCTTAATATAGTTATTAGTGTTAGTCGTATTAGTATTAGTTTCGTTTCCTTAGTTTTGCCGTACCCAACCTTTAACAGTTTTTTGTGTTTTTTCTGCGGTGTGGTTCATCGAATTCGCTCTGATTCTAGCGAACTCAGGGAAAGGTGACTAGGTTTCAATGTTTGCAGAATTTCCTGTACACCCCGATGAGCAACGCCTGCTCAACCTTCCTTAAACACCAAGCAGACGACGCAGAAGCCAGGATACATCGTCCCTGAGTATGTGCGCTTCCCAGGGTTCTGCTACCTGGAAAGCATGAACTGAGCCTGTAACGTATTTGAAAAGACAAACTTAGATAGCGGCTTTAGGGGGTGCATGCAAACATTTATTGTAGATAAATCCACACATATATATATATACACAGAAAGAGAGACAGAGAGAGAGAGAGAGAGATTCCTACCATTGATTCGTTCATTATTGAAAGGTTGACTCCTTTGAGGGTTTTGGGTAGAATGGTTTCGAGTATGTCCTCTGGGGACACAATCGGCATTCCTGTCCAAGCGGGCACTACAAAGGCTTTCCTGGGCATTTCAGTACTGCAGACAGCAGCAGACCCGTTTTCGACTTCCTGGTTCCTTAGATGTCCGGGCAAACCCGTAAACCCCAAAGGCCTAAACCCCAACACACTCTGAACCCGAGATTCCGCGGCCCAAGCCGTGAGGCCTCTTCAGTCTGCAGGATGTGTACCGTTTCATTTTCGAAGCTGATGTAGGGTGGGTTGAGGTCTAGGGAATTAGGCCTGGTACAGAACCTATGGTCTGCAAGCCCCGCGTCAGTTCCACAAACTCTACAGCAAGCAATGGGAAGCTATACAATCGCCATGATCCTCAAACCTTAAAACCAGAAAAGGGCCTTTAAAGTAAGACCCTAAACCCTGAACCTTCCGCAATCTGAAAGCCCCGGCCCTGGCGAATTCCCTACGGAAACCCCGGAGAGCTGGGACCTGGCTACGCTTTTTTTGGGGGGCTTTTGCCAGGGCTCTACAGTAGAAGCCAGAAAGTTGGAACATGACTTTGGGAGGATTAGTGCTAGGATCCCTTATACTTTACCTTAAGGGCATAGGCCAATGATGTTCCAACTTTCTGGCTTCTACTGTATACGAGGATTGCGGATTTGGAGGCTTAGGGATCGGGACTATTGCATTTACTGTTGTCGTTCCTGTTGCATGTGTCTGGTTCCGGCACGATATAAAGATCTCAAACTTGTGCTTGCCCACTTCCAAAATTCAACTGCGCGCTGGCAAAGTAGTGGTCATGTTGGAGATGCATGATAAAGAGCTTGAAATCGCGACAGCAATGACAACATCAATCGCAGTCCGAGATATCGTCGTCTTTTTAGTAGTAGTAGTAGTAGTAGTAGTAGTAGTAGTAGTAGTAGTAGTAGTAGTAGTAGTAGTAGTAGTAGTAGTAGTAGTAGTAGCAGTAGTAGCAGTAGTAGCAGTAGTAGCAGTAGTAGTAGTAGTAGTAGCAGTAATAGTAGTAGTAGTAGTAGTAGTAGTAGTAGTAGTAGTAGTAGTAGTAGTAGTAGTAGTAGTAGTAGTAGTAGTAGTAGTAGTAGTCGTAGTCGTAGTCGTAGTCGTAGTCGTAGTAGTAGTAGTAGTAGTCGTCGTAGTGGTAGTGGTAGTGGTAGTAGCAATCATAATAATAACAATCATAGTAGCAGCAGCAGCAGCGGTAGCACGGGTATTGGTTCTTTCGACCCCCGAAAAGAAGAAGAAACCCAAGGCTCCCCTTCGCAGTCCTTGGCTTTCACCGACATCCCCAACGGTCTGAAGGGTGCCGCAGCAGTCCCGCTTGCAGGAGGGGCGATCAGGGTTTTCGGCTTGGGGCTTCGAGTTTAGGGCTTGGGGTTTGGGGCTTACGGCTTACGGTTCCGGGTTGTTGAGGTTCAGCATCTCGAAATTGATTGAGGGCAAAAGGAGTCTTCGGGAGCTTATTCTTGTGTAAGGTCTTCCGGGCGGGCGAAGGGACCTTCGGGCTTTGCCTCTGCGGTTCAAGATAAGTTCAGACTTTGGGGTACCGCGAGGACAATAGGTTTCAATTTTGTTGAGGCTCGGGACAAGTTCAGGGCGTATGGGATTAAGGCTGCTCCCGTGCTTACGGCTACCATGCAGGTCCCCTGATGCGAATCCACGAGTTGAGGGCTGTCGGACTTTCCGGAACCCTTGGACATCTCAGTTAACGTAGGCACCTGATTCAGCTGCTTCTGTTTAAGCCGTCATTTTGGGATGACGGGAATCAGAGATCCACATAGCAGTAAGGCTGCTTCCTGCACCACACCCTTTGGCCTTAAACCCTAAACCCGACCCCTCAAACCCGCTTCCGAAGAAGAAGCCAAAAGCCCAACTGGGCTCCAGGGCTTGAGCGAGGGTCATCGGGTCTAGAGCGAGGTGCCAGGGTTCAGGGAGTTCAATCTGCATCGGCGCGTTCGCTGCGGTGCCCATGTACGTCTTGCCATCGCAAGAAATGATGTGTAGATCTTCAAAGTCCTGACATGTGGATTTAAGAGGTTCGCTTACACCTGACTAACAAGCAACATGTCATGACATGACTACCCCGGCTTATTGCAGGATGGCTCCAAATTGTCACCTTCGTCGGCATCATTGAGGTGTCCAATCTTCAGCACGCCGGGTGCACTTGAGGAAGCCTTTATGTACTTCTTAGGAGTGCTGAGAGTTGTTTGTAGCGTAGTCGGCCGTGAAAGACCTAAACCCTAAAACCCCAAACCCTCGACCCCTGCTGAGTAATTTCACCCCTTCTCGCAGGGTCACAGAATCTAGCGTATCCCAGGTATAAATTTCCAAGTTCAGGAGTGGCTTGCATCAGGTTTCCTAGGGAGATTCAGGTGACAAAAGGAAGGGCTAAGAGAGTTTAGTGAAGCTTCCACAAGTTTGGGACTCCGGGTGTAGAGTTAGGGGTTTAGGATGCTGACAACGGTTGAGAACTTCAGGGCTTTAGGCTCTAAAGTCAGGGGCTGACGGCTTTACAGGGCCTTTGGGCTTAAGGCTCGAAGGTTTGCTCTTGCTATAGGAGCCTAAACTATTTTTCAGGGTTCCCTATATTATAGTACCCCTATAGATCCCGTATAGCAGCCCTTATACAGAACCCTGTAAAGGGACCCCTATTCTTAATATTAAGGCCCCTATACTAAGTGCTTCAGGAACATTCAGACGGACGTCCTCGGCGACTACGGCTACGGGGCTTTCGGACTTCCCTTCGGCAAGAAGATCGAGGTGCCGCATCACCAAAAAGCAAAGAGCCTTAGGGTTTAAAGCAGTTTGGGGCTTGGGGTTTAGGGCTTAGGGTTTAGGGCTTAGGGTTTAGAGGGTTAGGGTTTAGGGTTGAAGAGCCTCCAAACCCTGGTTTGAGGGTGTAGTGTTGTAGCGTTGGGGGGGTTTTGGGGGCTTCAGGATGAGGCTGAGGAGTTACAAGATCCCAGACCCCACAGCCTTCATCCCCTCAGCCCCCTTATCGTCGCGGGGTCACCCGAAGCCACCCAACGCTCACTACCAAGAAAAGCCCGAACCCTAGGTTTCGGCCTGGGGGTTTAGGAACAGAGGTCTTAGGGCATGGGCGAACACCACCACACCCTATGGTAATCCTTATATGGACCCCCCTTTCACAAGGAAACCTCATAACCTTCCTAGCCCCTCAAAACGGATCCCCCAGAACACTAATGCTATGACTGTCTGGTGCTTAGCAGGGAATGCGGGGCATGGATCCTAATAGTACAGTATAGCAGTCCCAAGAACCCATATTTCCGCAGAAATGCGCCAAGAGGACTCCGAGAAGAAGATGAAGAGCCTCAACGCAGAGATCAATAACGGAAGGCTGGCCATGCCCCTTGGAGCCAACTTCTATTTTTAGGGTTTAGGGTTTTGGGTTTAGGTTTAAGGGTTTAGGGTATTATGATAAGGGATTTTTACCGAAAATTATGGGGGTACCTTATTTTGGGGCTCCTTATAATAAGGATCCTACTATTTAGGGTACTATATCAGGCCCCCTATTTTCGGAAACTCCCTTATAGGAACCAGAATCTAACCCTGTAGTACCTTTATAGATCCCTCTAAAGGAACCAGTGTCGTACCCTTATAGACCCCTTTAAAGGAACCGTTGTGATCCCGTTAAAGGCTAACGTCGGAACCTGATTAAGAAACCTTGGGCCTTTATTAGGGCTCCTTACATGAACCCTCTTATTTTGGGGTTAGAGGCCCAGGGTTTCTTAATCAGGTTCCTACATGGCCAACTTCTATATGGGTAGTTGTCAAAATCAAGGTCCCTTTTTGGGTGCCCTAAATAGTAGGTGCCGCATTATACCAGGGACCCAAAACGGGACCATAATTTCGACAACCACCCATACTATTGCCTATAGACCTTAAATCCTCCACCTTAAACCCTAAACGTGTTGGTCACTTTAGGTGGTTCTTTGCAACTGACTGTCAAGGGCTTTTACAGGGAGTTCATCCATTCTGCGCTGGGTCTGTCATATGGTCTTGTTTAGGTTCCTGACGGGTTCTAAGATCTTTTGGACGTACACGGGCGTGTTAGCGGTTTGCGGTAAGCGCCTTGGGGTTGAGGGGTTGTAGCGCGTGGGTGAGAAATGGGAGTTTCCGAAAATAGGGGACCCTAATATAGTACCCTCAATAGTAGGATCCCTATTATAAGGACCCCAGAATAGGTACCCCTAATTTTCGGAAACTGCCAAATGGGGGTGTCAAAAGGCCACATAAATTGGCAGGATCTCGCACTGAAAAACTTCCGGAAGCCGCTTACTGTAATGGACCAGACAGCTTAGTAAGTAAGGCTAGAAGACGTGTAGCTACTCTTGCAATTACCTGCCAATGGCGCCTGCCGCTGACCCAAGCGTGCGTTGGTTTCTGCGCTACCTCAAAAGTAGGTGCTGAGTGCTCTGTCCAGTCGTGGCCGGATCCTTCTTACAAGGGCAGAATCCTGATATGCTCCGTTACTTATTGTTTTGCTTCTGGCTAACCTTGAACCTTCAAGTACAGTGGTTCTAAACACACAACCCTAAGACCCTAAACCATGTCCTGTTTCTTCCCCAAAATAGCTTCCTAAACCATGTCCTATCTACTCCCAAAAATAGTCTATGTAGGGCGTTGGGACATTTTACATTTTCCCTTATTGGGCTTAAGAGGATCTTGTTTACTAATATTATTCAAAGGCTTTAAAAGCCCCACCTAGTAGTTCACACACCCTATAGGGGTTTTCTACTGGGCCCTGTTTACATCAAGAACACCCGCTACATGGGAGCTTCCGAAAATGGGGGGGTGGGGGGAGTACCTTGTTTTGGAATCCTTATAATAAGGAGCCTACTACTTAGGGTACTATATTAGGGTGGGAACCTTATTTTGAAGTCCTTATAATAGGGATCCTACTACTTAGGGTGCCATATTTGGGTTCCCCTATTTTCGGAAAATCCCACATACTAAACCCTAAGCCCGCGACGCCAAAGGAAAGCCAGCCCCTGAAATTGGAACCCTGAAACCTAAAACGCTCCGATAGGACCCTTGCGTGTTCTATTTCAATCAAAGAAGCTGTGAAGTTCTCATATAAGTCTACTAAAACATTATTGAGGAAACCTTTACAAGACCCTTCTACAACCCCGTACCCTAAACCCTAAAACCCTAGACCCTACACCTTAAACCCTAAACCCCATTCTAAAGATTTGCCCCGTCGTCGGCTCCAGCCCCCGGGATGCCTCAATCCCAGCGCCATGAACGCTTTTCGGGGTTGCATACTTGGAGGATCATGGGACTTAGTAACTAGGGTTATAAATAAGGTAACTATACTTATAACTCCAATCAGGGTACGTATAACCTTAGTTACTAAGTCCCATGATCCTCCAAGTAGGCCAGGGTTTAGGATTCTATGGGGCTCCCTAAAGGCTTGACTGAAAGGGTTCCTCGTAGGGTTCTGTGGCTATGCAGCTTCTATAAGAATTCTTTCCGGCTTCTATCAAGGTTCTTCAGTGGTTCTTCAAAAGAGTTTTGTGTTCTTGTTACCCTGAACCGGATTCCGAGTGCGAGTCAGCGAGGTTTGCGATCATCGGAATGTTCTTCCAGGATGGCCTGACACTTGGCTTAATGGCCCATTGGGGTTTAGGGGTTTGGGGTGTAGTGCTGGGTTCGTCTTGAAAAACGAGCAATGCTTTTCAGGGCATCGGAGTTTGTATGAGTTTTTTTGTAGACGCGTCCTGCTTTCCGGAGTGTAGTCTTCGCCTGTCATTACCCGTGTTCTTGTTATTGCCACTGCCTTTGTAAAGAGCATTCGTTGTGCCGTTCGACTCGTTGTCTCAATGCTATTTCCTGTTACCGCACAAGCACATGTATGTCTGCCAGTATGCGGATGCTGCTTAGGATGTGTGGTTTCGTGCTATGTTGATGAGATGACGGTGGTCACGGTAAAATGGCAAAATGGTGACGAAAATGAAGGCTGTGTTGAAGAAGAATAAGAAGATGACGATCAGGGCTTCTCCTCATTCTGCAATCGCAGTATGTGTAGGAGTTTCAGAAAGTAAGAGACCTTGGATGATCCTGAACTGTGCGATGAAAACCTAAGCAACCCTACGTGACCACCCCCTCCCCAAAAAAAAGCCTTCTGAGCCACTCCAGAGATACGTATATATGTACGTGCGCACGTATGCTCGTATGTGTGTGTTTGCGCATATGCGTGTGTATATTATGTATACGTAGCTTCTGAAAGCTAGCCGAGGACCGGCTCCGCGTGGGGCGACTGGGCTACCTACACCGACTCGCCCCTGCGTGCTTTCGAGGAGGAGCCTCTTGCGCCCCCCGAAGTTCGAAGAAGCCCAAAAGGGTTAGGGCCGGTTTAGGGTTTCGGGTTTAGGACTGTAGAAAGTTGCCTGTTTAGGACTTGCCTTGTAGTGTTTACGTTTCTAGCAACTCTTCAGGGCTTGGGGCTTTCGGGCTGAAGGTGATCAACTTCCTTGGCTTCCAAACCGAAAAGGCCAGATCATTCATCCTGGACCCCAGGGTCCACTACTCATGGGCCTCAGAAGGTAGGATGAAGGTAGATGGGGTAACCAGAGTAGTCCCAAATAAGGGTCCTGACATAAGGGATCCTTCATCCCACTTCCCTTACTCCCACCCTTTGAGGCTTCCGAACTACATTGCATAAAGCCGTAAGTTCCTCGTAGAGGAGTTGGGCGTGCAAGCTCCTGTGGGCTTTTGGGATCCCGTTGGCTACACCCGCGATGGAAACGTCGAGAGCTTCAAGCGCCGCCGTGAGACAGAGCTCAAGCATCTGATCTTGGTTTAGGGTTTAGGGTTCAAGGAAATATTAGGTGCCATATTACAAGAAGGACCCAAAGCGGGAATATTAGGTGTCATATTATTATAAGGATCCAAGAAGGGACCACAATTTTGACAATCAAGCATCTTGCAAGGTTAACCTGTTGAGGATTGCAGGGCCGAGGGCCTAGACTTTACGATTCGGGGGGTAGGCTTCGGGACCGTCTTTGTCTACGCATGTATGTGTCTATATATTTATATATATGTACATATCTATGAAGAAACTATGCGTAACCATGTACATGTCTATATGTGGGGACAGAGAGAAGGAGGGAGAGAGAGCGAGAGAGAGGCCAGAGAGGGAGCGAGAGAGAGCAAAGGGGGGGTGCCTCTTCTTCTTGCCCCAGAGCAAAGCAAAGCAAAGAGAGACCGAGGGAGGGAGAGAGTGAGAGAGAATGAGAGAAGATTTGTTGTGCTCTCCGCGACTCCAGAGTTAACCTTTCCTCATGAGGGGACGCACCAGACCATGCACAAGAGAAATCAGAACGGTCCCTAAACCGTCTCGATCCTGAAGCAGACTGTCGTGGAAGTGACGCCCTCAACGAGGCAGCATAAAGGAGCCGGACACGGAAATCCGACTCCACCCTCTGATGACGGCGTTCAGGTTCAGAGGATGACCTGCACTCCCCTAAACCCCAAACCCTAAGCTCTAAAACCTGAACCCTAAACCTCACGCCCTAGACCCGAAGCAAACTGAAACAGCGAAGGCATGGCCGCGTGGCGATGTACGCGACCGTTGGCTACATCGTGCCTGAGTCTCGGCTCATATGAAGGAACTCAGTCTTAGTTATATTACTTCGGGGGATCCTATTATAATTGTAGTATATAACCCTAGTCAAAATGTTTAACGGCCCTATAGTATGCGCTGCTGGGTCTTTTTACTGAAAGACAGATCCGTAACACCCCTCAAAATCCGAAAGAAGACCCTACATTTTAGGGTTCAGGGAAAGACTAAACCCATAACTTCAGACCTGGTGACTTAACTAGTAGTAGGATGCTTCCCTTCCCGTTGGGCACTAAACTAAGGCCCGTTTAGAGACCCAAAGCTTCAGAACCCACAACCCACAAAACCCTAAACTCACAGGAGGCCAAAAGGGGGTTTAGCCTATGGGGGTTTAGTAGGGATTAGGGTTCCCATAATAGGGTTCATACTAAGGAATCCCGACCCCAAGAATCTTAAACCCCCCTTTCGGCCTCCTATCATAAACCTTCAAGCCTAAAGCCCGAACCCAGAGACTCCAATATCCCTTAATTAGGGAATATACCTTAAATCATATTAAGGATCCTACTACAATGCAAGGTATACTCCTTAATTGAAGGATATTGGAGTCTCCGGAGACCCCAAGCTCCAGACGCTGGGCCGCTTATAACTGGGTATAGTACAGCTATCTTAGGGGTACTTAGAATTTTTTTTGTAAATTTTTTGTTAATATAATTCTAATCCCTAAGAAACAGCTAAAGTCATAATTTTTGCTAGGGTTCTAAGTTCAGTATAGCTATGTACAGCTTATAGTACTCCTCGTCGTAGCTGTTACAAAAGCCTGAACCCTAGCCCCTGAACCCTGAACCCCAATCCCTAGAAGTAGAGTAGGTAACCATTAACCTTTTTTGGGTAGTACAGCCGCAATATAATCCCTATAAAACCAAAAAGGTTGACCTTTAGTTCCCCATGACACTCGACAACTAGGAATCGCTAAGCCCCAGACGGCAAGTTGGAACCCTAAACCCCAACCCCTAAACTCTCAACCCGAAGTTCGACAACTTAAGCCCCAGACCCCCACCCCCCTAAACCCTAAACCCCAAATCCAAACAAAAACCTAAACCCCTCCCCTCCCTTCAACCCTAAACCCTAAATTAAAAAAATGCCGAAACCCCCCCTTCCCTTCTTCAGAGCCCAGGAGTACTTCAAGTGGCCAGGATTCCTGTCGCCATCCCTGGGCCTGAAGCATCTCGGCCGGCAGAGACGAGAAGTCTCCCTTAATGAAGGGATCTGCCTCTAAGGGTTCCTTTAAAGGGATCTATAAGGGTTCCTTTACAGTAAAGGGATCTGTAAGGTAAGGGATCCAAAAGGGATCTTTAAGGGTTCTATAAGGAATAGACCTTAAGCCGATTAAGGAATGTACCTTAAAGTATAGTAGACCCGCTGCTCCTATATGAGGTCCCTGAGGGCTCTTTAAAGGGATCTATGGGGTTTAGGGTTACCCAGAAACTCCCAGATCCTGTGATTAAGGAATCTGCCCCTTTGAGGGCTCCTTAAGGGGATCTATAAGGGATCTATAAGCGTTCTATAAGGAATAGACCTTATCAGTTATAGCAGGATCACTTAAAAGGTATATTCCCTAATTATAGGGATATTGGAGTCTCGGTGACCTGGGTTCAGGCTTTGTTGATATGTAGGGGCTTTAGGTATTTTCCCAGACCCCCGGAGGATCCAAAAAGTAGATCCCTTAAATGGGGGTTCCTATAAAGCACCCTTAGTAGTATAGGGCCCCAAATCAGGAGATCTACTTTCTAGATCCTCCCCGGGGTCTGGGTTAGGGACTTTAGGGGCGTTAGCGACTTTGGGGTTTAGGGTTTAGGGTTTAGGGTTTAGGGTTTAGGGTTTAGGGTTTAGGGTTTAGGGTTTAGGGATTTAGGGTTTAGGGATTTAGCGACTTTGGGAGCACTTTCTGGTTTGGGGTTCTGCTTTCAGAGCTCAAAGCCTAGTTTTGTAGAGTCTCGGGCTGGGTTAAAGTAAAAGCCAGAAAGTTGGGATATGATTCTCCTAGACCCTTTATGGTAAATTATAAGGTATCCTACCCTGAAACCATATTCCAACTTTCTGGAGTTCCCCTTAATGTCTCGGGTTCAGAGTTTCGGGTTTACGGGGACCTTGGAGCCGAAGACCCAAAACCTGAGATCCGGGGGATCCCAAAACTCAAAACCCCGGGACCCCAGACAAAAAGCCCTAAAGCCCCAACACCTTAAGACCTAGACCACTAACCCATAAAGCCCGAAAACGAAGTGGTGTCTAAGACAACTTTACAAAGAAAGAGGAGCCCAAAATTCTGAAGCCCTATCCCTAAACCCAAACAGCCTTGTGGGAGCCTCCAGCCGGAAACCCAGGTTCTCCGACGTGCCCAACGGCTTGGCTGCCATCAGCAAGGCTGGAAAGGGTTTGTCTTTTGGGAGGCCTGTTTGGGGTTTCGAGTTTCGGGATCTTATTGGGTTGAGGGTTTAGGGATGTTATTGTTGCATTCAGGGTTTACATTTAGGCTTCGGTGGAGTTTATTGGGTTCTGCTAGTGTCAGAGCTTCTGTGAGTGTGTATTCGGGTTTTAGGGCTTCAGAGTGTGGGGTTCATGGCTTTGGGGGTCGCAGCCCGGGGGGATTTAGGGCTTAAGGCTCGAGCTTCCCTACTAAAATAGGGCCTAACTAATTACCAAAATTACTTTGGGGGCTCCTTATTATAATTACACAGTTTGGGCGCTCCTTATTACAATTACAGCGTAATGAGCCCCAAAACCCTAGTCGAATTACTAAGGCTAGTTTACTCTTTGCGGGCTTGCGTGTGTTTCTTCGCAGTGTTCTTTCGGTTTAACACAGGGGCCACTAGAGCTGAATGTCAACAATAATGTAGGTGTATCCTTATTAGGGTTATGGTATAAGATATAACCCAAAACCCATATGAGAGTTTCCGAAAATACCACCTCCCCCTAAACCCGAAGCCTTAAAGCGCATACCCCTACAACCTATACCCTAGACCCTAAAGCCACGAGAGCACCCTACTTTTCAAAGCCCCTTGAGACCCTATGAAAGCATCGGAAAGTGCTCATGAAGCTCTTCCAAACACTCTGAACCCCAAGCCCCGCTGCAGGGGTCCTTCATAATCAGAAGAGGGTTTTGGGATACATGATCGTAGAGTCATAACAAGGAACCCTAGGAATCATATTGGCAATTATTCAGGCTTCCACATGAAGCCGCCCTCCCTTTTTCTAGAAGAGAGAGAGAGAGAGAGAGAGAGAGAGAGAGTCGGTCCCTCCTGAAGGTGCCCGGCGCAGGTTGGGCGCAGATTGTGGCCTTTGCTGGATACTACGAGCTCTTCGCGTACAAGTACAGCGGAACCCCAGGCCTGAGAGATCTTTGCTTTGTAAAGTGGGGGTTTCCGAAAATTAGGTGTACCTTCTTTTGGGTCCTTTGAAGGGGTCCTATAAGGGAGTTAAGGGATACTAAGAGGGATCTATAGGGGGGTTTTGATATATGGGAGTTTCCGGAAATTAGGGGTACCTTACTTGGGGATCCTTATAATGAGGGTACTATAGTAGGGTCCCCTATTTTCGGTAGCTCCCAAGTCTACGTGGTTCTATTGAATGCATGAAAGGATGGGTTAAAGAATGGTTGAATGAATTAATGTATGTATGTGTGAATGAACGAAAGAATGAAATGTAAAGGAATGAATGAGAGTGCAAGGAAATGAAAGCATGTGAAGGTCCATATCTATATATGTATCTATACCTGTGCCTATATCTGCGTCGGTATTTATATCTATATCTATGTGTACAGATGTGCGTGTATAATGTCAGTATATATATATATATGTGTGTGTGTGTGTGTGTATATATATATATATGTATAAATGTATAGATATATATATATATATATATATATAAAGGTAGATATATATATATAAAAAGATAGATATATGTGCGTTGTGTTGCTGTTTTGTCCATATTGCATTTGTTTATGCTTATTACCTGCTCATTTACATGCATGTATTTTGGCAGCTATAGGGTTTGATACGAGTTTTGTGACGCCGTCAAAAGCAGAACAAGGTTTTGGGTACAATACTAGCTCCATTTAGGGTCCCCTATTATTAAATCCGCATAATAGGAAAGGGGTACCCTTATTATAAAGGGGCTACTCAGGAACCTGCAATATACGTCTTGCATACCTTATGTGGCCTCCCACTACATTAGTCAGTTTCCGGCTCTGGGTTCGACCTCGACCCGGCTTAACAAACCCTTTCAAGCCAAGCCACTTTCGAAAAGGCCATTCCTGTTTCGACTCCCTACTGATCATCCGATTCAGCCAGAGAGGAGTTCTGAAACAGGGTTTTGCGATAGTAAACCCTGAACCCGCCCTAAGCCCTAAAACCCTAAAACCTTGAACTCCAAGGATTCAGGGCTTCATGAACCCAGCCTCAAAACCTAAAACCCTAGTCGCCAAGGATTCAGGGCTTCAAAAAAGCTTCTTTGGGGAGCTTCTCAGGTGACTACGGCTGGAAGGTCATCACCGCCAGCGAGCCCGAGGCGCAGAAATCTTCAAGAACCCCAGGAGGCGTAGGGTTCCCAGAGACTCCAATATCCCTGAATTAAGGCATATAGCTTGAATTTGTAGTGGGACCCCTAATATGATTTAGGGCATAATCCTGAATTAAGGGATATTGGAGTTTCTGGGTATAGGGAAAACCCAGCACCCTAAACACGGTTTGGGGCTTAGGGCCCGAACTGATTGACGCAGAACCCTGATGAAGAAACCCCCTAGCCCCGCTTCTTAAGGGCCCTACATTGTGTGTTCAACGCGTGCCTCACAACTTTAGTAAATTAGAAGCGCGAGGGGCTACTGAGCTCCCCTTATGAGCCCCCAAGCTGACCTGCGTACTATTTGATTATGGGGTCCCCTTCAAGCCTCAACAACAAGAAGAAGGAATCCCTTTCCTAATGGGCGGTTTGCGAACCTAGCCTTGGGTTTTATGAGTCTTGTCTTCGGAACCGAACTTATACTTCCTCGCGGCGTTAGAAAGGTACGAAGGCTTTCGTCGAGGGTTTAGGGTTTAGGGCTTCGAAACTGGTATGCAGACTTCAGGGTCAGGGACTAGAAGGTGGGGTCATCGACGACGAGTCTATAAAAATGGAAGGCCAGGCGGACAACGCTATATAATGCCCTACAGAGACCCAAAAAGAAACCCCACGCCGCGACCCTAAACCCAACTCGAATAGTATAAGAACTGCGTGCACCCGCTCCTGCACTAAAGATACTTAATGTGGCGAAGGAGGGGAGGCGGAATCATTAGCAAAAGCAACCTAATTAGATAATGTATCAAAACCCTAGGTTGTTGCATTAAGAAAGTTAGTTGAAAGCAAGTCATCCTACTTTAACAGGGGCGAAAATTTAGGGTAAAAGAGCCTGCGAAACTCGTCCGCACCCCTTCTAAGGCGCTCAAGAAGAAGCTCAGCGCGGAGCTGGCAAATGGGCGCCTGGCGATGATGGCGATCATTGGGATGTTCTTCCAGGAGGGTTTAGGGTTTACTAGGGTTCAGGGTTTCATTCATCGAAGCATCTTTCTGGAACCTCCAAATCAGGTACTCCCTTTATGGGAGGTGGGCTGGTTCTTATGGGGGATTCGGGCAATTAGCTCTTCCGTGGCTGAGCGTCCATTATCTCGTCATGCGTTTGATACTTTTTCTTATGGGAGAGCCATCGGAGAGCCATGGGAGAGCTATGGGAGAGCCATGGGAGAGCCATGGGAGAGCTATGGGAGAGCTATGGGAGAGCTATGGGAGAGCCATGGGAGAGCTATCAGAGAGCTATGTGAAGCCAGCTTCTCATCTTACATACGAGCCCTGCAACAAGCCCATCGTCTTACATGCGAGTCCGGAACGAGAACCCTCGCAGGCCCATCAACTTCCTTAGGCGACCTACCATCGTAGAACGGAGTTCTGCCAACGGCTTCCAAATATCTCCCATATCACTCCCATAAGGATAGGTAAAGCATAGTCCTATAGAAGCAGTATGGGAGAGCTATGGGAGCGGTATGGAAGAAACCCAGAAAGGGAATACCCGAATTGCAGTTACCAGAAAAGTCCCCCGAATTCAGAAGCTGGAGTTCTTGCATAGTAAAGTGTTCAATGTTCCTGTGGAGTTCCCGATAATGTTAATTGTACTGCAATCTACCCCAAAACCCTAATCCAAGTTTTCCCTTGCGGGCTTCTGGGGTCACTTGCTCACGGTTTAGGCTTCCCGGTTGGGTTTAGGGTTTAGGGGTGGCCTTGAGGGGTACAGGGTCGTTCTGTTAGGGGTTCTATTTAGGTCAAGTAACGAGGGAGTTTTACACCAAAAAATTAGGGGTACCTTTATTCCGGGGTCCCCATAATAAGGATCCTACTATCTAGGGTACTACATTAGGGTCCCCTGTTTTTGGAAACTCCCACAGGAAAAATAGACTTCACCGTGAAAGAAGTGTCAAAGAGGCGAGAGAGGTCCGGCTGCAACATCGAAAATAGCCCTAAACCCCAGAGACGCCAATATCCCTTAATTAAGGATTATACCGAAATTATAGCAGGGATCTATCCCTTAGTTAAGGAATATACCTTGAGTCATAACAGGGATCCTACTATAGTGTGCGGTTTATTCTTTAATTCTGGGACTCTAGCGAGGGACGCTGAATAAGGGGCTTTTCCTTCGGATACAACCTTAGTGCTGCCACTTGAAGGATCTCAGAACTGCAGGGCCTATCTAACCCCGCACGCGATACGTATTAGCGGACTTTTTTTTGCAGATCCATTAAGGGTTCTAGGAACACTGTGTAGTTCATGCTCTAGTCGCCTTGAGACACGAAGCCTGGGTTACTTTGCTACATCTGCAAAGGGACCGTAGTAGCTGAAAAGGCCGTGCAGAGACTCTGTCCGGTGCAGGACGGACTCACTGGCAGCGCGTGGGGAGACTGGGCCACCTACACTGACTCGCCTTTGCGTGCCTTCGAGAACGAACTTGGTGTTCAGGCACCAGTGGGTTTCTGGGATCCAGCAGGCCTGTCAGCGGATGGCAGCGTCGAGAACTTCAAGCGCCGCCGTGCCACCGAAATTAAGCACGGACGCATTGCAATGCTTGCAACCATGGGTTACATCACGCCCGAGATCACTGGAAAATTCCCAGGATACTTGAGCCCAAGCGCAGGACTCAAATTCGCAGACATCCCGAACGGTCTGGCTGCAATCTCCAAGGTGCCTCAGGCAGGTTGGGGTCAGATTCTCTTGTACATGGCCTACTGCGAGGTGTCGCAGACACAGGAGCCGGGCACGGCCGCCTATGCAGGTGACTTCGGGTTCAAGGTGCTGACCTCCTCCGACCCGGCTGAGAAGACGAAAAAGCTCAATGCCGAGATTGCCAATGGCCGCCTTGCGATGATGGCCATCATTGGCATGTTCTTCCAGGATATTTGTCATGTTGTTCATATTACACAACCGGGTTCATTACGACATGTGCGGAAGTGTGTTTGCAAGCATGCCTTCGTCGTTGGCCACGACATGCAGCTAATTCTGACAGTACAACGTAGTTCAGATGTTGATGCAAGTTGAATCTACATCAGTGATGTTATATGTAGGACGGACTCACTGGCAGCGCGTGGGGAGACTGGGCCAACTACACCGCCTCGCCTCTGCGTGCATTCGAGAACGAACTTGGTGTTCAGGCACCAGTGGGTTTCTGGGATCCAGCAGGCCTGTCAGCGGATGGCAGCGTCGAGAACTTCAAGCGCCGCCGTGCCACCGAAATTAAGCACGGACGCATTGCAATGCTTGCAACCATGGGTTACATCACGCCCGAGATCACTGGAAAATTCCCAGGATATTTGAGCCCAAGCGCAGGACTGAAATTCGCAGACATCCCGAACGGTCTGGCTGCAATCTCCAAGGTGCCTCAGGCAGGTTGGGGTCAGATTCTCTTGTACATGGCCTACTGCGAGGTGTCGCAGACACAGGAGCCGGGCACGGCCGCCTATGCAGGTGACTTCGGGTTCAAGGTGCTGACCTCCTCCGACCCTGCTGAGAAGACGAAAAAGCTCAATGCCGAGATTGCCAATGGCCGCCTTGCGATGATGGCCATCATTGGCATGTTCTTCCAGGATATTTGTCATGTTGTTCATATCACACAACCGGGTTCATTACGACATGTGCGGAAGTGTGTTTGCAAGCATGCCTTCGTCGTTGGCCACGACATGCAGCTAATTCTGACAGTACAACGTAGTTCAGATGTTGATGCAAGTTGAATCTACATCAGTGATGTTATATGTAGGACGGACTCACTGGCAGCGCGTGGGGAGACTGGGCCAACTACACCGCCTCGCCTCTGCGTGCATTCGAGAACGAACTTGGTGTTCAGGCACCAGTGGGTTTCTGGGATCCAGCAGGCCTGTCAGCGGATGGCAGCGTCGAGAACTTCAAGCGCCGCCGTGCCACCGAAATTAAGCACGGACGCATTGCAATGCTTGCAACCATGGGTTACATCACGCCCGAGATCACCGGAAAATTCCCAGGATACTTGAGCCCAAGCGCAGGACTCAAATTCGCAGACATCCCGAACGGTCTGGCTGCAATCTCCAAGGTGCCTCAGGCAGGTTGGGGTCAGATTCTCTTGTACATGGCCTACTGCGAGGTGTCGCAGACACAGGAGCCGGGCACGGCCGCCTATGCAGGTGACTTCGGGTTCAAGGTGCTGACCTCCTCCGACCCGGCTGAGAAGACGAAAAAGCTCAATGCCGAGATTGCCAATGGCCGCCTTGCGATGATGGCCATCATTGGCATGTTCTTCCAGGATATTTGTCATGATGTTGATGTCACACAACCGGGTTCATTACGACAAGTGCGGAAGTGTGTTTGCAAGCATGCCTTCGTCATTGTTCACGACATGCAGCTAATTCTGACAGTACAATGTAGTTCAGATGTTGATGCAAGTAGAACCTACATCAGTGATGTTGTATGTAGGACGGACTCACTGGCAGCGCGTGGGGAGACTGGGCCAACTACACCGCCTCGCCTCTGCGTGCATTCGAGAACGAACTTGGTGTTCAGGCACCAGTGGGTTTCTGGGATCCAGCAGGCCTGTCAGCGGATGGCAGCGTCGAGAACTTCAAGCGCCGCCGTGCCACCGAAATTAAGCACGGACGCATTGCAATGCTTGCAACCATGGGTTACATCACGCCCGAGATCACCGGAAAATTCCCAGGATACTTGAGCCCAAGCGCAGGACTCAAATTCGCAGACATCCCGAACGGTCTGGCTGCAATCTCCAAGGTGCCTCAGGCAGGTTGGGGTCAGATTCTCTTGTACATGGCCTACTGCGAGGTGTCGCAGACACAGGAGCCGGGCACGGCCGCCTATGCAGGTGACTTCGGGTTCAAGGTGCTGACCTCCTCCGACCCGGCTGAGAAGACGAAAAAGCTCAATGCCGAGATTGCCAATGGCCGCCTTGCGATGATGGCCATCATTGGCATGTTCTTCCAGGATATTTGTCATGATGTTGATGTCACACAACCGGGTTCATTACGACAAGTGCGGAAGTGTGTTTGCAAGCATGCCTTCGTCATTGTTCACGACATGCAGCTAATTCTGACAGTACAATGTAGTTCAGATGTTGATGCAAGTAGAACCTACATCAGTGATGTTGTATGTAGGACGGACTCACTGGCAGCGCGTGGGGAGACTGGGCCAACTACACCGCCTCGCCTCTGCGTGCATTCGAGAACGAACTTGGTGTTCAGGCACCAGTGGGTTTCTGGGATCCAGCAGGCCTGTCAGCGGATGGCAGCGTCGAGAACTTCAAGCGCCGCCGTGCCACCGAAATTAAACACGGACGCATTGCAATGCTTGCAACCATGGGTTACATCACGCCCGAGATCACCGGAAAATTCCCAGGATACTTGAGCCCAAGCGCAGGACTCAAATTCGCAGACATCCCGAACGGTCTGGCTGCAATCTCCAAGGTGCCTCAGGCAGGTTGGGGTCAGATTCTCTTGTACATGGCCTACTGCGAGGTGTCGCAGACACAGGAGCCGGGCACGGCCGCCTATGCAGGTGACTTCGGGTTCAAGGTGCTGACCTCCTCCGACCCGGCTGAGAAGACGAAAAAGCTCAATGCCGAGATTGCCAATGGCCGCCTTGCGATGATGGCCATCATTGGCATGTTCTTCCAGGATATTTGTCATGTTGTTCATATCACACAACCGGGTTCATTACGACATGTGCGGAAGTGTGTTTGCAAGCATGCCTTCGTCGTTGGCCACGACATGCAGCTAATTCTGACAGTACAACGTAGTTCAGATGTTGATGCAAGTTGAATCTACATCAGTGATGTTATATGTAGGACGGACTCACTGGCAGCGCGTGGGGAGACTGGGCCAACTACACCGCCTCGCCTCTGCGTGCATTCGAGAACGAACTTGGTGTTCAGGCACCCGTGGGTTTCTGGGATCCAGCAGGCCTGTCAGCGGATGGCAGCGTCGAGAACTTCAAGCGCCGCCGTGCCACCGAAATTAAGCACGGACGCATTGCAATGCTTGCAACCATGGGTTACATCACGCCCGAGATCACCGGAAAATTCCCAGGATACTTGAGCCCAAGCGCAGGACTCAAATTCGCAGACATCCCGAACGGTCTGGCTGCAATCTCCAAGGTGCCTCAGGCAGGTTGGGGTCAGATTCTCTTGTACATGGCCTACTGCGAGGTGTCGCAGACACAGGAGCCGGGCACGGCCGCCTATGCAGGTGACTTCGGGTTCAAGGTGCTGACCTCCTCCGACCCGGCTGAGAAGACGAAAAAGCTCAATGCCGAGATTGCCAATGGCCGCCTTGCGATGATGGCCATCATTGGCATGTTCTTCCAGGATATTTGTCATGTTGTTCATATCACACAACCGGGTTCATTACGACATGTGCGGAAGTGTGTTTGCAAGCATGCCTTCGTCGTTGGCCACGACATGCAGCTAATTCTGACAGTACAACGTAGTTCAGATGTTGATGCAAGTTGAATCTACATCAGTGATGTTATATGTAGGACGGACTCACTGGCAGCGCGTGGGGAGACTGGGCCAACTACACCGCCTCGCCTCTGCGTGCATTCGAGAACGAACTTGGTGTTCAGGCACCAGTGGGTTTCTGGGATCCAGCAGGCCTGTCAGCGGATGGCAGCGTCGAGAACTTCAAGCGCCGCCGTGCCACCGAAATTAAACACGGACGCATTGCAATGCTTGCAACCATGGGTTACATCACGCCCGAGATCACCGGAAAATTCCCAGGATACTTGAGCCCAAGCGCAGGACTCAAATTCGCAGACATCCCGAACGGTCTGGCTGCAATCTCCAAGGTGCCTCAGGCAGGTTGGGGTCAGATTCTCTTGTACATGGCCTACTGCGAGGTGTCGCAGACACAGGAGCCGGGCACGGCCGCCTATGCAGGTGACTTCGGGTTCAAGGTGCTGACCTCCTCCGACCCGGCTGAGAAGACGAAAAAGCTCAATGCCGAGATTGCCAATGGCCGCCTTGCGATGATGGCCATCATTGGCATGTTCTTCCAGGATATTTGTCATGTTGTTTATGTCACACAGCCGGGTTCATTACGACAAGTGACGAAGTGTTTTTCCAAGCATGCCTTCGTCATTGTTCACGACATGCAGCCAATGCTGAGAGTGCAATGTAGTTCACATGTTGATGCAAGTAGAACCTACATCAGTGATGTGGCATGAAGGACGGACTCACTGGCAGCGCGTGGGGAGACTGGGCCAACTACACCGCCTCGCCTCTGCGCGCGTTCGAGCAGGAGCTCGGCGCGCAGCCACCTCTCGGATTCTGGGATCCAGTCGGGTTCACCAAGGACGGCAGCGCTGAGAACTTCAAGCGCCGCCGCGCTGTGGAAATCAAGCACGGGCGCGTCGCCATGCTCGCAACCATGGGTTACATCACGCCCGAGATCGCCGGAAAGTGGGGCGGCATTTGTGCTACGGACCTCAACTTCTCAGACATCCCGAACGGCCTTGCTGCCTTGAAGGTCGTGCCCTTTGCAGGCTGGCTTCAGATCTTTGCGTATTGCGGTTTCGTTGAGTTCTCCTCCGGCTTGGGCGAGGATGCCTGGGGCAGCAAGAAGGCCGGCGATGTCGGTTGGAAGCCGCCATTCTTCTCCGCAGGTGACGACGAGACCAAGAACAGGAGGCTCGCAGCAGAGCTTGCCAACGGACGGCTGGCCATGATGGCTATCATTGGCATGTTCTTCCAGGACATAGTCCAAAGAAAAATGTTGTTGCATCTGTGTGCAGCCAAGTAGAAGCTGACTACATTTCTAGTCGACGTTTCAGCTTGGCACTGTAGTTTTGTACTGTCACATCATGCTTTGACATAATTCAAGCAATCATGAGCTGCTTCGCACGTGAACCACGACCCTGCCAAAATATCCGCGAACCCTTGGCATTTTGAAGGACGGACTCACTGGCAGCGCGTGGGGAGACTGGGCCAACTACACCGCCTCGCCTCTGCGTGCATTCGAGAACGAACTTGGTGTTCAGGCACCAGTGGGTTTCTGGGATCCAGCAGGCCTGTCAGCGGATGGCAGCGTCGAGAACTTCAAGCGCCGCCGTGCCACCGAAATTAAGCACGGACGCATTGCAATGCTTGCAACCATGGGTTACATCACGCCCGAGATCACCGGAAAATTCCCAGGATACTTGAGCCCAAGCGCAGGACTCAAATTCGCAGACATCCCGAACGGTCTGGCTGCAATCTCCAAGGTGCCTCAGGCAGGTTGGGGTCAGATTCTCTTGTACATGGCCTACTGCGAGGTGTCGCAGACGCAGGAGCCGGGCACGGCCGCCTATGCAGGTGACTTCGGGTTCAAGGTGCTGACCTCCTCCGACCCGGCTGAGAAGACGAAAAAGCTCAATGCCGAGATTGCCAATGGCCGCCTTGCGATGATGGCCATCATTGGCATGTTCTTCCAGGATATTTGTCATGTTGTTTATGTCACACAGCCGGGTTCATTACGACAAGTGACGAAGTGTTTTTCCAAGCATGCCTTCGTCATTGTTCACGACATGCAGCCAATGCTGAGAGTGCAATGTAGTTCACATGTTGATGCAAGTAGAACCTACATCAGTGATGTTGCATGAAGGACGGACTCACTGGCAGCGCGTGGGGAGACTGGGCCAACTACACCGCCTCGCCTCTGCGCGCGTTCGAGCAGGAGCTCGGCGCGCAGCCACCTCTCGGATTCTGGGATCCAGTCGGGTTCACCAAGGACGGCAGCGCTGAGAACTTCAAGCGCCGCCGCGCTGTGGAAATCAAGCACGGGCGCGTCGCCATGCTCGCAACCATGGGTTACATCACGCCCGAGATCGCCGGAAAGTGGGGCGGCATTTGTGCTACGGACCTCAACTTCTCAGACATCCCGAACGGCCTTGCTGCCTTGAAAGTCGTGCCCTTTGCAGGCTGGCTTCAGATCTTTGCGTATTGCGGTTTCGTTGAGTTCTCCTCCGGCTTGGGCGAGGATGCCTGGGGCAGCAAGAAGGCCGGCGATGTCGGTTGGAAGCCGCCATTCTTCTCCGCAGGTGACGACGAGACCAAGAACAGGAGGCTCGCAGCAGAGCTTGCCAACGGACGTCTGGCCATGATGGCTATCATTGGCATGTTCTTCCAGGACCCAGTCCAAAGGGACATGTTGCAGCGGTGTGCAACTACGTAGAAGCTGACTGCATCACGTGTCTGTCCCGATTCCCTTGCCAACAGGTTCTGCAAGCCTCGTGCCCTGTGAAAGGACGGTTTGACAGGATCCGCGTGGGGTGATTGGGCCAACTACACCGCTTCGCCCCTGCGCGCGCAAGCGCCGACAGCTTGAGCAGTAGATAATTTTTTGATGCATTAGATTAGCATTTTTGCCGTGGCACTTAAAGAGCCTTCAGCCTGAACACTCTAAACCCCGGCACCCTGCAACCCTGCACGCTCAACCCTAAATCAACTTTAGAACCCTAGAACCTACAGTCCCTAAAGCCCCAAAGCTATTTAACCTAATGGTGTAACGTACCCCAAAACCCTATGCTAATTGCTAAGGCCCCTACATTACAGTACCCTAAAAGATCCCTTGTGGCCCCTTAAAGGGAACCCCTTATTCCAGTCACTAAGGCCCCTACATTAAACTTCCTGGAGGCCTCTAAGCAATAGAAAAAGGGAGCAGAACTAACCTTTGACCCCATCTGTCGAGATTCGATGTTTCACTTAGGGACCGTGACGCATCTGCAGGAGTCTCGCTTCTGCAGCTTCTTTGTCCTTTCTCATGGGCACTTAGAAATAATTCTTAACTTTGGATTGCTACAATCCCGAAGACCCTAAACCCTAAACCTAAACCCTAAACCTAAACCCTAAACCCTAAACCGTTACTAGTCGGGCAGGTAGCCTTCAACCTGCTGGGAGTTCTGCAGTCCTTATATGGGGGTTTCCGAAAATTAGGGGTACCTTGTTTTGGGGTCCTTATAATAAGGATCCTTCTAATGAGGGTCCCATATTAGGGTCCCCTATTTTCGGAAACTCCCATATAACTCCAATGGTTAAACTTTCAATCCCCGGGGGTATGATGATGATAAGGACGATGGCCCTGGTCGATGAAGATGATGATGATGATGATGATGGTTTTTTCAACGTTGGTTCTGTTCCCTCACGTGCTGATGGTTTATTCAATCATGGCACATTCAAACATGTATTCTTAGCTTGTCTGTTGCCAAGGTTCAATTTGTACTTGTGTGTAGACAGGTGTCATTGATGAAATAGCTCATGTGTTCAAGGCTATTGTTTGCATGCTATTCGTTTTGTCGCTGCCATTGTGAAGACTTCTCATTGTTGACATGCTGCCCACAATGAATCCGATCTACGCCCCCGCACATCCTGTGCTAGTAAATAGTAAATACCCGAAACCCCAAACCCTTAAACCCCAAACCCATAAACCCTGAACCTTAGTTCAATTGAGTTCAATTGTGAACCCGAAACCCAAGCTGCAGACTCGGACCCGTTGCACGATGCATCTCGCAGCACCACTCGCCTGCGGAGAGCGGTCTCGCAAAAGATGAGCTGAAGGCTTCCTTTAAGGATTCCGCTTAAGGCTCAAGGGATCTATAAGGGTTCCTTGTAAGGGATCTATAAAGGGTAAGGGATGCCGGGTTTTGGGGTTTGGGGCTTAAAGGGGTTAGGGTTCCTTTAGGGGACTTCATGTATCATCAGAACAGGGGTTTGCAAGCTTTGAATCGGGTTAACTAGTGGCTTTTTGACGGCTGAAAGAGGCTTGTGCAGGATCTTGTGTGTGGTCCTGTTTAGCTGTTTTGATTGCCGCTACTGATATTCTCGAAGCTATGCTTGCAATGGCTATGGTGATGTTGGTACCTACTGGCTTAAACGACCTACATGGTTTCGCTCTAGCCGAGCTCATTGCACTCAGATATTTCTGTTCGTGTCTGTCCAACTTCAGTTGCCATCGCATCTTAGCTCTGATCTTCAACAGCACCCTCCCAAGGTGGCATGCACTCAGACATGGGTGGTTGTCCATATTAGGGTCCCTTTTTGGGTCCTTATTATAGTACGGCACCTATTATTTAGGGTGCCCAAAAAGGGGCCTTAATTTTGACAACCACCCACATGCGTTACGAAAGGCCGAGCTTCACAATAGCACCCAAAATACCGAATCATTTATCAGATACATCAAAGACACCGGAGACAGAGAGACACAAGTAATTAAAATAATCATGAGTGTGCATCACAATACATAATATATTGGCAACCATACTTGCAAAAAATTGTCAAGGTATGGGATCGGGGTGTTCCTCAAGGACAACGGCCGGGGATGCTGGCTGGATCGCTCCGAGATCAACCAGGACACCTAGTGTAGGGCTCCTGGCTTCCTTGCACGATCATAGCCTACTTTGTTCCAGTGTTGGAGGGTCCCTAGTGATATATGTGCATATAAATAAGATGTTAATATGTGTATATATATATATATATCTATCTATCTATGTGTGTTATAAAATCTAAAAACGTAAATATGTAGGTTTTTATTTGTTTATTTATCTGTATCTTCATATGCACAGTCATATGTATATTCATGTGTCTTTATAGTCATTTTTGTAACTTTATACAAATGTAAACACGCGTAACGCATATGCATATACAGATATATGTGTATATGCTAGACTTTCTAAGAAGACCAAGACAGCGTCGGGTACGTCAGGTTAAGGATTAAGGCATTCAGCCTCATCCTCGCGGCATAGCCTGAACCCCCGCAGAGCCCGAAACCCAGAACCCAGGAATCCCGAAACCCAGTAGTCGGGTGGGTAACCTTTAAGGTTGGGTTACTGTAAGGGTATCATAAGGGTTCCTTTAAAGGGCTCTATAGGGGTTTAGAATTTCCGAAAATTAGGGCTACCTCATTTTGGGGTCCATATAACAAGGATCCTACTATTTAAGGTACTATATTAGGGTCACCTATTTTCGGAAACTCCCAACTGCTAGTAAGACTCACACCATCTTCAACGCAGACTCCCGGTGAGGTTGCACAACGATGGCCCTTCAAGGGATCTTAAGTTTATGGCACCAAGGCCCTCAAAAACAAGCCAACACGGTTAGGGTTTAGGGTTTAGGGTTAGCAAAGTCCTACTCAGCGCCAGATCCGAAAGGGGTGTCCAAGCTGTCCCAAAAGACGCAGTCGCAGAGGTTCCAGACGCAGACTTCGGGCACAAAATCTGAACTTCTCGTTCTTTCATGTGGCTACCACGAGCCTGAAGCAATGTGGACAGTGTGTGCTAGGGGGCTCTGACACAATACAGTTTATGGTACATATACACACATATGCGTATACATAATATTTATATATATATATATGTTTATACAGAGAGAGGTAAATAGATATGTAAATATACCAACACCAGAAGCCTCGTTCAATGGTCGAGGCTTCTATATCCGTCTGCTTATCCAAGGCCTGGTAAATGGGGCCACCGACTGAGGTCGCTTTGTTGTTTGTGGAATGTGACAAAGAATGGCCGACGAAAAACTCGCTGGACCGATTATTAAGTTCATAGGGACCCTTAGGGGGGTAGGGGACTATACTTCCTTAAATAGTTCTTATCATGGGCATTAAGACCCCCTACCCCCGTAGAAGTAGTATTCCACAGTCTATTTGGCGCATTGAACTTTTTGTACCGAGTGAGTATGCTTTAGCCCTGACTTCGAAAGGACAACGTCGGCGAAGCCTACATTGCAGCGCTCCACTGGTCGCTGACGCAGAAGCTGGGATGCATTACCTAGCTTCTTCGCTTTGTATCTAGGTCTCTTGGTTGAAAATTAAATGGGTATACGGGCGAACCTGGTGTTTGATGTTGTGGCGAAGCCACCAAATTACCAGCTACATCGCGAGTTTGTGTTTCGCGATGGGTTCAAGAAAAATGCCAACTGTTGGCAGACAGCCACGTGCATGCGTGAGGTGGCATATGTATCCATCTGAATCTCTTTGTTTGTTTGTACCTCGCTCTCGCTCTTTCTCTCTCTCTCTCTCTCTTCTCCCTGCCTCGCTCTATCTCCCTGCTTATACATTCTCTACCTATCTGTCTATTTATCTATCGTGTACCTGCACAAAAATTCAGGGCCGAGCGAGAGCGAGAGACAGTGAGGCAGGGACGAAGGGAGCGAGAAAGTCAGTGTGTGGCCCTTTGCATGTTGTGGTCTCTTGCCACACTTATGTATCTTACACAAGGGTTTTGTGTGTGTAATTAATATATATATATATATATATATATATATGCGTGTGTGTGTGTATGTATATGTGAATATGTAGGATATCTGGGTAACAATATCTCGGAACATGCGTCGTACTTATGTACTATTATTCCGATGCGGTTACATCGGAGGTTTACGCCAGCTACCAACTCTATCGCCCCGGACAATGCGTGGGAGAGGCTCTGGTCAAACAGGTGTTTCAGGGGTGTTGAAACCTCACTGTGACAGGCTTTTCTTAGGTCAGTGCGGGGATTACTGTGAGGTTTTCAAACAGCTTGGGGTTCGGATGTTTGGTTTGTGGATGAGCCTTCTTGCTTTTCATGATAAGCATCGTCAGCAACACCACCATTATCGGCGCTGCGACCATACAAATGTCTTAATCCTGTCCATTAGTATTAGTGCCATTCGATGTGATTGTCGAAGTTACTAGCTGTTTGGCATCCTGGGTATCATGTTTGACATTGTCGCCTGGCACAGCTACACGGTGTATCCATGATTCAGGATCATGTGGGTTCCATCAACGGTATTTTCATCAGGATCATGCGGGTTCCATCAAAGGTATTTTCACATATCCAAGCGCTAAATCCGGGTGTCGGCCCAGACTGCAGTGAAGGCTCGCAGCCGTCGCGGAGTGGAGGTCAGGGTAGCATGACATTGCCGATTGGAGCCTAAATAATGAGCAGTCTTCTTCCCTAGGGTTCCTTATAGTGTTATATCCACCAAACCCTAATCTAGTTAGGGGTTCTTTATTATATTTATAGTACAATATACCCCCAAACCCTGATGTAGTTACCAAGGCCCCTATGTTGCACGAACCCGAAAACCGAAACCTTAGTTGACCTCACGGGAGGCGGACGCTTTGAGCACAGAGTCTCAGTCTTTCTTGGCGTATTCTCACAACAAGCATTCCATTACTTGGAGGATCATGGACTTAGTAACTAGGGTTATAAATAAGGTAACTATACTTATAACTCCAATTAGGGTACTTATAACCTTAGTTACTAAGCCCCATGATCCTCCAAGTAGGGTTTAGGATTTGGGGTTTCCTTGGGGCAGTCCAGGACTTGCGGGCTGCACTTAATCTCTTAATCTCGACACCGCGAATGCTTATCCTACCGGGCCCTGATACAATCCTATAGCACCCCATAAGGCCCTGTGGAACCCCATACAGACCGATAAGCCCTAAAACCAAAAACTGCGACAATGATAGAACCTTCATAAAAGCCCTGTGACCACAAAGAGCGCAGGTTCTACGCGATTTGGGTGATCCTTCTCGCCATGGCGCGTCTTGGATGCAGAGGTACACTCAAAGAGGATCAAGGGAGCCACAAAACCAAAAAAGGAGCCCATGCTATTCCTAGGTTCCTTTGGATCCTAGAGGTTCACTTGGGAGTTTCCGAAAATTAGGGCTACCTTATTTGGGGTCCTTATAATAAGGATCCTACTATTCAGGGTACTATATCAATGTCCCGCATTTTCGGAAACTCCCACTTGAAGAGGATCCAAGGCACCCTAAACCCTAGACCCTGGGAGTTTTCAGGAGGCTTCATGCGGCGTTGGTAGGGCTTCACCTATTTCTTGGTAGTTTCTGTTGACAGGGTCTTTTAGTGCCTTACTACTTAGACAACAGGACTGAGGGCAACTATGCCTATACATACCTCGAAGATGACTTACTTGCAACTATATTTCATGCTGTCCAGAAGCTTTCCAGTAAGGCTTGGTTTCGGATCTGAAGCTGCGACAAGTGTGACACTGTTACATTCACGGCAGTAAGTCTGCGCTCAGCAGCAGTGAGTCATGAAGTCAAAGAAGCTGCAAGCCCTGTTCCCGAAGCATTCTGAAGCTCTGGAGTTCCTTATTATAATGTTAGTATAATGGGCCCCAACCCTATTCTAACTATTACGGCCCCTCTGGGGGAGATTTCTGGGGGCACTGACAGGTGCTTCTCGTCCTTCATCGGCTCGATTGGCACCTGGGCGAGGGTTGGCCGAGTCATGACCGGACAGCACTGCAATTATATATAATGTAGAATGACAATATGTATTACAATTACACATATAATACTGTTTTATAGTACTGTATAATACAACTTATGTAGATAGCTAGGTAGATACATATTTATACATGTAGGGATATACGTACACATGTATATGTGTGTATATATATATATATATATGTGTGTGTGTGTGTGTTTGTTTTTATTTATGTGTTCATCATTATCATTAGCATGAGTGCTCGTATTACAATTATTGCTACTGCCGTTATTATTAACATTATTATTAGTAGGAGTGGTATTACTACATGTTTCTGTGTCTCCGTGCTGCATCCAACCAAGGAAGAAGGGCCCTGTAAGTCGTCCCATGAGGTACCACGATCACCTCCATGCGCACCGTGCGCCGTGCACAACTGCTTCAGGCGGCACCGGGCGGTAGGGCTCCATTGGGTCATATGAGTATATTAGTAATTAGTACAGTACTGAACTGTGTAATGTGGTATGAATATATTAATCTATATCATGTTAGTATGTTGGTCTATATTATCTTAATATATTATTATGCTGTTGTATGGATATAGTAATAGAGTAGTAGTAGTACTAGTAGTAGTAGTAGTAGTAGTAGTAGTAGTAGTAGTAGTAGTAGTAGTAGTAGTAGTAGTAGTAGTAGTAGTAGTAGTAGTAGTAGTAATAGTAGTAGTAGTAGTAGTAGTAGTAGTAGTAGTAGTAATAGTAGTAGTAGTAGTAGTAGTAGTAGTAGTAGTAGTACGACCTCCTCATGCTTTTTGTACGGTTTTGGGAGGCTTGCGTGCCGATGCACATATGCCCGCACCACTAGAGCCAGAATGCAAACGCTCAACCCTAAGAAATCGCTAACATATACAGCCAGAACATCGAATGTCTCCAGGCGAGGTCTCCGGTAGGTGGGAAGTAACAGGATTCAGGTCAGGTGTTGGCTTCAGAGCTCAAGGTTGACGGAAAAGAAGAGCACAAGGAATCCTCAAATAACATAGCGGCCGTACTGTGAATCAGCGCCTGTTCAAAGTTGTTCTTGCAACGCCAGCGTACTCTGCTGGGAAGGATGAGTTGCGCCGGCAAACCCTCCCGAAGTTCTAATCTGAATGCCCCACAACCCGACAGAACCCCTGCAAGACTCCAAAACATAGAACCCGTATTGAAGACAAAATCTTAAAAGCCCCTACATAAACTCAAGGACAGGGCTCCGAAAAGGTGTTTGGAAGATACTAAACCCTATCAGTTTGAATCCCAAGATAAGAAAAGCATACATATCCACAACCCCATTAAAGTCACCCAGATTTTCGGGAGGATACAAAAAGTAGATCCCTTAATGGGGGTTCCTATAAAGTACCCTTAGTAGCATAGGGCCCCAAATTTGGGGATCTACTTTCGAGATCCTCCCCGGGGTTTGGGCAGGGGCTTTGATCAGGTTCCTGAATTACTTGGAGGATCATGGGACTTAGTAACTAGGGTTATAAATAAGGCAACTATACTTGTAACTCCAATTAGGGTACTTATAACCTCAGTTACTAAGCCCCATGATCCTCCAAGTAGAGTTTGGGGTTTAGGGCGGGTACTCTGGGCGCCAGCCGCAGGAGAGCAAGCTGGAGGTGTGACTTGGCAGCTAGACCCAGAGAGCCCAATACCCCTTAATTAAAGAATATACCTTAAATTATAAGGGGATTCATATTATGGTTTAAGCTATATTCCCTAATTCAGGGGTATTGGGCTCTCTGGGGAGTGGCAGGTGATGGTGGTGAAACCCTGATAGCAGCAACAGACTACACCCTGAAGCAATGTTTGTAGAACAGAAAAGCCGTTAACGCTAAAACCCTACACCCTAATCCCCGACTCTGCAAACAAAAAACAGAACCCCTACTGTAGACTGAAGGCCCCGAAACCCTGAATCCTCAAGATGAGCATTGTGGTGGATTCGTTCGTTTTCGAGTTCTTCTCGCACCTGCTGATACTGGTATGGGTACATGGGTCATAGTCACCCCCGCAATCGTCGTAGCGGTCATGAGCCGATCTTTTGATATGTTCTTCGAACGGCGCTTGAGAGGCTTGTGGTTGATGTTCCGAAGGAAGTTTTGAGCTGACGTTTGCTGACACTCAGACTCGGCCAAACCGAAAATGCCAAGCCCTGGACGCCCAAAGCCCGAATTCCCAAGCCCCAAACCCCGGGCAACATTTTACTGTTACTCTCTTGTCCCTGAAGCCTCATGCTTAACGTTCTGTGGGCTTAAGGTACAGGGGTGTCTCGAAGTTTAGAGGACTCAACAATACGACAGCCTTATGGGTGCTTTACTATAATAGATGAACCTATTCAGGAACTGGAAAGAATAATATAGAAGCCTAAGTAAAAGCCAATATGATTCCTTGGGGGTTCCTCATTATAGGTGTACTATAAAGGAGCCCAAAATCCACTTCTAATGATTAAGGCCCCTGCAAAAGTCTGACTAGAAGCGACCAAGGCCCCTTACAACCCTTACTACTACTGCTACTGCTACTGCTACTACTACTACTACTACTACTACTGCTACTACTACGCCTCTCAGATTCTTCACGGAGCGGAATCTGTCGCTGGAGCTCTTCGAGAGAGCGACTGGGAAACCTTAAACTCAAACAGTGTTTTCTCAGGGGTGCTTCGAAATAATTCGCATATTTTGGCTACTTGAATCCCGAAGAAACAGCTAAACTTACAGTTTGTGCAAGGGTCCCAAGTTCAGTATAGGCTTAGGGTTGAGGCTTTATGCATCACAGGATTCGCATCCGGAACACCAAGCATACTGCTGTGAATTGGCATCATGCTAAGGCTTTCTTCTGATTTCTGGCCATTCGTTAGGAGTTTGCGTTTCAGTCTGGTTTCTGTTTATAATGCAAAGTATACGGGCCTAGAGAATTACCGCTACTATTTTGGGGGTCTCCTTATTACAATTATCGTTTTTTTGCTCCCAAACCTTATTCTAGATATTAAGGCCCCGATAGTAGGAGCAGGGCTTGGGGTCTGGGGTTCTGTCGTACGATGGCTGCCGGGGGGGTCTCAGGGCCTTGTGGCCCTGAGAGCTCATAGGAGGCCAAACGGGGTTTTAGCCTATGGGGGTTTAGTAGGGATGAGGGTTCCTATAGTAGGGTTCATATTAAGGAATCCCTACCCCAAGAATCTTAAACCCCCTTTTGGCCTCCCATCAACAGCTTTCGCAAGAAGTGTAATCCTGGGGGACTGGGGACTGCCGGTGACCAGAGCAGAGGAAGAGAGGGGAAATAATACAGGGGCTTAAATCTATACTATTTGGGGGGGGGGGGGGGGGGTCCTTATTATAATTGTGGTATAACGTACCCCGAAACCCTTTTCTAAATGCCACGATCTTGTTTTGGTACAGCGTTACGGGCTTGCAAAAGGGTCTGACATATTTCGTAACGCTATCCCGACGCAACTCCTGTATTTGTAACTGTATTGTAATATGCTCCAGCAGCCCATTGTAAGAAGCACCTCCCCTATACTCGGTTTCAGAAGAATACGCATTCGGAAGTGCTGTTTTTCGTGTGCGCGATCGCATGAGTACACACTCTGTAGCCCCAGGCTGAAGGAACAAGGTGTTGCTTTGAAAGGGTTTTTTCCCTCTTGATAACAATATGCTTGGATAAACGATAAACCTCTGGGATGACTGGCGATGATGTTTCTGTTAAGGGTTTGTGGCTAGTAAACACGTCCACAGAAAAAAATCACTGGACCAAACAGTTTATTGACACCTTGCAGAACCGGCGAGAACGCGTGGCAGCGGTAGCGAGAGCAGCAGCGGCACTGGTAATTCTAGTGCTAGTTGTGGTGGTCATAGTCGTGGTCGTAGTAGCAGAGGCAAGAGCATTCCAAAGGTGAAGAGCGCCCTTGACAAAGACAAGCGGGCAAGGACGCGCCTCCGGGAAGACGAGGCAACTTCGGTCCCTTGGAGGTTTTCCGGGGTCCTCGGGTTTGCGGGATCTAGAAAATGGAGCCCAATGATGCATCCTATCAGAAGTCTGTATGGGAGGGGGGGGGGGTTAGGCAATGCTTTTGGAAGGCCTCTTCTTTCTTGTGGCATCCGTCAAGGTGTCCGCGTGTGAGGGTTGCTTCAATGAGGCTGTACAGGCTGTGGTTCACGCATTCTTGAGGGTTCAGTGGATTCGGGGCTTTGTGTTTGGCGTTGAGAATTTCTGATTCCGAGGTTGCGAGTTTGAGGCTTTCCGGTTGGGTTAGTAGGCACATCCCCCGGTAGCCGAAGTGTCTTGACAAAACACCCTGGTTCAAGCTGTTCAGACCCTTTATATGAAGAATGTGGGCATGCAGCATTTGAAGGTAAACCACTACTACTGCGAGTAAACCACTACTACTGCACTACTACTACTACTACTACTACTACTACTACTACTACTACTACTACTACTACTACTACTACTGCTACTACTGCTACTACTACTACTACTACTACTACTACTACTACTACTACTACTACTACTACTACTACTACTACTACTACTGCCTTCTACTTACTACTTACTACTTCCTACTGCTACTGCCACTGCTACTGCTACTGCTACCTCTACCGCTACTGCTACTGCTACTGCTACCGCTACCGCTACTGCTACTGCTACTACTACTGCTACGACTACTACTGCTACTGCTACTGCTACTTCTGCTACTACTACTACTGCTGCTACTACGACGACCACTACTACTACGACGACTATTACCACTGCTACCACTGCTACTACTACTACTACTACTACTACTACTACTACTACTACTACCACTACCACTACCACTACCACTACCACTACCACTACCACTACCACTACCACTACTACGACGACTACTACCACCACCATCCCCCAGAACCCGGAAATGTTAGAACTGGTTTGCATCCTTTTGTTGTACTGATTATGAGGGCCCAATATTGACCTTACCCCCCCAACACACACACACACACACACACACATCCGGCAAAACCTCCGTGAAACGCATATGCCTTCTAGAACCCTGGCAAACTCTAAAAGCCTTTGTAATACCACTATGAAACCGTATGCAACGACTGTGTAGCAGGTAACGTTGATAAACGGCATCCCAGAGAGCATCAAGGTGAACCTTCACAAGGACAGCAGGGCTGACACGTTCAGGGGCTTATGGTTCGGGGTCACGGTGGAGTGTATGGGGGTGCTGCTGCACTTGAGCATTCTGGGTCTTGCAGTCGAGGAGCTGCTGCAGCACAATCGTCGCGTAACCGCTCAACACTGCTTGCGGAGCGAACCGATCATGTGATCCCGACGCAGGGTCTGCAGGCTGCAAGCGGCTGAGGGCTTTAACTGAAAGAGGTAAAGTAAAGGCTTGCACAACCATGCAATGGCTGGATCCCTACCAGCATGCTTCAGGTAAGACGGCTAAATCCTAAGAATTCAGCCCGCGCACCCCGAGCCTTGAATCGAAAGCGTCTAAACACAAACCCCTTAGAGACTCCAATCAAGACCTGTTAGAAAACGAAGCTTCGAAGCGTTGCGCATGGAAATTTCTTGGGGCACAAGAGCCCGAGTAGTTGAAGTAGCATTCTTCCTTCGGGTTGCCGGGTTTCGGACGAAATTCGCGCCAGGACCCTGGCCATAGGTTCAATGTTGAGGGCTTCCCTCAATCTTAGGCGGAGATAAAGAAGGACTGAAACAGGACCTCGGTTTAGAGCAACGCACAGCTGGATCAGGAGATGTACATCACTTCGCTGCTCCAGGTGGAGATGCCTGTCAGCATGAAAGTTTAGGGCTTGGAGTTTAGAGTTTGGGATAAGGGTTTAGGCTTTAGGGTGGTTTCAGGACTCAGGATTGACCTCGCCGGTGCCTTTTTCCATCACTGCCAGCGCGTGCATTTTACAATCAATGCCAAAACTTGTTCTAGCAAGTCTGCTCATGGTTCAGCTCAGTGCTGCTTTTTGCTGTCTCTACCATACAGGAGCACCAACACAACCACCCCTACTACCACTGCCGCTGCTGGCTGCGGCTGCTGCTGCTGCTGCTGCTGCTGCTGCTGCTGCTGCTGCTGCTGCTGCTGCTGCTGCTGCTGCTGCTGCTGCTACTGCTACTGCTACTGCTACTACTACTACTACTACTACTACTACTACTACTACTACTACTACTACTACTACTACTACTAAACTACTACTACTAAACTACTACTACTATACTACTACTACTACTACTACTACTACTACTACTACTACTACTACTACTACTACTACTACTACTACTACTGCTACTGCTACTGCTACTGCTACTACTACTACTACTACTACTACTACCACTACTACTACTACTACTACTACTACTACTACTACTACTACTACTTCTTCTACTACTTCTACTACCGCTACTACTATCACCACTACGACTACTTCTTCTTCTACTGCTACTGCTACTGCTGCTGCTACTACTACTACGACGACGACGATTCCCACCGCCCACCAGCGCAGCAGCGGCGCCAACACCACCAACAGCACCACCAGTAGCAAGTAGCACGAGTGAAGGAGGAACAGCTTCTATGTGCAGTCGACTTTTCCCTGAACCTACTCAGTAAATGGGAGAGCAGGCCGGTGCATTCGGTCTAGTCAGTGTGGAAAGCTTGCTCCCAAGGATATGGCCCAGCTGGAGCCACAAGGAGGATGCCGACTTGCTGCGCACTATCTGCACCCTGGCTTCAGAGCTTGGAGACAAGATTGTTGCATTTTTCGGTGCAGTAGTTGAGACAGCAGTCGAGCACATCTTTCATCATACAACCTGTCTTCAGACTCTTGTTTTATTGGGTGTAATGTTGACCCCTGATGAATAAACACACTTTCTTTAGCAGCCTTCATACAATGCCTTTACAATCCCCAATAAGGTAGGCGGTGTCATGCACGAGTGCTGGTAGAGCGACTGGGGGGCTGCGGCACTGTGCTCTCTTACCCGTTTCGGAACCTGAAGAAAGCTTGCCTGCGCGTATCACAAAGACAGAACCAGCTCTGAATTCAAGAGTGTTCCCTATTCTTAGACATCTTTCATGACATTGGGAGCTGCTGGGCCAGACCCCAAATATCTATAAAACCCAACACATTCACACGCACAGCCGCACATTCCTGTAACTTTGGGTGCTCCGGAATGCGAGCGAATCCGTGCAACTTCAACCCTTGAACCTGAGCCCCCAAACTGGGTTCTTGTTCAGGAATCTGGTTTAATCTTACCACCGTAATGCAGATCCCTCTTATGGTAACTTGATAACAGGAACCCAGTAGACCCGCTTCAGCTTCAGAATTCCAGGCCATCAGGCCATGTCCGAGCATACCTGCCGGCCCGGTCAAGATGCCACTCGGAGCATGAAAGGATGTCGGGATTGGGGGTTAGGGGTTTAGGGTTTAGGGAGCACAGAGCTTTCAGGGTTTAGGGGTAAGTTTAGGGGCTTAGGGGTTTCGAGTTTGGGGGGTCTACAGGTCGGTATGGGGTGGCCTTGAGTCCTGTGATGGCAGTTCTGCTTGTGTTTCTTACATACCTGCTGGCCATTTCAGAACCTAGGATGTGCTGAAGCAAGCTCCCATTAGGAACCTCTTGTTCGACCCGCCGCCCAACTGAACTCTATTGTAGCTGAATAGTGTTATGGTGTGGGGGGGGGTCTTGTTACATTGTTGTATGTGGAATAAGCAACATACAAAGCGTTCGGAGGCGAGAGCTCTCTTCAGTTTCAGCTCAGACTCGGGCCTTCTTGCGGTTTCGGCTCAGGGCTTAGGTCCTGGGTGCTACTCTCTCTCTCTCTCTCTCTCTCTCTCTCTCTCTCCGCTTCTTCTCTCTCTGTGCATGTATGGACCTATCGCTGTGGTGGCTGCAGGGGCGCTAGGCCGCTAGGCCTAAGAGGAGGAGATGATTCCGGAAAGGGCCGGGTAGGGACTCTACTAGGAGCAGCCTTTCTCTTCGCGGGGCGCAACTTGCAGAACCGCCCTTTAACTTAGTACTTGTAGTAGCGTAACCCTTGTAATCATCTCGCACAGAACCTCTAGTTCCCCTAGGATTGAGGGGGTGACCGACATGAAGCTCCCATGTAGGCATCCATCGCCCCAAAGGAGCTTGGGCTTAGCACTTTGGGGATTTAGGGGGCTGCATTCTGTCTGTCCGAGGTATTCCTGCCGCACAAGCTCTGCCAGTATGTGCCTTGATGTGCTTCAGAGCCTGGGATCCTCAGAAAACGCTTGCAACCGAATACTCCGTACGAACATGGGGGTTTCCGAAAATGGGGGACCCTAATAGAGGACCCTAAATAGTAGGATCCTTATTATAAGGACCCCAAAACAAGGTACCCTAATTTTCGGAAACTCCCACATGTTGTTCAGTGCCTCTTGGCCCCGGGTAGCTTGGCTCTCCAATATACTCGACCCTTCAGCTTTCATGGGGTTCTGACCATGAAAAAACATCGTTTGGGAGTTCATCCTCTCGGCCTTGGAGAGAGAATGGAAGTCTGGCTTGTTAGTTCCTTACTTGTAAGACTATGCTTTCATATGACCCTCGCAGTTTTAGTTATGCAGGCCCGGCTACTAGAAAGTATCCGCCGCGCATCGCGCCGAATGGTGAAGTTAAGATGAGGCGCAGAGCCTGGATACCGAAGAAGTCCATAGAGCCCAAGCCCTGAACCCGTGAATCAACGGGGAAGAGGAGGGACCCTTACTGGGGACCACTACCCTATAATAGGCTATCTACTAGCTATACTAAGGGTATATACCTGGGGGTCCTTATTATGGGCTATATAATGGGTATATTTTTAGCTATACTAAGGGTATATACCTGGGGGTCCTTATTAAGGGTCCCTCCTTTTCCCTTGGAGTGAAGCCTAAGATCAGAAACCCGAGAGCCAGAAGCCCCGACAGCCCTTCTACATGGGCCGTACGGTTGAAGATCTAAATCCTGCATTACCCATAATAAGGAATATACCATAATTCCCATAGTTTAGGGTCCTTAAGGTAATGCAGGATTTATATCATCAACAGTATCTAGTAAAACTATTTGTTTGGCCTCTTACTACAATTAAAGCATGCTAGACCCCTGGAAGCCCGTTTCATTTGTTGAGGAACCTGAATAAAACCCTACAAGGTCCCTTGTAGTAACCCTTACCAAAACCTCCGAACAGTCCTCTAAAGGTTTCTAAAGGAAGCCTTCGTCCAATTACCCAAAACCCAAAACCTTAAACCCAAATCCCTAAACCCTAACCCCGAAAACCGTAAACCCCTAAACCCTAACCCATAAAACCCTAAACCCACACTCCTAAACCTCGAAGCCTACTTGGAGGCCCTTTTGACTTAATAAGTCTACTTAGTATCCCCTAGAAACCCTATTATAATCCCCATAACCCAGCTTACTAATCCTAGTTACTAAGTCAAAAGGGCCTCCAAGTACTAGTACCCCAAATAGTAGGATCCCTATTATAAGGACCCCAAGATAAGATACCCCTAATTCTCGGAAACTCTAAACCCCTTATATAGAGCCCTTTAAAGGAACCGTTATACTACCCTTTCTAGCAACCCTCTAAAGGAACCCTAATACGGTACCCCCTAAGTTTCGGGGGAAACTCCCGTTTATGGGAGCCCCAGCTCTCAGGGCTTCGAGGCTTTGGAGTTGCAGTATAACGGTTCCTTTAAAGGGCTCTATATAAGGGGTTTAGAGTTTCCGAGGTTGTTTTTATTTGGGGTCTTTATAATAGGGATCCTACTATTTGGGGGTACTATAAGGGTCCCCTATTTGCGGGAGCTCCCAAATAGCAGCAGCAGCAGCACAAGCTGCAAAAGCAGCAATAACTGTCTGGTGCTTACTAGGAAATGGGGGAATGGATCTTTATGATAGTCCCTCAAGGTCCCCTACAGTAGTCCCAATAACCCCTTCCCCTATTCTCATAGGGATCCTTAGGGGTGTAGGGGGGAGGGGTGTAGGGGACTATATTTCCTTAAATAGGCCTTATTAGTCCTTAGGATCCCTATGATATTCCTTTCTAAGAACCAGACAGGTGACAAAAGCAGCTGCAATGCCACCGGGGAGACTAAGAAGACCGTCAGGAACAGCAACACAACACATTGCCAGGGCCGTTGCCTCAAGTGCGGCAGCGATGGCGGCAAAAGAAAGTAGTTGTAGCAGAAGGAGTTATATAGGGGCCTGAATATTTAGAGTAGGGTTTTGGGGGTACCTTATCTTTCCCCCAAACCTTATTCCAATTATTCAGGCCCCTATATTATCAGCGACTGCATCATGGACATCAGACCCTGCCCCAGGCAGGCTGCAAGTAGAGGAACATCTTGCAACAGCAAGAAGGCCGACGTCATCCTGTTTGCACAAGACGGGTGAAAGGGAGCATCCGGAACCCGAAACCCTAAAGTTAGGTACGGCCCCCATACAGCAAGAGTCTATCACATGGTTACTGTTAAGGTCCTACTATATCTATATTATGAATATTATTCAACAATTACTGAGTGGGGGCCGTACCCAACCCTAAAGTTAAGCTTCAGGTTTATGTGATACAGACCGGCTCCCTTGAGTATCACACGCTGGAGAAGGACGCCTTTGGGATTCCAGGGGGCTTGGCTGGTCTTCAAGGTAATATAGTTACAATGAGGAACCCGAAGGTATAGCATCACTGTTTATGAAGGCCCCTGGATTAAGTTGCTTCCGTCGGTTCCTTCGATTTCAGGGCTTTGCGCTTTGGGCTTCGAGTTTGTACTGAGTTGTACTTAGTGTTCAGGGTTCATGAGCTCCTCGTAACTGTGTCTGACTCGTGGTCATCTTGGAGCGTGTAGTACAAAAGGCGAGTTCAAATCTGCTGCGTGGGTCTGGGCACGTATGATGGATCCCTCATAAGCCGGCGTCTATTGTCTCTTAGCGCGTCGCTGTGATTTTTAGATTTCCGAACAAAAGTGTTCTTGCCATCGTA
This sequence comes from Symbiodinium sp. CCMP2592, assembly GCA_905221615.1. Taxonomy (NCBI): domain Eukaryota; class Dinophyceae; order Suessiales; family Symbiodiniaceae; genus Symbiodinium; species Symbiodinium sp. CCMP2592. The sequence goes on along the minus strand of CAJNDT010003946.1, from coordinate 109,022 downwards.
CATCCTCAGCTCTAAACCTCAATCCTCACATGAAACCTCCAGTCTACAGATCCTCAGCGCCCTGGCTCACCCTAAGCCCGAAACACATTGAGCCTCCCCTACACTGACACGGAATGCAGGAGGGTTTAGGGTTCAAACTCAGCGCTTTGCGGAGGACCGTGGTGTGTACCGGACCCGTGTGAAGTACTATGCTTGTGGTAGGAGAACTCCTCAGGAAAGCCACCAGCGCCACAGAGTCCAATACCCAGAACAACCCAGTGGAAATCTAGGCTAGTTTGGGTGCAAGGAGACCGAAGACTGCAAGAGCGACACTGTGTGCTGCCTGCCCTCCTTGTACCCTGTGCTGAGAAGACCCAGAGACTCCAATATCCCTTAATTAAGGAATATACCTGAAATCATCTTAAGGATCCTTAATATGAATTAAGGTATATTCCTTAATTAACGGATATTGGAGTCTCTGGGGAGGGGGATCGCAAGGCCTCAGGAAGCTTATTCGGGGGGTTCGGGGTTCAGGCCAGACTCCCTTAACCCCGAATAACCTACCTTTTTGATGACTTAGATAAGGAAATCATAGTAAGGAACCCTCAAAAGGTAGGTCCTTTGGGATCCAGGTCTGGGTTAGTATTGCCGTTTGAATACTATAGGGCTTTCATAACCAGAACAGGGTTTTCCAGGCGCATTATCCTATAAATATACTGAGGAACCACCAAAATAGTCTAGGTATTTATTTAGGCCCCTAGAGTACCGGCATTGGCTTCGTCTAGCAATGCTGCTGCCTTTCGTGGCTTTGATTGTTGGTGTCGTTGCGATTGCTATCTCTGTCCTGGTTCTTACATCTTACAGTTGCTGGCAACAACACTACTCATATCCTCAGTGTCATCGTACTCATGTAGGACACCATAATGACAAATCTTGTGACGTGGTGTTTCCTGAAGCTTGTTGGATGGAAGGTGGAGGCTTCGGATAGCCAGGGGTTGCTCGGAGGCTTTTTAATGTTTAGGGTTTTGGGCCCCGCCCTTTCAAACCCCTCTCTGCCGGAATGGCTGAGTTCCATTTCTTAAGGCCTTTGTGCTGAGGCCTTACTTGTAGTACCCCCTTAGTAGAGGCCTCAAAGGAACCCCAAGCCCCGGAATGGCTGAGGTGGGCAGAGTGGCCACATATGGGTCGCCTCACTGCGAATCTCGGCACGTGCCTGGGAAGAGACTCCCAAGCATCTGTTTCCTTCGTAATGGCTAAGCAAAAAGGCGTTTTTTTGCAGGGTTACGGGTTATGTTACGATATGAAAGCCAGAAAGAAGGGAGCTCCATTTACCGCCTTTTAACGATACAAATTAAAAAGCTTTAAACCGTGAACCCTGAAAGCAACCCCACGGAAGAATGTTGGCATTTACTCAGGCTTCCATGTCATGGACCTCCTCGCGTTATGATGGCCCCATAGAAGGGGTGTGTCGGGTTTACATAGATGCGGGCAACAACAGCATAGCCCGCGAAAGGGATGCAAGTAGCTAAGCTTGGAACAGGCATATGGAGGGTTTCCAAGTTGGGGTCCCTGTTTTCATGGCACCGTGTTCTTTCAGGGATGCCAAAAGAAGGACCCTAATGTAGAGAAGGACCTGCTGCCAGATGTGCACCATCTGCGAAGAGATGATCTAACTATCTGCTGCAGACTGCAGCCAAATGCTCAAACAACAAACTACCGGAATGCACCACTGATCCAGCCAACCAGCATTTCGGCTAAGGCTGATACTCGTGTTACTGCGGCGTTTCTGCTTTTAAGATTGCAAATACGACGGCTTCTACCATTGCTACCCGTTGCCGGCGCAACATCTGCTGCTTGTACTTTCTTGCGGGATCATTGAGATGTTGCAATAGCATAGAAAGAACACTCCCTTCCAGTTTGATCCGCAAGCGATGGCCCTCTGCAATATCAGAGTCTTCGTGGTGTTATGACTCAAGTGCAGCTTTCCCGCTGCTTCATCAAGGTTTTAAGGTTTAGGGTGTTTCACAACAGTGCAGGAAAGGATTTGGACACGGGGGGGAAGAGGTTGTGTACAAAACTTAGAAGCTGAGTAGGTACCCTTTCACTGTTTGGGGTTTATATAATCCTACCAGAACTGAAAAGGTTAACCTTTTTTGGGGGCTTGGGTGTCTCAGCCACTAAGGAAAAAGGGATCACAATACAAACCCACCAGGCAGCAGATCCCGAACACCTCAAACGACAAGTCCTGAAGAAAGAGCACCAAAGCCTAACACCTTGAGAAGGGCACCCCAAGCTTTCAGGGAGGTTTAGAGGGTTTATTCAGGGGTACTTAAAGATGATCTTATTTTTTGGCGACGATAATCCTTAAGGAAGAAAGCCAAACATTATGAGTAGGGTTTTCGGGTATACTATACTATAATTTATAAGTTAAAAACCCTCAACACCCTATTCTGACTACTAAGGCCCCTACAGTATGCAAGGTTTAGGGTTCAAGGTGGAGGCGTTTCAAGATTGGTGCGTAGTGTCGAAGGATGAGAGATCAGGATCTGCTTCAGTTTCAGTTGCAGTCGATGGCAGGACGTACCGTAGTTGCAGTCTGAATGCATTACACTATGTAATAGTACCCATCGGGAGCAGCATCTAGAAGCTAAAGGATTAGTGACCGAGACTTCCAGTTCGAACGTGAGTGACTTGCGTTTTGAGCCCTTCAACTCTTTCCGATGTGTGAATACATAAATGACGTCAGATACGGCCGAAGCGCCAGTGCAAAGTTTGATAATTTCGTGGGTTGGTGATTAGTGTTTAGGGCTTTTGGGTCTAAGATGTTTAGGAGTCAAGTTTGAGGTTGACTGAGTCCAGCAGATTTAGGGCTGATGTAATCCAACACCGCATGGAATCGTTCGGCGAAAGCACAGGACCCCGCCCAATCCTTTGAAGCAGAATTTGCATGTGCCGCAACGTCTTGAAGGGTAATTTTGACACTACTGAATTGAACAACCGCAGTACTCACTTCAGCATGGCAAAGGTTGCACACTTTGTAGAGCTCAATCTACTTCGCTGCTACATGATGAGCTTGGTAAGGCAATTTGGCGCGGGACTTGCACCGATGGACGCACCAATGATGTTTGAACCGTCAAAAGTCCCGAAGCTCAACCTGTCGACTGCGCCCGTGAACCGGCGACTAAGTTTGTCAGCAACCAGGCAGTACGCTTGCAAAACGAAATGTTGCGTCCCGCTACGATGTTTGGCAGCTTCTGCCACATTGAAGGTTTTGGAACACGGGAAATCTTGTTGGTGCAGTTTGCATTGATGGCACGGCTTTACGGATGCAGGCTTTCCAGTGTGCCTGTGGATTCCGGCGAGCGCGCGACAAGTTGTAGGGGTTTGAAAACATGCGTCAACACGTGCCACAGGTGCTTCTACATCGGCGTCGGCTGCAGGGACTTCAGTATGTCGCTGGGTTGCTCTTGATCGAGTCGTGCTTGACAGTTTGTGCTGCCTACCCAAGCCAGTATCACCAGACCGTCACGAGAGCCGCATGTGGCCTGAATGGCCAAGCCTGCGCGGCGCCAACTTGACGCACATTGTCTGTACTGTGCAGTTATATGAACATTGTCTTCAAAACAAAACACCCCTGGGCCTGGCACGACATCCTGGGATGCCGGTTTGTTTCCGATTTCCGACCAAAGACTTGTCGTGTTGGAGTTTGAGGCGGCTTGCGGCGGATTTGTGCCTAGTACAGGCTGAAGGTGTCAATTCAAGGGGTCGTCCAGAGTTGGCGTAGGCACAGAACTAGATTCTGGATGTTCGAGGCGACAGGCGGTACATGGTGCTGTGAATAGCATTGCCATCAGACAGACGGCGCTCGTCTGAAATGCGCTCGGTGCTTCATCGGACAGCGTGCCGTTTTCGTCACGGTGTCTTTTCATTTCGACCATCACACAAGTGTTACTTGCATGCAGTTGTGTCGGGCTCACGACCTTCTCGAGGACATTTTCGTTTCTGCTGATGCAAGCATCTCGAGCACTTATTACCAGGTTTGCACGCTTCCAAACTTGTGTAAATTGTCCAAAGCTGCAACATCTGGATGCTGCCACATGTAGACGAAATCATAATGTGGGTCAGTTAGCCCATGGACAACAAAGCTGTGTGTGAATGTGTGTGTGTGTGTGTGCTCCATGGAAGCTCTGCCAGATACCCGAAAAGACTTAAAGGCTTACGTGTTGTATTTTGTACGGCCATCTCATTCTCAACCAGTCGCTCATCGACGAAGCCCCCGGTTTTGAACTGATTTGCAAAGTGAGAACCATGAGACACGCATATCCCTAGTAACAGCGGGATAGGCATCAAAAAAAATTAAATTTGGATCAAAAAAAATTAACTTAGCCGAAACCACGACAGGAAGGAAGGAAGAAAGGAAGGAAGGAAGGAGGAAGAAAGGAAGGAAGGAAGGAAGGAAGGAGGGAAGCACGAAAGGGAGGAGGGAAGGAGCAAAGGAGGGAAGGAGGAAAGAAGGAAGGAAGGAAGGAAGGAGAAAAGCAAGGAAGCAGCGAAGAAAGAAAGAAAGAAAAGCAACAGGGAATGAAAGGAAATGGACGGAAAGGAAGGTGATCACCCACGCGCCATTTAACTGCAAACTGCCCGCTTTCTTGAGTTGTCTTGCCACATGAAATCGCTTTAGGGGGAGTAAACCGAGCAAAACAAAGTTCATGTTGGAAGGTTTGCAAATGGGGGGGGGTCTGCGCCGCCCCCCAACCCTCCCGTTTTCTTCTCACGAATGAAACGTTTTCACCGACAGACAAAAGGGCGAAAGCCAGACGTCCTATTTTTGGGAGGGCAAGACCAAGAAAACAAAGTAAAACGAAAACGTGCATTTCTGTGGATAACGGAGAGAGGGAGAGCCACATGAAATCGCTTTAGGGGGGTAAAAACGAGCAAAGCAAAGCTCATGTTGAAAGGTTTGCAAATGGGGGGGGCTGCGCCCCCCCCAACCCCCCCGCTTTTTTAACTGCAAAGTGCCCGCTTTCTTAAGTTGTCCAGCCACATGAAATCGCTTTAGGGGGGGTAAAAGCGAGCAAAGCAAAGCTCATGTTGGAAGGTTTGCAAATGTGGGGGACTGCGCCCCCCCACCCCCCCGTTTGTTAACTGCAAACTGCCCGCTTTCTTAAGTTGTCGAGCCACATGAAATCGCTTTAGGGGGGTATAAGCGAGCAAAACAAAGTTCATGTTGGAAGGTTTGCAAGGGGGGGGAGCTGCCCCCCCCAACCCCCCCCCCCGTTTTTTAACTGCAAACTGCCCGCTTTCTTAAGCTGTCGATGAAATGAATTAAAGACGTTTTTTCTAAACGCACAACAAGGACAAAGCCACATGAAAACGCTTCAGGGGATTTAAAATTCGAAGAATATAAGATTTCTCATGAATGAAACGTCTTCACCGACAGGCAAAAGGGCGAAAGCCAGATGTATTCGTTTTGGGAAGCCGAGAGCAAGAAACAAGAAAACAAAGGTAAAACGACAACGTGAGTCTCTGTGGAAAACGAAGAGAGGGAGAAGCCACATGAACTGCCCGCTTTCTTAACTTGTCGAGACACATGACATCGCTGTAGGGGGGCAAAAGCGAGCAAAGCAAAGCTCATGTTGGAAGGTTTGCAAAGGGGGGGGGGGCTGCGCCCCCCCCAACCCCCACCCGCTTTTTTAACGGCAAACTGCCCGCTTTCTTAAGTTGTCGAGCCACATGAAATCGCTTTAGGGGGGGTAAACCGAGCAAAACAAAGTTCATGTTGGATGGTTTGCAAATGGGGGGGTCTGCGCCGCCCCCCCAACCCCCCCGTTTTCTTCTCACGAATGAAACGTCTTCACCGACAGGCAAAATGGCGAAAGCCATACGTGCTCGCTTTGGGAGGGCAAGACCAAGAAAACACAGTAAAACGAAAGCATGCATCTCTTTGGATAACGGAGAGAGGGACATGAAATCGCTTTAGGGGGTAAAAACGAGCAAAGCAAAGCTCATGTTGAAATGTTTTGCAAATGGGCGGGGGGGCTGCGCCCCCCCCAACCCCCCCCGCTTTTTTAACTGCAAACTGCCCGCTTTCTTAAGTTGTCCAGCCACATGAAATCGCTTTGCGGGGGTAAAAGCGAGCAAAGCAAAGCTCATGTTGGAAGGTTTGCAAATGTGGGAGACTGCGCCCCCCAACCCCCCCGTTTGTTAACTGCAAACTGCCCGCTTTCTTAAGTTGTCGAGCCACATGAAATCGTTTTAGGGGGGTATAAGCGAGCAAAACAAAGTTCATGTTGGAAGGTTTGCAAGGCGGGGGGGCTGCGCCCAACGTTTTTTTAACTGCAAACTGCCCGCTTTCTTAAGCTGTCGATGAAATGAATTAAAGACGTTTTTTCTAAACGCACAACAAGGACAAAGCCACACGAAAACACTTCAGGGGATTTAGAATTCGAAGAATATAAGATTTCTCATGAATGAAACGTCTTCACCGACAGGCAAAAGGGCGAAAGCCAGATGTATTCGCTTTGGGAAGCCAAGAGCAAGAAACAAAAAAACAAAGGTAAACGACAACGTGAGTCTCTGTGGAAAACGAAGAGAGGGAGAAGCCACATAAATTCCCCGCTTTCTTTAGTTGTCGAGACACATGACATCGCTTTAGGGGGGCAAAAGAGAAGTACTGCTTTAACCTTTTTGATACTGTTTTTAATTTTTGGAGTCCTTTTTTTGATCCAAATTTAATTTTTTTTTGATCCGTCACCCTCGAGCACCCCTTGTTTTTTGTGTGATTCTGCGGCGGAAGTACTGATTTATTTTTTTTTGATCCAATTTTTAATTTTTTTGATCTTTGTGCTTTAATTTTTTTGATTCAAATTTAATTTTTTTTTGCTCCGTCACCCTTTGTAACAGCTGGGTTCAGAAGGTCCTTTATTGGTTTCCCGGTGTTCACTGAGTGGTGAATCTCAACCAGCCTTTTAGACCATTGGGGATTTCTCCGACACATGGGGCCCCCATAATTTTTCGGTTAGACGTGTCAAACGTGCTGGTTCACTTTTACAGCCCGCGGAAATCTAGATCTGATGCCTTCTGCTATTGCCGCAAGCGAAGCTACTTTAGGGGCCTTCATAATCACCTATACTATGTTGATGGTCAGTATTATGTAGAAGCTGCCCCCACCCTGTAATAGTGACTAAAAGGATTATATTAGGGCCCTATTATATTCCTATTATACCACTATTACAGGGTGGGGGCCCCTTCTAAAGTATTATAAATATTTAATATTCATAACATAGATATATAAGGCCCTTAATAGTAGCCCGATTATAGACTGTTACTGTACGGGGGCCGTACCCAAGTCAGTATTATACTTATTGTTAAGGCCCTTGTATTAACATCAACACGCAATCACCTCGAAGGCCCGACTGCAAGGTGTCAGACTCTAAGCAAAGACGCAGAGCTTTTCAGTCGATGCCACATTGCCTGGGTTCTTCTTAAAGGATGTAGGTTAAGTTACCAGAATTAAGAAACTGTATTATTTACTTTACGTCCCTGTTATGGTAACTTAGCTTAAGTTTTCACATTTGTTGTCTCAGCATAAGGTTCCGGGTCCAAGCGCATTTGAGCCGAGGCCCCTTGTCAAGGCCCTTCTCAGGCCTTCGTGTACATTGCTCATGGAAGCCGGGCGAAGAAAGCCTTGTCAAACCTTCACAGCCGTTTGAGCCCGGACACGACCCGGACGCTCAACCGCCAAAATCCACCACGCGTGATGTTTCAGCTGATAGCCTGCATACATAGTACACATATAACCTACAACCTAGGCCCCTAAACTGACCCCTAAGCCTCAGCCTGTCAGGTGTAGATCCCTGAACTCTTAACCGCAAATGCGGCACGGAGGTTGGCAGCTTCTTTCGGAGGTCCGCTCTGTGCCTCGACTGCGAAGCGCAGCGGTGTTTTCCGGATGGGTCGAAGTGTGCGCAACTCTGCACAGTGTGCCAACATGCAAGTGTATACATACGTTTACAATGATTGTGTGTGTATATATATATATCATTAAACGGTGAGTCGGTTGAGCTTTCGACCAGCAGAAGATCCAGCTAAGTACAAGACACGGCGAGTATCCCTAAACCCCAAAACCCTAAACCCCAACCCCTAAACCCCTAAGACAAGGCGAGTATCTCAAGATTTTCGGCATCCTTCTCTTGTCGGAGATTGAAGCTTTGCAGGCCGCGGGAGTTTGGGCCTGCAGGGAGTTCATATGGTTTCTGTTGGGGCCTTTGTTGTTACTACTACTATAGGGGCTTTAATAATTAGACTAGGGTTTTGGGGCATGTTATACTATGATCATCAGAAAGAACCCCCACAATACTATTGGTATTTATTTAGGCCCCTACAGTACTGGTACTGCTACAACTAGTACTACTAGTACTACTACTACTACTACTACTACTACTACTACTACTACTACTACTACTACTACTACTACTACTACTACTACTACTACTACTATCACGGCTTTCGAGTATAGCATACTTGGAATCAGAAAGGAACCCAGAGAAAAGTATTGGGATCCATTTGGCCCCAAACTTGGGGATTCTACTTCGCGGCCATTCGGATAGGTTGTAACGCCGCCTAGGACTAGTGGTCTTCTTGCAGGGCGTGGCTGCTGCTGTTCATAATGATAGCCATGGTATTCCTCACAGTTCCTTTCTTGCACCCAAGGCCTGGAGCAACCAGAGCAAGCCACCACTCCCGATCCCTGAACCCTTGGCCTGAAGGAATGCTGTACTCCGTGTAGGAAGAGAAAGCCATCAGTAAGCCTGTTACTTGGGGTTCCTTGCTCATATCTTCGTGGTCAAGAAACTCCCAAAAACCGTTAATATAGGGGCCTTCATAATTATCTATACTATTCTGGGGCTCCTTACCGCAATTTGTAGTGTAATGGGCCCCCAAACCCCCTTCTAACTATGAAGGCCCTTTTATATTAGTCTAACCATCGATTCTTCGATACAAGCTCCGAGCGAGATCTCGCACGCCCAAGGCGGACGGAGGAATTTCAACAAAGGTTGTTGTTTGAAAACCATGGTGTTTAAGGCCCTCTTTGTAGGCCCAGGGGACGGAGGAGTTTCAAAAGATGTGTTTCAAAACCCATGGGTTTTTAAGGCCCTATTCGCAGGCCCAAGGGACGGAGGTCAACGACATCTCCGTTCAAAACAACATTTCCACTCGGGCGCCTTGGACTGGGAGGCTGTACTTGGAGGGTCGGGGGACTTAGTAAGTAGGTAGTAAGTAGACTTATAAGTACCCTGACAGGGACCCTAATTGGGGTTATGGTACTTATAAGTCACTAAAATAACCAGTTACTAAGTCCCCCGACCCTCCAAGTACTGCTAAGGGGCCTTCATACTTAGAATAGGGTCCCTTTTAAAGGGGTAAAGGGGTCTTATATGGGGTGCTATAAGGGGTCCATAAGGGCACTATTTTATAGGGGCCTTAATAATTAGAATTGGGTTTGGGGGCTTCTCTATTCTAATTATAGTAGAAACTTAGCACCAGAACTATATTCTAATTATTAAGGCCTCTACAGTATGCTTTTGGGCTTTTTGTGATACCCAGAGACTCCAATATCCCTTGATGAAGGAGTATACCTTAAATCATATTAAGGGTCCTACTGCAATTTAAAGTATATTCCTCAATTCAGGGATATTGGAGGTTCCGGGTACACCGCCCCAAATGCTGAGGTCGCACCCACCATGGACCCTGACCGTGACTAATCCTTGCCCCAGTGTTGCCGCAAATTTGGAAGAATCGGTGGGCCCGGCTACTACGGAGGACTGGCATCGACCACTTCAGTTAAATTCGCCTTGGAGGGGGCAAAACCCGAATCCAAAAGAACAAGGGCGACCTGTTTAATCTTAGGATCTCGCCGATCGGGCAGAACGCTTTGCCTCTCTCAAAGAGCTGCTTGGCCCAACCGGTAGGATATTGGTCACAGGGCATGTTTCCCAGTCTATAACTGCCGCGAGTGGGCTGCAATTCAGGGATTAGGCGGTGGAAGGGTGTCAAGGGGTTTGCGATTTCGGTTTCACGTCAAGGATTTTTTCAGTGGTTGGGTTTAGCGCTTAGATCGTACAAGGTAAGGGGTACTAGCAGGATCCGTATGCAGATGTACAGGTCTTCCCCACTTAGTTCCCATCATGGTTCGTTTTAGCTTGAAACCAGGGTAAAAGGAGGGACCCTTAATAAGGACCCCTAGGTATATACCCTTAATATAGCCATTATATACCCATTATATAACCCATTATAGGGTAGAAACATCGCTGTAGCCTTGGTTGGAAGTGTCAAGTCGCCCTTGAGGCAGAAAGCGGGTGTTAGGCCGGGCATGGTAGCTCCCGAGATCCCATGAGCCTGGGTTTGATGCATGTGGGAGTTTCCGAAAATTAGAGGTGCCTTCTTTTGGTGTCTTATATTAAGGATCCTACTATTTAGGGTACTATATTGGGGTCCCCTATTTTCGGAAACTCCCATGTGTTTAAAATCCGTGGGAACCACCCCATGCAGGTTGCTCCACGAGACACAACCCTAGAGCGAGATCTAACTCCACGCTAAGCGTTTAACACCGATAAGCAACAGTAGCATTCATAAGTTCGACTGCTTACGTATATGGACGACAGCAAGAGCACCAGTGTTTTGACAGCTTGTTCATTGCAATGCCCGGTGGTCTAATAGCGGTGCCAACAAAGAAACTCAAAACAGGAGCAGTAAGGCTGTGGTTGTTCTCCACACCACAGTCGTCAGATCAGCTGTGCTCTTTCGAGAAGACTACCAATGAAAGCCCGTCCTAGACACAAACAAGCAGGTACACTCAGGGAGCAAAACCCTGAACCCACAAATATCCCAAAGCCCTTGTAAATACTCCCTCAACCTTAAAACTCCCAAGCCCCAGAAATAGCAAAACTGGTACATAAACCCCAAAACCCTAAACCCCCTTCACAAGAACCATGGCTCTGAAGCCCCTAAACCCTAAACCTGACGCATCAACAGGAGATCTGCCAGCCGATTTGGGAGATCATCCTCCAAGGATCGTACCGAGAACGAGCTCGTAAGTTTCTGAGCCTTTTAGTGCTGAAACGGCGTAGGGTTTAGGGTTTATAGGATTTAAAAAAAGTTTCCGAGCCTTTTCGTTCCATTATGGTTTAGGGTTTAAGTTCATGTCAGTTTCTGATCCTTTTAGTCCAAAGATCACCCAGTATACTAATGTAGGAACCTCATTAAGAAGCCTTGGGCCTTTATTTGGGTTCCTTATATGAATCCTATTATTTTGGGGTTATAGGCCCAGGGTTTCTTAATCAGATTCCTACATTAGCCCTGAAATCTTATAGTACCTTTGTAGCGCCCGGATGGTACCTTTATGTTAGAGTGCCCGAAATAGTACCCCTTGTAGAAAGAAGCCTTTGGGCTTAATCTAACGTGGAGTTTAGGGTTTCGGGTCTGCGGGCGCTCAGGCTCTCGTTTTCTCCTAGGCCCACGATTTTCGAAGCCGGTGTATCCATGGTAAACACATTAAGGGAAGTTCGCGTGACTCGACCCGAAGCCCATAAACCCCCAAACCTGAAACCCTACACCCTAAATCCCAAGTCCCCAAAGAACCCTCAAAGGAGCGCTTCTAGGATACTTACAGGAGCCTTGTAAGTAAGAACCCTTGTACAGGAAACCTTCTAGACACCCTGTTAAGGATTCCTTCAAGCCGTAATACTGACCATGGGGCTCAGGGGCTGAGTTTCGTTTCACGCAGGTCTCGGTTCACTAAGACAGAGACTCCAAAACTCTTTAGTTACGATGGCGGGCCGATTCATCAGCAAGCAATGTCCCTTTCAGTCCCTATAGAAGTGCGCTACCATATGCCCCAAACCCTATTCTACTTATTAAGGCCCCTACAATTACGCGATGCACATTGAAGTACACAGTGATCTGTACTATGCTTTAGTGCATCCTAAACCTAAACCCCAAAAGGCATCTTCGTCAACTAAGGGGTTTGGGAGTCCCTGGGTAAGCCTGGAGAAGTTGGCAGGACCTGGAAGTTGCCTGACAAAAACGGGCTTCCTGCTTCCTGTAGGGACCTTAAAAATCGACATAGGGTTCGGGGGTTCCTTGTTATAGCTATAGTTATAGTAATGTAGGGGCCTTAATAACTAAAATAGGGTTTCGGGGGGGTTCGGGTTCAGGGCTTAGGTGGAGATTCCTGTGAGTTCATACGGATGTCAGGAACTGTGTTGCTGCTAAGATAAAGGCTAGAGCCACTAGGAACAATCGTATCGCTTTGTAATCCTAAGAAGATGTACCCCGAAGCTTCTCTGTTCTCATAAGGGCTTCTCTGTTAGGATACTCTATTCATAAAGGTTTCTAAAAAATTAAGACTTCCTGCTGGACAGATGTGTGCTTGGGCTTTCAGGGATCTGGAAGGCAAGCCATGAAAGGTCTCAGAGCCGACCGCAAGCAACTCCTGGCTGTAACTCCCCAACTTGTCTTGCACACTAAGAACCCTTGTATAAGCAGGGGTGTCTTGATAAACTTCCGAAGTGATACCTTTCTTCGGAGACGGAGACAGAGCCAGTTGGCTGCAGCTTCTTTGGGGCTCAAGCACTTTACACCTCCCCAAACCCTCAAGAAAAACCCTGTCGTTTCGATGCGCCTCAGTACAGCTGCGCTTAGGGAACGGCTGGCGCTAGGACTAAGAAGGAAGATGGCTGACATGTGCATTAAAGGCTTATCGGTTTCGGCTTTGGGGTTGAGGGTGGCTTTCTACATATATCAAAGCTTCAGGGATTGGCCACTCTGTCGTGGCCGAGACGAGAAGCTCAACGTCATATAGACTCTCGGCCAAGAAAGATTGCAACCCCCCCCCCCCCCCGCCCCCCCCAAAAGCTCAAAGCTCACGTTTGGTTTGGGTGCTTAGGGGGGCTCCTTCGGGCTCAGAACGTCCGGATTTTAGTAGTCACGGAGACCGTGGGGGGCATCGCGCTCCGAGATGATGGGCCTCGGGAGTCCATCGGAGAATCTCTCGCAAGAGAGCAACGGCTACGCCTACGAGGACAGATGATGCGAAACCAGGCCTAAAGGGATTAAGTAAGGTTTCGGAGCCCTAATAATTGGAAAAGAGTTCTGGGGGTTCCTTATTATAGTATGATGTTACTATTACGGCCCCCGTATTGAGGTTTCGGGCTTCGGGCTTGCAAAGCTAGAGGGATTAAGGTCTTAGGGTTTGACGCTGAAGCTTGCAGTGGCTGTAGCCGTTGCTAAGAGCCCGCGTGTTGTGAATCTTCATACGTACAGCACGACCACGTTCAGTACTAAGACTTTGCACAAAGGCGAAAAGACCGTCCAAATCTATCACAGAGGCAACTCACCAGCCGCCATTACCACCACCACCACCACCACTGCACGCCACAGCGACGGCAGAAAAAAGAGGAACGCCGAAAAACATAACCATCATCAGCAACGGCAACAACGACAGTGCGATAGCACTAGCGCCGGCAGTAACACTGGCAGTGGCACCAGCAGCAGCAGCATCCGCAGAAGGCACAGCCGCAGTGACAGATAGAGCAACAGCAACAATGACAGCAGAAACAAGAAGAGGAAGAAGAAGTGAAAAACACAAAACTCTATTGCAATCTTCACCTTCATAAGCTCAGCAAAAGCAACAGTGATGGTTTAAGTGTCGTGCTTCGTGCCGCTTTGCAGAACGTCTGTTGCTTGAGAGTTCATGTACCTGCAGCCCCGCTCAAGAAGTTTCAACGCCGCCAAGCCTTGGCTTTGAGCCCTAAGGCATGCAGTATTGCTGTGGTTGGAAATACTTCTCGCATCAATACCAGTAGTCGTCGTGGCAATGCACCGGCAGACATAAGTTGAAAACAATGACACCCCCAGACCCCACATCTCAAGAGAAAAAGGCGCATCACCGCCTTACAAAGACTACTCTTACGGGTTTCGGCTTTGGCCCCTTGAGTCGGAGGCCTCAAAAGGTGGGATGAAGGTAGGTGGGATATTCCCAAATAAGAGTCCTTATATAAGGGATCCTTCATCCTACCTACCTTCATCCCACCTTTTGAGGCCTGCGATTGAGCCCCAAAGCCGAGATGTTTTCTCAACCCACTCCAAGCCTCCAAACTGAAACTTACATCTAATTACTGAAGACTTTCACCACCCTGGGTAGCCACATGTGTGTGTGTGTGTGTCATTTAGTCCATGGAAGAGACAGTTACATGGAACCCGTTCCAAATAAGCCCTTGACAAACCCTCTGGCCCAATGCAACGCTAGAAAGCTCCAAACCCCCAGGTAATGTGGTCCCTCAGCAAGTTCTACACCCTCCTGCACCGAAAGCTCTTCAACCCCAGAGGGAGGGAAACGAGTCCAGACAGAGACAAAACGCAGCTAAACTCTGAATCCCAAAGAACCGAAGCGACAGGACTTCCTCGAAAAAGAGCTGGACGCGCTGAAGCGGCGTCTCCTCGACAAGCATCAGGAGGAAGTGGGCCGAGGAGCTGCATTCGGGGCTTGGGGTTTGGGGTTTCGGATTTGGGGGTTTAGGGTTTCGGATTTCGGAGCCCAGAGACTCCAATATCCCTTAATTAAGGAATATACCTAAATTGTAGTAGGATTCCTAATGTGATTTGAGGTATATTCGTTCCTTAATTAGGGGATATTGGAATCTCTGGGGGGGTTTAGGGTTTGAGATGGGCTGCACCATGATGTCCTGACCCAGGTGAAGGATTCAAAGGCGTAAGAAACAGAATCCCAGGGACTCAACTTTTCAGATCAATTCCGGTGCCTGGAATGGTGTGTTTAGGTGTCCGCTGGTTCGGGATTTGCATATGGGTGGTTGTCAATATCAGGGTCCCTTTTTGGGCCCTTTTTATACTACGGCACCTATTATTTAGGGTACCCAAAAAGGGGCCTTAGTTTTCACAACTACCCATATGGGAGTTTCCGAAAAAAAGGGGTCTAACATAGTACCCTAAATAGTAGGATCCTTATTATAAGGACCCCAAAGTAAGGTATCCCTAAATTTCGGAAACTCCCATATGTAGTGCGTTCTGGGTTCAGAGGACCCGGGAGTTTAAGATTTCCTGGTCCTACGGCGGACGTGCGTGGGATTAGGGATGTCACCACTATTATCATTGGGCTTACTAGTATAAAAACTATTCTGATCAGTCGTTTTTGAACTTTAGTTTTGTTATTACTGCGACTAGTGTTTTGCTATTATATATTGCTAATATTTGCATTAATTAAAAGATTGCTGTTGTGCAGGCGGCCCGAATGAGGTGCAGGGCGACAATGAGGCGGCAACGGGCAAACTGTGGAAACCCTTTTTGGGATTGTCGGTAGGGTGTAGGGGTTTTGGGCTTATTGTTCAGGGGTATAGTGGGTTCAGGGGTTTAGGCTTTAGGGGTTATAATACATTGGTATGAACACGGTCGTTGTTATTGGTGTTCGAAGTTTGGTTCATGCTATCAGCATCAACATTAATAATATATGGGCTTTCATAGCTAGAGTAAGGTTTAGGGGTATATTATAGTATAAGTATAGCACTTGTGATTATTAGTCTGTTACACACCGAACACCCCTAAACCCACGCCCCTAAACCCTAAACCCAAGCCCCTAAACCCTAAACCCAAGCCCCTAAACCCTAAACCCAAGCCCCTAAACCCTAAACCCAAGCCCCTGAACCCTAAACCCAAGCTCCCATATCATCAAGAAAACGGATCGGATGGCCGCCGGGCAGGCGCTCCTTTCTCCAACGAGTCGCCAGGCCAAAGCCACACAGAGGCGTCTTAGCCGCAGCTTGTTTTGATTGCCAAGATCCTAAGTTTAGGGCTTTAGAGAAGTTAGGGCTTTAGAGAAGTTTAGGGCTTTAGGGTTGAGGGGTTTAGGGCTTGGGGCTTCTGAGTGGTTGGCGCGTTAGGGCTTTGGCTGCTGAGTGTTTGGGGTGTTACTATAGCTTCTTGAAGAATTGCCAATATTATTCCTTAGGGTTCCTTTTTATATGTATACTATAATATAAGGGAGCCCAAACCCCCATTCTGATTATTAAGGCCCCCTGCATGAGGGTTTTTGTAATTTGGGGCTCGTGGCTTCAGGGTATCAGGGTCTACCCCAGGGTCTTCTGGTTTCAGGTTTGTCTTACCTTTGGTTAGTAGGGAATGGAGGAATGGGGTATAGTTACAACTACTATTACTACCATTCTTCCATTCCCTACTAACCCAAGGTAAGTTGTAGTTTCCGGAGCAGATGGGGCGAAAGCATTCCGGGCACTGTTGGTTTGGGTTTTGAGATGTAAAGTATTCTATTCATGTTCTTCCTCGTCTGCTTATTGTAGCATCTCCATTAGTCTTATGGGCACTGTTGTTGTCATTAATAGTTATTGTTATTACTAGTATTATTCGTATTGTCAGTATTATCAGAAATACAACTATGGGTATGAGTATGACTGAGTATGAGTACTAGTTAAATACTAGTGGTGGTAGTAGTATGACTATTAGTATTAGTATGTGTTAGTAGAAGAGTATTAGTAGTAGTCCTCGTCACGGTGCTGGTGGAGGTAGCAGTCATTTACTGTTCTCCTTAGCAAGGTGCACTGGACCTTGTGGGCTTGGATTCTTCGGTCATGACTTCTAGGGCTTCGTCCTGCTAAATAAGTCATCATGGGTCTGAATCCCTAAACCCGAAACCCTAAACCCTAAATCTGAAACCCTAAACCCTAAATCCGAAACCCTAAATCCGAAACCCTGAACCCTAAATCTCCGCAGCCATCAGCCATCAGGCATCAGTAAGTTCTCGCATCTCCCTTCCCTCTCGCTTGCAGCCATGCGTGAGCTCGTGCACGTCCAGGGCGGCCAGAGCCTAGGCTGGTTTTTGATGGCCGGCGCTTGCTTTGTGGAGCTTTTGGGCTCCTGTAAGGGATCTAAAAGGGTTAATATACGTGTATGTTATATATATATATATATATATATATGTATATGTAAGGTTACTCTATCGTTCATGGACTGCTATGATAGGTCATGAGTTTGGGTTTGCCTTGGCGTTGTGTGAGATTCACTTGCACGAGACCCTCGAGAAGCTTATCCTGTGTTTCGTTAGTTCAGTGGTTGAACGGTGCGCAAGTTCGGTGCTCAAGTTGAATTGTGTTGTGCATACGTGTGGATTGTAGCTTCGACGGCTGGAAGCTGGGAAGGCAGGATGTTAGTCGGGAAGGGAGCAGATTGAATGACTGCCAGGTGTCCGTGTTCGCATATCTAGCAGACTGGCAAAAGCTTCGGAAGAATAGCTGCAATAGGACAACCCAGGCTTGATGGCATTGCATATGAGGCTGTGCTTGTGTGGTTGTTCCCAATTCAAACTCTAAACCTTAAGCCGAAACCGCGAAGGCCCTAAAGCCAAGCCCGGAGCCCTCCATGAGCTCGCATTGGGATGGTTGGGGCGGAAGGGATCAGGGATCCTGCACACGCACTTTGAGCCCGCACACAAAGATCCTCTAGAGGTCCTAGGGAGAAACTCTTCATGACGGCTATAGGGGTCATGAATAATGAAGGCCGCTCGCGTAGAGTCCGAAGATCTGAACTCTGGCCTCAGAGGAGGAAAAACGTTGCTGCTACTACTGCTACTACTGCTGCTGCTACTACTACTACCACTACCACTACCACTACCACTGCTACTGCTGTTATTGCTGTAGCTTCGATGATCTTTCGGCTACCGAGGTGCGGAAACCAGATCGGAGCCAAGTTCTGGGAGGTCATCGCGGACGAGCATGGCATCGATCCTACCGGAACCTACCATGGAGACTCCGATCTGCAGCTGGAGCGCAGCCCGTCCAAAGTACTTCAATCTGGTGTTGATGCTTCGACGCTTTATCGCGGACATCACCTCTAATTGCGAGATTGCTCCTCATTCTGATGATCGCAGATACCTCTCGTTAGGGGACACAGATCCTTAAGTGGAGCTGCGGAAGGCTTTGATGTGGAATCAACCACATTAGTTTTCAGCCGAGATACCCATTCGCAATCCCTTTCAGTCCCCCCAACAACTTGGCCAAACTCTAAACTTCGAATTTGCACCCCCCCCCCCCCCCCCCAAAAAAAAAAAAAAAAAAAGACTTCACGAGCCGATCCCATAGCCCTGCAGCCTCAGGCCTGAAAACTCCCCACAGCCCAACACACAAGAATCCTCAAAACGCGAAGCCCTGAACCCTAAGACCCTCAAGCCCTGTAAAGGGAACTCCAGAAAGTTGGAATATGGATTAATGGTAGGATCCCCCCTATAATTTACCTTAAAGGGGTTACGATAATGATATTCCAACTTTCTGGCTTCTACTGTAGGCCCAAACGATCAAAACCTGGCACCCTAAGAACCCGTAGACCTTAAACCGCAAGGCATCAACGTGTACTTCAACGAGGCGTCCGGTCCGAGTCTGCCTCGAGTCCCCCATGGGGCCCAATGGGCCGTTCGCGAATCTACGAATGCGACTGCATGTAGACTCAATGTAGACATGAACATGCGTATGACGATATGTATGTATGTATGTATTCATGCATGTATGTATGTATGCTACCAGGGAAGGAAAGTGGTGCTGGTATGTTGACGATTGGAGTGGTAAGGCGACATGCTCCCGTTTGGTGACACCTTTCGGCTCCATTCCATCTTGCCTACATATAAGAATAGGGCAATGTATTATTCGTTCATCCATATATATATATATACATACATATACATATACATATACATATACATATACATACACACACACACGAGTCACCAGCCGTGCACCTCTTCACCTGCTTGCTCGTGAATTTTGACATTTGGTGCACATGTACCTTATGGAACGCTAGCTGAGGCTTTGTAGACCTGTTACTAAATTCCCGTTCACCTAAACCCTGCTGGAACGCCATGGACCCCCCCCCCTATGGACTACAGAACCCTCTTCAGCAGGCCACGGGTGGGCGCTACGTGCCCCGCGCGGTGCTCATGGATCTGGAACCGGGACCGGAGCTGAAATGCGAATCAGAGTTTCGGGTAATGTGGACCGAGTTTGGATTAATGTGCACCCCCGATGAAGACACTCCCCTCCCTTAGCACTAGAAGGAGTTGAACACGCGTCCTCACATCAAGGGTTTTAAACAAGGCAGGTTTTTTGACCTTCAGAGTCTTAAGGTTTAAGTTCAGACCTCGGGCGTCTCCGGGATTCAGGGTTTTTTTTGTCAGAGGTCCGATAAAGTAGCAGAGCTTTTGCGATCTATGAGAAGCAATCATAAGAATGCCCCCGTAGAGTCCGTATAGATTTACATGTAAGCTTATAGTCTACCACAAAGGCCCCAGTCCAGAAGCTTTGCGCTGGGACTTGGAGTTGTGGGATGCTGAAGGTCTTAGACCTCCGGGGGTTCAGGAGCACTCTGAGAGTCGACAGTGCAGGACGAATTGTAACGAACAGGGAAGCCTGAATAATTGCCGATGCTATGCCTTCGGGTGTCTTGCTGTATTGTAGTAAGCATACAACCCAGGATCAAGTCAAATCACCCAGGCCCTGACATTACTCGAAGCTGGACTCTCCTTGCGAAATCTGTGATGTTTCTATTCTGCTATCACTTTGTGAGCATTTTTTACATTGGTGTGTTACGATGAAACCGCCTGAACAATGCGAAGTCAGAGTGAATGTCTTATTTCGAAAAGGTTGGCAGTGTCAGTTTGCTCAGCACCCTTCAAAGCCGCGGTTCTCGTTGTACGTGAATCTTTGCGCAATATCCGGTTCGTCCATTTCTTTGTTCTGACCTTGTTGCCACAGTGCTTGTTCATCGTTCGGTTCCGAAAAGTATTACGAGTGCCAGGGAGATGACATGCCTCTCAATAAACATGCTACGACCCATACCCATACTGTGACGACTCGTCGCATCCGCTGATGCATCTCTGTGGAATCATCGCTGCAGCAATGCCTGTGCACACCTGCGCAAATTGCTCGCGCCTCTCTTCACCCGAATGCTTGTCTACACAAACTGTTTAAACCCTCTGTGGATTTCAACAGCTTTCTGTAGCCTTGGCAAAGAAGTAGTAATGGCAACCCACACAAAGAGAGTTGAGGGTCCTCAAAAGCCCAAAAGCCCTGCTGGCAGGAACCATGGACAGCGTTCGAGCTGGGCCATTCGGTCAGCTGTTCCGCCCGGACAACTTTGTGTTTGGGCAGACCGGCGCCGGAAACAACTGGGCTAAGGCAGATGCATGACCTAGAAGCTTCCAAAATTGCCTATGTTTATTCCTAAGAGGTTCCTTCCTTGAGTTGTAGTACAGGATTTCCCTTCGAACCCTGTTTAAGGCCCCTACGTTACCTTCGTGACTTTGTTTTACGTTCGGCAGACTAAGCATGCATGAGCCAATCAGGGACACTACACGGAGGGGGCCGAGTTGATTGACTCGGTGCTTGACGTCGTCCGCAAGGAGAGCTTGCCCAAAAAGGGTGACATCCTCAAAGGCTTTTCGAGAAAAGTCTCAGGATCTGCATCGTAAGGACAGCAAAACAAGACCACAACCTTGATCCTAAAAGCCCTGACATTGGCGCGGAAGGCGACAGCCTAACTTACAAAAGCCTTGGGGCAGTAAGCAGCCGCAGCGTGCCAATCTCAAGGCTGCATCCGCAACTGCCGCGTGTGAGTCACCCTCGACCACCACCCGTAAATCCGAGACCCTGAACCTGTAGGGGCTGGGCCCCAAAGCCTTATTCTAATTATCAAGGCCCCTGTGCATTAGACCCTGAGCCCAAAATCCGACCCCCTGAGACCATCAAGTTTCTTTGTCGAGGAAGCGGAGGGATGCGACTGCCTTCAAGGCTTTCAGCTGTGCCACTCTCTCGGAGGTGGCACTGGTGCAGGCATGGGAACGCTGCTGATCTCCAAGGTTCGTGAAGAGCGGCTTAGTTGCAGTAATTTTTGGGCAGTCGCCACGCTTTGAAGTTTGGGGTTACGGAGTAGTTGTAAGTATAGATTCACCTATACCTAACGCTACTTACTAAGTCTCTTGACAAGACGGCTATACAGTCGTTCATTTGCGTCCTGTATATGACGCGTAGCATCCCTGCAATTTCCGGATGGGTTTGCAAATGAGCTCCGGAGGGGTCAGCGCCGGAGGGGCCTGAAAGACGAATAACAACATCATAACAACAGCAATGTCCCTTGATAGTTTCTATGTATTTACAAAGTCATTTTTATCGAAGCCCCTGTTCTAGCAATTAAGGCCTGGATGAGGACATAGATTGAAACGTTGAGTGATTTCGTCCTTTCGCTTATCCCAACCTCCTGTCGAAGATTGCGAACCTCAGGTCCCCCAACCTTAACTGCAAACCCAAACCCAACATCACCGCCAAACCGAAACTCAGGTACCCGGATCGCATCATGGAGACCTTCTCGGTGATTCCATCACCCAAGGTGTCCGACACCGTGGTCGAGCCGTACAATGCAGTTTTGAGCTTCCATCAGCTGGTGGAGAACTGGGCTTAATCCTTAGTGGCTGTTTAAACAACTTTTAACCTTTTTGTGCCTACATGATCCTACAGTACTTTGAAGACTCCCATTTTGGGGGCCAGGGAAGTCAGCAACTGGGAAAGTGAAAGTCGTGTCATAAGTGGCTTTTCTTACGACCTTGTTTTTGATGTCAGGGGTGTTATGTTTCAGTAGGCCTCCCATCCTGGCCTAGGAAAACTCTGATGAGTCCTTCCTGTTGGACAACGAAGCATTGTACGATATTTGCTTCCGAACCCTGGCCGCAATTGCAGCATGCAGCGAGGCAACCCGGAAGACCAGTCTAGGTTCTGGAGACCCACCCCCTGTCAAGGAAAACAGTGCCTGTTTGACGGCTCAGTCACCACAGGCATTAGCATAGCCGGCTGGTTGAACCTCTTATGGAATCTTTGTAGCTGAGTGGATTCACTTTACACCTTTTAGGATGATATTACCCACTATAAAGCTAGAAGTGTACATTTTTTGGGGGGCATATGAACTCAGCAACTAAGGAACGAGCCCAATTCAGAAGCCCCTGGCTCTGAATCCCCAAAACGGAGTGAAGCTCAGAGCCCCGAGAAACCACAGGTTCCTGAATGGAGGCGTGAAGAATTGCCGATGGCAGTTTTTGGGGACGCGCCTTCATAGGCACGACTTGTCCGCCAGCAAGCAAGACAGCATTTTTTAGGGCCCTCAAAGTAATCATACTCAAGTACGCCCCCAAAATCCTGGTTTAATTGTTAAGGCCCCTGTATCACTGCATTACACCCATTCGTTGGACGAAGAGACCTTGCTACACTGCTGAGAGCGTAAGATGGGAAATCTTGTTTTCTGTGACTCAGCACGGAATGTTGTAGCAGACAATTGATGACTCGGAACATGAATACAATACGTGTCGAGTTGCTGAGCAACTGGTATCATCAGGACATATCATGATCATTTAGTTCCCGACACCAGCGTACTTGTTGTTTCTGCTATGGCGGATGATTGCCGTAGAGATGGTGACGACGAAGCAGATCATGACTTTGGCATTCGTGATGAAGGACGGAATTTTCAACACTCAGCAAGAAGACAACACATGCTGATGATCATGGCATTGATTGTGGAGAAGGCAATGTTCCTTACTGCTTTTCCTCTTTGCCAACTTCTGTATTGCTATGGATAGTGCTGCTCTACACAAACCCCTAAACCCAGAGACTCCAATATCCCTTCATTACGGAATATAAGTCATATTAGGGATCCTACTATGAATTAAGGAATATTCCTTAATCAGGAGATATTCGAGTCTCTGGGAACCCTTAAGCCTATCATTCAACCCCAACAAGCGGCCCCCAAGAAGTCAAGCCGAGGAACCCTGAAGTTGACTACCCCCACATACGGCCACTTCGAAGCACTGTGTTACTCATTTCTGTTGGGTTTCTGGTTTTATCTGAGATTCATGAGTTTTGTGACCGAGGGTTTAGTAATTGGGTGCAGGGTCTAGAGTCGAAGCTCGATTCAGAGTGTGGCCGAGTTGCAAAGGCGAGAAGAATGAATTTGTTTGGGGCGTGTGGCTTTGAGATGGTGTTTGATTTGATGGGATGTTGCTGCGTGTTCTTGGTTAACTCTTGAAAGCTGCATTGGGAGGTTTGGTCTTGCGGGGCAGCTTGGGTGCATGAGCATTGGATGTCTTGATGCGCAGGTCTAGCTAGGCAGCCCCCGTATAGTCCCTGACTGGAACGTTTAAGGTCGTGGTGTTTCCATTTTACAGTTGATGGTCTTGAGTCTTGAAGCAGGCACAATGTAGAAAGAGACTCCTGAGCCCATGAAGGCCCCGCAGCCCTGAACCCGAACTTGTTCAAGCCTTCAACTTCTGCAGTAGCTAAACTGATAGAAGAGGGACTGGCAGGAGGCAGTAGCACTAGCAGTCGTAGCAGTAGTAGTAGTAGTAGTAGTAGTAGTAGTAGTAGTAGTAGTAGTAGTAGTAGCAGTAGTAGCAGTAGTAGTAGTAGTAGTAGCAGCAGCGGCAACGGAAACGATAACGAAACGCAAAAGTTACAAAGTAGGAGGGATTTCTTGCTCGTGCCTGCCATTGTCCATTGTACTCTGATTTGCATTCTTCTAACTATTCCTGGCATCTTTACAGTAACTGCGACATCTATAGTGAAACCCATAAAGTTGGAAACCGGATTCAGGCCAAATAGCGCTGGGAGGGATTACTGTAGGGATTCCGTCAAGACCTGCGATAAGGCGACTTGAACCACTTGGTCTCCGCGGCCATGAGTGGCGTGACCTGCTGCCTGCGCTTCCCAGGCCTGCACGGACGCAGTGTTCAAGAGTGGAAGTACGAGGGTGCAGCCGAGAGAAGCAATATTAATCGGCATTTGGGATAACTTTAGCTTCAACTGCGACGTGTTCTTCAGGTGATGAGTTCTGTGGCTTCGGGCGTTCCGGCTCATGGGCTTTTCTTGCATCTTAGCACCTCATAGTTGCTCAGTTATTTTGTAAATCTATTAAACTCCGAAGAGCGGGCAGCATGTAGCGTTGAAGGGATACGCATGATTTAATGCCGTTCGTTTTCCTGTTGAGGAAAATACGAATGCAGTACGGCATGGGCATCATGTCTCTTCTCGGCCGACAAGTGTGCAAACACCTGCTGTTGTTCTTATCTCTAAGCCCTAAGTCTAATCCTAAACCTTCAAGTCCTCAACCTAAGGCCCTTAAACCCTTAAACTTAAACCCGAACTTTAACCTTCAACCTTGAAGCCCTGATCCCTAACTCTAACCCTACGCCTAAACGCACTCAACCTCAAACCCTAAACCTTCTTGCACTGCCTACCTTAAAGCCCTCAACCTGAAGCTCTAAACCCCCAAACCCGAAACGCCTAAACAATTAAAACCCTAGAACCCTAGACCCCTAAACAACTAAAACCCTAAAACCTTAAGCCACCTTGCATTGCAACGGCCTGCCGGGATTGAGGTGGTTGGCCCTTAATTCAGGGGCCTCAATAGCTTGAAACGGGTCCTGCTAAAGGGGTCTATAGGGGCTACTACAAGGGCTATAGTAAGAATTTAGTATAGGGGCCTCAATGATTAGAATAGGGTTTTGCGGCCGTTATACTATAAGTATGATAAGGAACCCCTCAAAATAGTATTGGTAGTTATGAAGGCCCCTACATTACACCCCGGTCTCTAAGGTCCCAAAGCAAAACCCAAACCTCAAACCCTCAATCCCTCTTGACGGAACAGGGGTGTTCAAGAACGTGAGATTAAGAGAAACGGAACCTGAAACCGCTTGAAAACCCCCACCAGGCCTAACCAAGCCCTCTAGAATCTAGAACTCCGCACCTAGAACTTGCC
The DNA here is from genome assembly GCA_905221615.1 of Symbiodinium sp. CCMP2592. NCBI lineage: Eukaryota > Dinophyceae > Suessiales > Symbiodiniaceae > Symbiodinium > Symbiodinium sp. CCMP2592. Next base: position 84,179 of record CAJNDT010003946.1, on the reverse strand, counting down.
GTTCGGAGGCCAGCTGAACTGCGACTTGCGCAAGCTTCTCGGCTCTGCAATAGAACCAGTTTAGCATTTAGAGATTGCCTTCTCGAACATGGGGGGGTGTGCATAATGGCGGTTTCTGGAGTGTTGTAGAGGGCGGCTTCGGTTTTAGAAGAGGTTTAATGGATGGTTTAGATGGTTTGATACGAGTTTCTTAGCATTAGCGGTACTTTGGGGGTACATGCTACGGTTGTCCAGCTTCCCTAGGTGTTGACAGGATGGGGAAGTTTCTGAAAGGTGAACGGGGAACCTTGTATAGGTGTCTGTATATCCAGGATCTACTATCCAGGGGCGTGTTGGGATCCCATATTTCTAGAACTCCCATGTGAGGGCAGACACTCATACCTGTAGCAAAGCACGAGCAGTTTTGGCAAGCAAAGAACCATCCGTGTTGGGGTCTACTCCGCTCAAGCTTAAGCGGTGAACCTTCTTGCCGCCAGGAACTCAGCAACGACGGAATCGGAAAGGGCGTCTGAAGAAACCCCCCCATTGGCCCTATAAAGGCCGTCTTCCCCCCCCAACGAGCTTAGGATCGCTGTGAACCTGGTGCCCTTCCCCCGCTTGCACTTCTTCATGACCGGCTTCGCCCCCTTGACGTCCCGCGGTTCCCAGCAGTACCGCGCCCTGACCGTGCCAGAGCTCACGCAGCAGATGCTCCTCGGCAGAGTGGCACCTACGAGGCCAAAAGGGGTTTTAGCCTTTTTTGGAGGGTTTAGTAGGGAGTAGGGTTCCCATAATAGGGTTCATATTAAGGAATCCCTACCCCAAGAATCTTAAACCCCCCTTTTGACCTCCCATCAGAGTGGCACCTACGGACCTTAAGGTGAGGCAGTTGTAGCTTGTTGCAGCCTCATGTCTCCAGCCTCCTGCTAGGCATTTCAGGAGTCGGAAGCATAGGTGGACTTCGAGGTCATTGGAGTATTTGGGGTCAGACTTGGGGTTTGCTTGGGTTTCCACGGTCCCAAGGAAGTTTTTGTGCGAATTCGAGTGCCCGGGGTTCATGAAATTCGGTTGACCGGCTCAAGTGTTAAGTCTTAAGGATCAGGGCCTTCTTCCGGCTTAGGGCGTCCAGGCAGGGACCGCTCTTGTTCCGAGGTTCGACGCCAAGAACATGATGTGCGCTGCAGATCCTCGCCATGGGCGCTACTTGACGGCCGCAGCCCTCTTCCGCGGACGCATGTCGACAAAGGAGGCGCGGGGGTGGTTCGAAGTTAGAGTAGGATATCTTGGTGCATACTATGGTGGGATCATTGATTCGAACGCTACCCTGTTGTAGTAGGTTCTCTCCTGTTTGCAAAAGCCGAAAGCACATCCGACGCAAACCCACAGGTGGATGAGCAAATGCTCAACGTCCAGAACAAGAACTCCTCCTACTTCGTGGAGCCGTGGCTGCGAAACCCATCATGCCCAAAGCTCTATTCGATCTATTACGGCCCTATCAGAACACCCTAAAAAAGCATACAATCGTCCGTGAATCCCTCCTACACCAGGCAACTAAACCCAAGTCTCACGATGTTACGATTGAGGATCTCGAATGTCGACATTAGTTGCAGGCATTGTGTTCGAAGGTTCCGAGTTGTAGTGCCCAGGCCGCAGAATTAATGTGGAAGCCTGAGTAATTACCAATACTAGTCCTTAGGGTTCCGGATTCTAACACTAATATAATAGACCCCGACACGTTTCCCATACATTAAGGCCGCCGTAGTATCTCGAGATATCTGCGTATGTAGGTATCAATGTTTGCACGTATTATCTGTGCACATGAACGTATAACTATATGTGTAGCAGTGTAGATATGCATACACGTACATGCATACATACATACACTGTGCTACGCAATGGCCTGGCATTTAGAGCTTTGGGATTCTAGGTTCTAGACCCTTTGATAGCATTGAAACGTCGAAAAACTCTTGTGCCGTCACACAAAGCAACGGCTCCGCCCCCACTAGTAGCTTAAAAGCCCTCTATGGTCGGTCGTTTCAGCACTGGAACCATTAGCAATAATGTCCTGTGTAGTTCCCGTTTCAGTCCAGTATAATATGAACCGTGGCAAGATCCCTACATAGTAATGCTCCAAACCTATTGTGCTTAGCAAGGCCTCGGCATTGCAATCGCTGAGGAGTGGATCCCCAACAACATCAAGGCCTCCGTTTGCGACATCCCTCCCAAGGCGGGCTCCATAGGGGCTCTCGGAAGGCTGCGCACAGGTTCTTACAAAATTCTATCAGGGACGACTCGTTAGGAATCCGGGTGCAGTGCTTTGGGTTTAGGATGCAGGATTTTGGCTTACGGATATAGGTGTGGCACTTTTCAGTTGCATCGTTTTGTCGTTTAGTGTTTTTGGTGTTGGGCTTTGGGATTAGGGTGACGTGAGACGGAGCTACATAGATAGTGCGCATGCTGCATCACCTGGTTTAGGGCTTTAGGGAAAAGTATTTGCGAATGTTCTGGGTTGAGGGCTGAGGGTCTCAGCGTTAGGGCGAGGATTCCAAAGATTCAAGGCCGCCACAAGGGCCCTTTATGTAGATCGCTGGTATCATTCAATCATGCTCTGATAATACGGGTTCTCACTAGCACCCTTGAACCCGACACTCTAAAATCAAAGTCTAGTGCCAATAATGACGATAATCGTAGTAGGAAAGAGAACCAACAGCAACAGAACCAATACCCACAATAAGGGTGATGAACCAACCCTACTAACCCGTAAACTCTCAACCCTAAACCCCAAACCCTTAACCCATGATCTCCTCAACAACCACCCTGAACCCTAGAACCCTAAAACCCTAAATACCCTACAGTAGAAGCCAGCAAGTTGGAATATCATTATCGTAACCCCTTTAAGGTAAATTATAGGGGATCCTACCATTAATCCATATTCCAACTTTCTGGAGTTCCCTTTCAAACCCTAAAACCCTAAGCCACCCCATGACTTCCTCCAGGGCCTGAAGATGGCCGTGGCCTTCGCCGGGAATTCCACCGCCATCCAGGAGATGTTCAAGCGCGTGGCGGAGTACTTCACCGAATCCCGGACTGGAATCATGAGAACAGTGATACCAGCAATAATAAGAAGAAGAACAATAATGGCAATATTCATAGAAATAAACAAAAGAAATAAGAGAAATAATAATCATGGTATTAATGAAAATAACAGAAATAAGAGAAATAGTAATTATTATTAAAATTGTTATATTATCAGTGATGTGAATTCGGGCTTTGCGGTTCAAGGATGCTGCGGGGCTTGATGTGGCATCACTTGGGATTGAAGGTTGGGATTGAGGGATTCGGGATTCATGCATGGCGCTGGGCCCTAATCTGTGCGTTTACCGAAAATTGGAGGTACCTTATTGGAGGGCATTATGAGGGTTCCTTTAAAGGGCTCTATAGGGGTTTAGAGTTTCCGAAAATTTGGGGTACCTCATTTTGGGGTCCTTATAATACGGATCCTACTATGTAGGGTACTATAGTAGGGTCCCCTATTCTCGGAAACTCCCTTTCAAGGCTTCAGGGTGTGAGTGTTGAGTCAGTGTCGAGGCTTACATAGGTTTTGAGGTTGCCTGAACAAGGGGGCTGGGCTTGCGGCTGTTATGACAGCAATCCAGTATCCCCATAGGGGTGGTGGGTTTCAAAACTTCATGGCTGTGTGCTTGATTTGGGTCCTTGCTAGTGGTAAACCCTACACAACCATGACCTTCAGCCCTTTGCTCCACACTTCCGGGGTTCTCTCCGAGGCCATGTTCCGCCGCAAGGCTTTCTTGCACTGGTACACCGGCGAAGGCTGGGATAAATTCATCTGATTTCATTTTACGGATTCCTGCAAGGGTACACTATGATACTATGGGGTTAGTACAGTGAAAGGTTATCTAGAGGGTTTAAGGCTTTAGGGCGTTCTGCAAGGGCTTCATCAGCATATAACTGGTCGGCGATGGGTTCTATGAAGCTCCAAGCTTGAGAGGATAGGGCTAGGGTTTGAGAGTTGGTGGGGCACAGAACCTTCAGAAGAGAATCATGTAGTACTCCGACTATGCCGATAGACCTAGCAAATACTTGACACTACCGAAGAGTAGAAGACTGAGAGGCGGTGCGGGCCGGCCCCAAGCTAGAAAACCCAAAGCCCCAAGTTGTTAACACCCTAAAGCCCTGAAGCCCTAAGCCGTGAACCCTAAACAAGAACCCCTACAGGCATGGACGAGATGGAGTTCACCGAGGCAGAGTCAAACATGAACGACCTGGTCTCCGAGTATCAGCAGTACCTGGGCTCAACGGAACCAGAAGTTGCGGTTTACGTATGCAGGTTATCAGGTTTGGGGTTCAGGAAGCATGATTTGTCAACAATGAGAGAGTGATGAGCATGCCTGCCAGGTACCAGGATGCGACCGCCGAGGAGGAGGGCGAGTTCGACGAGGAGGAAGGTGAGTATGATGGCTAGGCACGAAGCCTGGTGCGCGCGAGGCGATCGCGGGCCTCCCTGAAAATCTCGGAGGCCCACGGTGAGCACCCAGGCAGAGGTTTCTTCCGCACCTCCGGAGTAGCATATGTCCATGTTGAAAGCTGCTTCACAGCTAGACTTCGGTTCCCGTTCTAGGTTTTAAAGCTTAGGTTTGGTTGGGGTTCTGCATTTTCGCGGCAAGAAACTGTCTCACATCTGCAAGGTGCTGCAGACATCGAATCGTGCACGAAAATTTGGTTGTCGTGTCTGCTTGTGTCAAGTCCCCCATCCTTACGGCCTTCGCAGCAATGCTCCTGGTCCTGCCGGTGTGCGACTCTGAAGAAGAGCACAATACCACCATGATCAGAACGATGGGCGGCCAAGCCATAATGTCAAGGTCGAAGGTACTGGGCAATATTGGGGACTCTCGTTCTCCACTTCTGGCAGAAGTCCTATCAACCATAATTTGTTCCCCTCAGAGACAAAGGACGGCTCGTCCAAGCTGGTCTTGGTGCTAGTTTCTGCATGTTTCTGCTGAATCGTATGAGGTGGGCTGAGCTTACGGCCTCCCTTTTGGACAAGGCCCGTTCGGGGCCGGGTGGGTGAAGGGGAGTTGTGATTGTGGTTACACGGTGGCCCTTGAGAGTTTCGAGAGCTTGGGGGTTTCAGTGGTGACGGGCTCCGAAATCCCGAGCTTTGCAGGGCGCCAATCATGAACGCAATATCTTCCATCCGCCTGTGGGCCCTTCCTCGTGGGTTTTGAACCATGGCTGATTGAAGTCGTCATGATGGGCTCACTGTCCGGCTCTAAACCCCGAAACCCTAAACCCCAGTGGCTCAGAAGTTCTTGCGGACGTAACTCCGAGTTTCAGAGATGGCGGCGCCTCCACCTGGGCACCGTAACTTCTTTTCGGAGACACGGTAGAACCCCGGATCTGCAAACCACCTGCAGTGTAGAACCCTGTCACTGAAGTTGAGAACTTGAGAAGCCTTAGAATACACGTGCAAAGCCCATACAAAGCAAAGCTCTAGAGAAGTTACTTCCCAAACTTGAGAGACCAGGCCTTCAAGCTGTGTTCAGAAATTGAAACGGGTCCAGTGCTTCGAGGAGTTTCTGTTGGGCTTAAACAGCTCCCCGATGGGATCTTCGGGCCTTTCCAAATTGATGGCTCATGGCTTGGAACCTCTCCCAAAAACACTCTACTATAGGGGCCTGCATAATTACCTACACTGTTTCGGGGGTTCCTTATTATAAATAGAGTATAATGGGCCCCGAAACCCTATTCTAATTATTAAGGCCCCTATATTATGCCTGCCTCAGAACGTGGCAACTAACGGCGCAACGGATGCCTCTTGCCTGCACTAGGGACACGGGCTCGTTGCAGGATTGTCGGTTCTGTGGAGCACGTCGGTGGTGTTGTTCTGGTTCAGAGTTTGCATTGCTTGCCTGCACGGGAAAGACGAGGAATTCCCAGCTTGGGTGCTGCTTCCGCAAGGTGTAATGCAAGCTCCCAGTGATTGCTGTTGTTGGCGAGTTGCATTCGGGGCTTTTTTCTTCGAAGCCCTGCGCAGCTGCATGCATACTCTGTTTTAGGGGGCCTTGAGACATGGAATCCCACTTCGTGCTCGATTTGTGCTTGAACTGTGTGAGCGAGCTCTTTAGCTCTTGCCGGAGTTCGTTAAAGTGGGCTGCGGAAGATTTGCAGATTGTATGATCAAGATCGCTTTCTGGATAGTATGTTCGCAATTTCTCTTGGCACCCAGTGGGTAAGGGTAAGATGACCCCTACATGGCCCTACATCAACCTAAACCCCAAAAAAACGTGAACTTCAGGGCTTGGTTAGGGACATCCCATACAAAGCCAGCCCCCTTGTAAACAAGTCCAATTGTAAAATGCCTATGCTTATTGTCGGCTCCAAGACAATTCCCCTGATTTCCTGGGTTTCAGGTGCTGAAAGTCTCGAGACCGCTGGAGCTAAGAAGCGCCTCCCCGAGTCTGCGGGGCTCAGGTTTAGTATGGGAGTTTCCGAAAGTTAGGGGTATCTTATTTCGGGGTCCCTATAATCAGGATCCTACTGTTTAGGGTACTATATTGGGTGAGTGAGTGAGTGAGTGAGTGAGCGAGCGACTAGCTGCACGAGGTGGTGCGCGCAGCAGCCATGCCTAAGGCGCCGTTCCCTCCCGGCTTCTCAGGGGGCTCCGCAAGCGTCATTGCCCCCTCCACTTGGAGTTCCCGCTGGCGAACGCCCCAACCCCAGAAACAACGTTATGAGGTCAGCAAAGACGGCCCAGTTTGGCAAGAGGGCATGCCAACAATCGCACGAAGTAGCAACTAGGCAGGCCCGCCACCGGCAAGCCGGCATAAGGGCAAGACAGCGTGCCATCCTCGCGGATACCCGTGCGATCAGGCTCTTCCCTTGAAGGTCCCCCTCCGAGGTACTAGGCCACGCAAACAACGTCCCTCTGCGTCGGGCTGAGCGCAGCCGCGAGCCAAATGGCAAGCACGCTTCTCTACAGATCCCTCTGCAGATACTAAGTGCGTATCGCGGCCCGTGTGCTCCCGGAACCCACTCACTCCCCACCGCTTTCCTGTAACAAAGGTGAAATGGCAAGAGCTTCGCCACCCACCTGCAATCAGGTCCCGTACCAGTGTACCCTCTGAGTGGTGGGTGAAGGCCAAAACTCCGGCCAGCACCCCTCCGGAAGAGGGTGGTACTATATTGGGATCCCCTATTTCCGGAAACTCCCATATCTAGGATGCCCAGTGGTACTCTTATTCCCTTCTTGTAGTCCTAGATTCCTTATAAAGTTACCCAACACCAAAAATGGAGCCCTTTTTTATTCCTATGTTACTGGGCATCCTAGATATAGAAGCCATGAAGATTTTCCCATGTTGCTCGGTGCTATGATATACCGTCTAATGTAGAAAATTAAAAATATGTTCCTTAGGGTTCCTTAGTATAAGATTACCCACAGGTTCCGTGAACCTTGTTAAAGTCCTACTATGGTATGAGAGTTTTGGGGGGTTCCTTATAATAATGGTCCTACTATTCAGGTTATTAGGGTCCCCTATTTTCGGAAACTCCCATATACCGCCAAAACCCTCGTCTAGTTATTCAGGCCCCCTACGTTGGGGAGTTGGACTTCCCGGTTCCTGGGGAGTTGGACTTCAGGGTTTGTGGGTTCAGGGCTCCAGGGTTTCAATTCTCGGGCTAAGTTTCAGGCCTGTGAATGGCAAGCAACCGGTGAACTTGGATCTGAATCAACTGCGATTGCTGCATCCAGCCTCGAAGTCTTGAGTGTAGCGGGCGACAGCAAAATTAAAGTCACGAGCGGCATCTTCGTTATCGGCATCACCATCCAACAGCAGCATCACTATCGTCATTAAATCGCCACGGCTACCAAAACCAGAATCACCCCGCGGCGGTTTCGCTGGCACTACCATGTCATCGGCACAAGACGGGCATCGTCATCACGTTCATTATGACCGGTGCTTGGAGTTAGCTTCACAGAAAGCCCGTTAATCTGTCTTTCTGTCCCCCCTAAGTAAGACTACAAGTAACCTCAAATGAGAGGGAGCTCAGCCAGAGACGAACCCTAAAGTCTCAAAAACAAGAAGCACGAAAACCTTAAAATCCTCAACAACCTGAGAAATGCAACACCCTAAACCCTGAACACAGTTTAATGGACTCTTGATACCGTCCAAATCACCCAGAACCCAGTGCGCCGACTGCAGGTGCCTGGCAGTTCTCACGGGCCGAAGCGTGCCTTGAGCCTTCAAATTTGGGCGGTGAAAGAAAGCCGAGCGGAAGATGAATGAAGACATTGCACATGCGCTTTACGCTTTGGATACACATATGCATATGTATGTGTATGTATGTACAATATATATATATATATATATATATATACATATATATAATATATATATATACATATAATATATATATATATATGTATAATGTATGTGTGTGTACAAGTATACACACATGCATATGCATGAATATATCCGTATACATAAATGTAAATTTCTACAGATGCCTGTATTACAGATATATCTATGTATATATATATATATAGACATGTACATAAGATACAAGCATATAGATGACTCTGTGCCGTGACAGTTTGTTGCTTGTGTGACGATGCGTGTTCGTAGGAGTGTGTGTCTGTGTGTACGTGCGTGCACATGTCTACACAGCTACACGGATTAGATACATAGGATTGTTTGAAGGCGTAGGGGTTGTGGCGCACTGGCTGAACCAGATTGCAGACGGCACACATGCAAGCGACACGTTACCTCATCTTTAGCAGGGTCAGCGGCGGAAACCTCTCTGGCCTTAAGGGTGGCTGAAGGGCCAAAGAGAGGTATCTGTATGTAAAACTATGAGAGCACCTACATGTTGGCGATGAATAACTCAGTTCCCCAAATCCGCGATCAGTCAAGTAGACGCGCAGGATGAGTTATGCGATCCATGTTTCCTACACAAGTGGGCAACGGAATGTGTGCACGAATCGGGAAGACAGAAGGAAACCAAGATAGTCGTGATTGCACTTTGATGATGCGGTCCGTGGCTTGTGTTCCCAGCAACATCTCAGGGCTTGCGGTCCTGTGGAGAGCAAAGATACTGCTTCATCCACACTTCATGTGCTGTGGGCTAGGAAGTTTCCCATGCTGTTCCTACACTCCTCGTTTAAGAGCAGGCTTGGCAAAAGCACGCTGTCTAATGATACCGGTCCTATCATGAGGCTCTATATCAGCTTCCCTCTTTGGGATCTACTACCTGGTTCTCTGAAACAGCATCTAAGCGTTTAGGTCACTTGCATGGCTGACCTGAAGTAAATGAAAGTATACGCGCCTTAATAATTAGAATATGGTTTGGGGGTTGCATCGGACAGAAGTCTGAGGCGAGTACTTCGAAAGATGCGTGTTGCATCGCTGAATAAGCTAGCTGTCTTTGAGCTAGGCGTCTTAACTAATTACTGCAATGATTTGATCAATGCAGTTTAACATCGAGTCGTACTGTACCGACCAGGAATCTAGCAACTGTACACAGAAGTCGCAGGGACTCGGACAACGGCGCGTGAGGTTTCGTGGCTCAACAGAAAAGTTGAGTAACTTGCCACAACTTGCACAAGCTTCCGTTGAAGCCCAGACAGGCTGAATGATGTGTGTGCGAAAGTCATTTTCAAGTAATTGATTTTGCTTGTATCTTTCAAGGGTATCTTTAAATCTGGTCAATCTTTTCTTAGCAGCTCTGAATCGCTTCAAAGGCCCAGGCTTGGGCGGAAGAGTATTTCTAATTTCAACTGAAGACATGGACATCCATTTTTCAAGAGGGATTTGAGAAATGCAGTTCACCTGCTGGTGAAGGCCAACTTTGATCTCCCTAATTTGAAGAACCCATGGAATGGGCGCGCCTTTCTTCTTAAATCTCGGAATCGGCCATTTTTCGGACAAGGGACTACTCATAAGTGTTTTTGCCTTAATACCTACCGCTTCACAGAAAGCGATAGTTGTGATACGCAGAACATGTGGGCTGATGTTTGAGGCAAGTCGAGTCTCAACTCGAAGTTTTTGGACGTTATTAGAAGCCTCAAGAAGATCCCAATCAGGAATGAAGTAGAAATTATCGGGGAATGCCGTCTCATTCGGAAAGGCAGCAAGCCATTTGTCATGTCTGTCATTGAGGAAAGCCATGCTATGTAATTCATGATTATGCTGCTGTGTTTGAAACAGAAAAGAAGTGAGCACTCTTAATTTATAAGAAGCCATACCAATGAATTGGCATTGACCCAAGAAATCAGCATCAATTCCGCCATATTGTACAAACAGGGCAAGTGCTTGAGTCCAAGTGCGAATTTTGACAGCACCTTGACAGTGAATGTTGGTCCATTTTGCCCAAAAAGAGAAAACCAGCGCAAAATCTTTAATAGTACTACCCCATTTGTTCCATTCAGTGCGTGTGCTAGGGGGATTCCATTGCAAAGGAAGTGCTTGCGAAAGGCACATTTCCGTTTTTTGTCTGTTCTGCATCGGGAGAACCTCTCCGCAAATGTCATTTTGCTGATTTTCTTCAGGCGCAAATTGCTGGTAGTTATCAGGGTCTCTGTTCATTTCCATCCACTGATACAAAAGTTGCGCAACCAGAAGTTGGAGCTGATGCCATTTACCACGCGTGGATTCAGGGAGCAGATTGGAGCATATTAGGGCCGATTTAGCGCATTCCGGCCATTGACTGTTATCAAGAAGTTCCTGAGGCCAGGATCGTCTAAGCTCAGCGAACCGTGGGCATTCCCATATAATGTGTTTAATATTGCCTTCCTCATGAAGGCAATATTGACAGTGCGGAGTAGCTTTAATGCCCATCTTATGAAGCCTATACGGTGTAGCATGAGCGTCAGATAACATCCGGATGACTGGGTTCCTAAAAGGCGATGACGGCTCTAAGCTTCGAAGCAGTTTTGTTGTTGCTTGCAAATCAACATCGACGACTCCTTTCCATTTTGGATGTTTTTGTTCTAATTGCTGATAAAATCGTCTACGGATCTGCTCTCGAATAAAATGCTCAAACTTCTTTTTGTCAGGCTCAGTGAACAGAATGCAATCATTTTCACTGTTGCTGATAGCATCAGCGTCGGGTGAGAAGCGGCAGCATAACCAATCCAGGTCTCTTTGAAAAATGGTCATGGGACCATAAAGATCATGTTTGGAAGGGACAGATTGCTCAAGCATGTCCTTAAGTTGTTGTGCAATTAACGGTGCTTGAATAAATACTTGTCTCCAGAACCTTAAATTATGATAGACCATAGCGCTTTCCGGATCAAACAGATGTGTTTGTTCGCAAAAGACACTATGTGCATTTTGTGTTTGACATTTGCGGAAGGCAGTCGCTTCAAAGATCTTTGACCTTAAATTTTCAATTTGTGCTTTAGTGGGCCTGACGGCAGTACACGGATAGCAAATGGCGGGGATGATCTTCCTAGCAACAATAGTAACTGCATTGTCATGAGTAATGCGTGATCTGCTGATTTTGTTCAAAAGGACATAGCAGTCTTGTAAGATGGGACTGAAAAATTTGGAGGCCGAAGTGCATTTGAGAGGGAGTGGTATCCCAAGATAAACAATTTGTTTTTGTCTTTTAACTTCGTAACCATCGAGCCACCAAAGATTTTCAGCCTCGGCGTTATCACCAAACGCAACAGTTTTGGCTTCAGTCTTAAACTCATAAGAACTGTCCCAAAACTGAGTGATGTGGAAGGCTTGCTGTAAATGCTGTGCGCTACTACCCAACATGAGGCGATCGTCCACAAAAACCTTAGCAAAGATTTCCTCATGGGGCAATTCATTGGCCCACGCTCCTAACATTGTAGCAGCAGCAAGCATACTTAAAGGATCACCTTGCGGAATTCCCAAAGAAGCCCTGAATCCATTTTGAGAAACAGAACCATTAAGCGAGGCAAATCTTTGAATGTTGGTAATCATAAACTGCCACGTCGCAACAACGGAGGTAGGGACACCAATATGGAGTAAACTTTCGCAAGCTTTGTCCATGGGAACATTATCAAAGAATTTTTCTGTATCAATGGCAACACCTTGGATTGTAGCGCGAACAAGTGGATCAAGCCTCCAAGTGGCCTCACACATGAGTGCTGCAGGCAACCAGGCATGAAAAGCAGACCTTCCACTAACACCTCCAACCGAATGTTCAGAAATATTTTGCTGTGTTTCACGACACATAAGCAAAATGGTCTTGCAGAAAATCCTGTAACACACAGGTGTGATTGTCAAAGGCCTTAAATCTTTAACTGAAGTTTTCCCTTGCTTTTTAGGTATGCAAGTCATTTTGCAGTTAAGCCACATCAAGGGCACACGATGTTGCTGGATTGACTTGTGAAAGATGTGTGCAAGGAAGAGCACGGCAGCGTAAGGCAACTGCTTGAGATGCGCAACTTCTAATCCATCAAGTCCCGGGACTTTGGAAGCATCAGCCTTCGCAATGATAGTCTGAACATGTTGATTGATATCCAAAACTTGTGAAGCATCACAACAGTATTGGCGTGGAACTGCTTGCTGCTCAGGAGAAAGTGCCCCACTGCTTTTGTAAACTTTCCCAAAGAAATTTGTAATTTCTTTAAGAGAATCATGCAAACAGTTTGTGAAACCGTCCTGTCCAAAATTTTCACTCTCGATGCAAGAAGGGATAGGCGGTGAGGGAGCTCGAGCCCATTTGAAGAGATTCTTAGTCCAAGTGTGCTGCGACTGACCGTTCTTTTGGATCTTCAGCCTCCACTTTTTCAGCTGATTTTTGGAAATTTGCTGTAATTTGGACAAGATGGTTTTGTGTTGCAGCCAATCCTGATTCTGGATGGCCTGTCCTAATTGAAAATGCAACTTGCTACTTTTAAATTGCTCACGCAATCGGAAGCGAGGTTGCATTCCCAGGACGGCCCCTGCATGGTTGTGAATTTTCTGGAAAGTTTGACAGAATATGGTTTGGGGGTATATTATACCATAATTTCAATTAATGGGAATATGGTTTGGGGGTATATTTTCCCCTTTTTGTAATAAGGAACCCCCAAAACCCTGGCCCTAGTTAGTTATTTGGGCCCCGGTAGTAAATCTACGCTCCGGTTGCACTCCTGCAGCAAAGCCAAGGTACCGCGCTGGCCGCAACCGCACACATGCCGGGACAGACGCCTTCAGGCTCCTGACACTGTTAGCAAGCAAGAACACCTACACCCGTAAACCGCAAAGTGAACATTGGAGTCCGTGCAAGGGGATTCGATCGAGGTTTGTCAGTCCTGCCGTCCCACCCTAATAGCTTAGTCTTGTTTTTTTGCGGTTTCCAGTCCAAGCTTCAGGGTTTAGGAACAAGTGGCACGAGTTTCGGGACTGGCCCTTTGCATTTGAGCTTTACGCTTTACGGCTTCCCCTACCGTCGCTTGCTTGAACATACCTTTCTTCATGTGGGGTGCTACAAAACACACTCAGCACACAATGCTGCGGCAGTTCCAGATGTTTGAGCAACCTGTCAGAAGCGGGTTACTACTCAGGGTTCATAATGGTGCACAACATGGACGGCTGATAGTATTACTTGTTTCTTGTAGTAGGGGCAAGGACAAGTATTGCACGGATAACGCAACAAACGCAACTATCACGTGCCAAATCAGGTTTCGGGAAAATGGTAAGCGGGTTCCACACGAATGTACTTCAGTCGACAAAAAACTTTCAGACTCCGAGCGATGCTACCATCTGAAGTTGAAGATCATAATTTGGACTCGCGAAGGGCAAGGCACCCAAGAAGAAGGGCAATGTCGCGATATCATTCGGGAAGCCTGGAATTTGACCACCTTGCCCAACGAACCTGACACCCTCACTCCTAAAGCCCTTAAACACAGACCCCAATCCCGCAACCCTGAGCCTGAAATTGGAAGGTTTAACGACACCTATCAAGACGAGTCCTGGCTGCAGCGCTTCGTGGTGGGCCCGGAGAGCCAGGCGCAGCGTGATCGTCACACTGGGTTTCCTCTGTTCATGAATATGAGTTGCATTCTCCTTCTTGTTGTCGTGTGTAATTCCTAGCATGATTCGTACTCGTGTTCATGTTCTCAGTATCATTCCTTACATTCGTTGCTGTGGCTCTTTCAGGAGGCTGAGTCGGGTGGGAATTGGAGGGAGGTCCTGGTCTGGGTCGGCGTGGGTCCAGGAAAGACTCTGGCTGGCTAGTGGAGGAATTAGCCCATCCGGAGGAAATTGCAGTACTATACTTGCTCAGGGTAAAGATCCCTGGAGAGAGGTCTTGGAAAGGCTTTGTGTAAGTACCGTGCGACGACATTGCAGTGTCACTCAGATCATAAAGTTTTCTTGCCATTAAGACGTGCGACAAGGTCCAGTTTGTGTGGGCCATGATGGCCACGTGCTTCATCATCTGGGATACTGCTACCATTCCCCTGGAGATGTTCCCTGTGGACCGTGTCTTTGGCCAGGCTCGCAACTTCACCAGTGCTTTCGAAGTTTCGGATGCAAGGTTTATGGCTTAGGGTTCAGGGATTAGGGTTTGAGTGCTGCGCATCCACGAAGTCCTTACAACCACGTTCCTCTTACAAGCTGTTTTGTTTGTCCAACTTGCTGGGTCCTGAGCACTTAGGGAGGTTTGGCCCAAAACTGACAGGTGATGACGATCGTGGCTGTGACCTCCTCCGTACTTTGGCAGTATGTGCGGGATGTGCTGATACAGTGCAAATACCCCAAACCCTAAACTGGGCCTAAACCCTTTGAGGCTCTTTCATCCAGGGCGATAGAAGTTGATGGTAGTTCACCTTGCGGTTTGGCTGTTGCCTCAGAGCCCTCCAGTAAAGAATCCCCCTTTTAAAAGGCATCTCCCTGTGCAGGATTCTTTCCAAGGGTTCTAGTATTTTGGGACCCTAAACCCCTAAACCCTAAACCCTAGGCTATCATAAGGGTCCATTCCCTCAATCCCTACATAGACTTGGCTCCTGGACCCACTCCTAGCAAACCCTTTGACTCGTGACGAAAAGCCCCAAGCTAAGCCAATAGACGGAAGGTTGGTGCAATGTCAGCAGCTTCAGCTCTGTTTTGAATTTAAACAGAGCTGTTTCAAATTCAAAATATAATACAGCGCCATCCCAAGCACCACATTATCAGCGCAGTAGCCCACGAACCTTCGATCTACCTGCTCAAACCCTTCGCTTAAAACCCCGTGTAGAACACCTTCACTCTAAATCTTGAACCAGCTGTTGCGGGTACGTTGGGTCACTGGCATGCACACATCCCAAAAAGTCCATGTGCCTATACGTACAAGCCCTGCCCCAACCACTTCTTTCAGAGGCCCAAATCAGACCGGGGTTCGTTTTGGGTGTGTGTTTGCGGTCTAGGGTTTAGGGTTGTTAGAAGGACCGCTTTCGGTGGTCTCTTGTTGTTGCGCTAAGGTCTTTTGGATTGTCGATTTGCCCCTGCACTTCCTGTTTGGAGTGCAGACAGGCGGCGCAATCGAGCTGAGGCAAGTGCAGGGAAGCCAAAAGCCAGAGTTGAACAAGAATCATTTAGAAGCTGCCCCCACCCTGTAATAGTGACTATAAGGATTATGTTAGGGCCCTGTTATATTCCTATGGTACCACTATTACAGGGTGGGGGCCCCTTCGAAGGAATCATCGAATTCAGAGATGGCAGCTTAAGGCTTAAGTGCTGCAATGTGCACCTTTTAACGCAATGGAAGGTTTTGAGTCTAGCAGCTGCATGACCCAGACCGTGCACCTCAAAGTGTTCAAACGCGCTTTCATGCGCCTTGGGATGACGGGTCGTCTCATTCCCAGATCCTAGCTGGGGCGCAGGTTTTGAGAAATCAACCCTACACCGTAGGACATGCCAACTCTACACCCTGCAACGCTGAAACCCTGCATCAGGATACATTGACTGGGCAACCGTAAACTGCGCAGACCTTGGGATTCCAAGTAAGGCTTTCAAAACTCCACCCTAATCTCTCCTCCAAGCCCTAAATCGGAATCAAACCCCTAAACGCTGCCCCCCCAAACCCGACACCTGCTTTCAGACTTGGGACTATTCTGGGCTGAAGATCTCGTGATGATGCGCAAGTTTTCCTTGTAGAATTACGGCATCACTAAAATAACTGCACGTTAATTAATATGCCCATAGGTGCTTTGAACTCGCGGGTTCGTTAGAACAGAACCCTCTTGCAGACTGAGAGTCTGAACCACAGCTACTTGGATAGTATGCAAGCTACAGGTGAAAGGGGCCCCTGTCAGAAATTCAAAGATCTCCACCTCGATCCTCGTTCCTGCAGCAAAGCATTTGACAGAAGCCAGCCAAGCTTCAGAACAGCCGTCGTAGTTTCCGCCCACTAGAAAGAAAGGAAGAAGACTCAGCCATCAAGGTTGACTTTGCTAGCCGTTCTGATACGAGGCCATGGCAGCTGGCGAAGCTCTACATGAGGTCGTGGCTGCTGGCTGACATCCTCATCATAGTGATAGATGTCCCTCGGCACCGACGGCTCCGCAGCGTGTTTGCATTCCCACCTGTTTGGGACAAACGTCTACCTGAACCCTTGAGACATGAGGTACCAGTAGTAGCAGTAGCGGCAGCAGCAGCAGCAGTAGGAGTAGTAGCAGTGGGAGTAGTCGTAGTCGTCTAGTAGCAGTAGTAGTAGTAGTAGTAGTAGTAGTAGTAGTAGAAGTAGAAGTAGAAGCAATGTAGTCGTAGTAGCAGCGTCGTCGTCGTAGTAGTAATTTGTGGTACTGGTCGGGGTCGTGGTAGTACGTAGTCATAGTAGTAGTAGTAGTAGTAGTAGAAGTAGAAGTAGTAGTAGTAGCAGCAGCAGCAGTCGCAGTAGTAGTAGTCGTCGTCGTCGTAGTGGTCGTGGTAGTGGCAGTGGCAGTTGTTGTTTTTGTTATTGTTGTTGTAGCAGGAGTAGTATAGTAGGAGCAGCAGGAGTGGCAGGGACAGGAGGAGTAGTAGTAGCAGCAGCAGTCGTCGTAGCGCCTAGTGGTAGCAACAGCAGCAGTAACAGTAGCAATAGCAGAAGCGGAAGCAGCAGGAGCGATAGTAGTGGTACTAGTACTAGTACTACTAGTGTCTGAAGCAGTTCGCTCTAAGTCCAAAGCGCAGGTGACGCTGCTGTCCTTCGAAGCATTGGCGTCGGATGTGGACCCAGTCTTCCGATCCGGTCGCTTAACTACGATGTGAAACTGCTTTGTAACTTCCGGAAGCCTAGGACTTAGGGCTAAGTTGTTTTAGCATTTAGCTTTCTCCGGTCGTGCTTCGTGCTTCGGGACAAGTGTGATAGTGCCGGCACTCCCGGTGTTGAGCATAGCAGATATCACATTTTTGTTGCGGCAAGCAGGATTGCAAGAGGGACAGCTACAGGCATAAGTATCCCGAACCCCACTAGCCCTAACCTCTAAACGACTCCAAACCCTGAGCTCTAAACCCTCAACCCCTACGGAAAAGGAAGTCTTCGTTCGGTGAAGCTTGCCTGGCGCAGCTTTGTTGGGGCGGGGCAAGTATATATTAAGGAATCCTAAGAACTAGTAGTTCTGATTGTTTGCTCTACTACTTGTTTTAGCGATTATTTATTATCGAGGTCTGCATGTCGAGAGGCGGTGGTCACCTTCTTCGTATACGACAATATACCAGCAAAAGCCCATGTCGTCAGAGAAGACAGCGCGGGGCTGTTACAAACTCTTTGCGAACCATGGCAAGTCAGAAAACATCGTCTGCGTTACTGCAGGGAAAACTCAACATTCTCAAATGAGGATCGTAGAGATTTTGCACCTCATCACTGTTTCCGAGGTCACACATGACGGGTCTCATATTGTCGATGCGCAGCAACAACACGCAGACCCTGAAAACCATTATCCTGCACAGCCTCAATCCTCGACCCCAACCCCAGAAGCCCCCTAAGCCCCAACCCCAGAAGCCCCCTAAGCCCCAACCCCAGAAGCCCCCTAAGCCTTCATACCCGAGGCCGTTTCCTGCGGACGCTGCGACTGGTCCGCCTGGTGCGGCTGCTGCGTGTGGGAAAGCTGGAGAGGCACTTTCTTTATTACAGCTGATTTTGGGAAAGGTTTCCGAAGTGTACACAGGGCAACAATAGTCGTTTTCAGGGTTTGTGTTGCGTTGTACGGCTGGTCTAGTCAGTTTGCTTGCGGGGGAGTTCATCAAGTTTTTCATGTTAATAAGGTTAAGGGGGGCTTAGCTTTCATGACTGAGGGTTGTGAGAATTGCAAGAGAAAGCGTTTCTACTGCTGTCCAGATCTCCGAATCGGGATGGACACCGAGGCAGGTGATGAAAATTGCCAACCGCTTCCTGTCGACCTACTCGCTGATGGCCTTACGAGCCTGGGTCGCAAGTGGGGGGGGGGGAGGGTCTGCTGCCTCAGAGTCTTCTGGATGAAACACTAGGATGCCCAGTAGTACCCTTCCCTTTTTGTAATCCTAAGTTCCTTATAAAGTTACCCTATACCAAGAAGGGAGCCCTTTTCCTTCATCCTAGAACATAGTCTTTCTTATCGGCCCCCAGTGTTGTAGCGACTGAAGAGCTCAGCGCTTGTTCATGCGGGAAAAGATGCTCTCAACCCCTCTGTGTTCCAACATCTGGCTGTAGAGGCAGCGGTGGGCGATATCGTGCTTCAGGGATGAGGGAATAAGACATAAACCCCAACTCCCAACATCCCCTAACGCATGATTTTTGATCATGTTTCTGAGACGAAAATGCAGGGCACGCTTAAGGATTGAGGGCTCCCAAGTTTACTTGTGGCATCACGCCCGGCGATAGCGCTTGATGTGAGCACTGATCTGAACCAAGTCTTTGCAGAGGCCTCTTCGGACAGGTCCTCCTGAAATTCATGACTGCTGTAGGGGCCTTAATAATTTCAATGGGGTTTTGGGGATTCCTTATTATAATTATGGTATAATATACCCCCAAACCCTATTCTAATTACTTAGGCCCCTAGACTAGCTACTTCGCCCAGATATTACAGTGGCACCCACTGTGTCACCTCCAGCAGCATCAGCGATTGGCTTGGGTTGGGGATTTGGCAGAGTGGCTTTGGTGCGAAGCCTTGTGTTCGGATAGTGCTCACGAAAAATTAACCCTCGCAGGGCTCCAGTCTCAAATGAGGCGTAGAAGAAGGACCAGCAAGCAAGAGTGAGATTCAAACGGACCAGCAACAGCTACCGCTGCAACGACCACGACCATCGGGACAGCGACAGCGACCAGAGGACGGTAGTTACAGGGGTTGGTCTCTTCAACAGCAGAGCAGCCGTATGAGCAATCTCTTCAACTCTTACCAGCAGCACCCACAGCCGCTGTCGCCATCATCACCGTCATCATAAGCAGCAGCATAACCGACGCTAGCAGTATGTCCTGTTTGAAGGTTGTAACAAAAGCAAGAAGCGGCTGGGTGGCAAAGCGCCATGTGATGTCACGGTCATGTCCCTGCGTCAATCTTCGAGGAGTCGCGGGCTACCTTGCGATCATGCTCGCGATGAACCATTTGATCGCATGCTGCTGGCAACACGTCGAAACAGTTTGCACGGATCTGTCCACCCACGTTTCCGTCATACCGTACAAGACAGAACGTCATGCCGTCGATGTATCTACTGTTGCATCAACGTATTTGTGAAAACACAACGAAGGCAGAACATAAAATGGGCCACAAAATATGCCCTACTACTCATAAGCTTTCAGGCATAAGAGACAAGGTAGACATATACTATAGCATGTAATGTACCGTGCTACCTGGCTGGGATTGCTCATGTTGTATATATCGTGCTCGTATCAGTCTGTCTGTTACTGTAGCATGATCTTGAAGCGCAAGCTGGTATGCATATCGAAAACATGCTTGCTTGCTGGGTTACATGCATGCATGCATGCACGGGCATGTACATCCAGAGCCATGTGAGACTTGTACAGTTATACTGTATAACGATACAACGATCCATGACAGACTGCAGAAACAGTCTCCTGCGAGGTTGTTGAAGGGGTCCGCGCGTTCCCTTGAGCTGAGGGCTTGGAGCACCAGGTCCATGCATGCCAGTGTCCACAAATCATAGCTGCCTGTTTTGCACGGACGATTGTAAGGAATTCTGCTGTATGTATGAGGCGAACTTTATGACTAAGGCACCTCAAGCCTGAACCCTGCAACTCCGCACGAAACCAGAAAGTAAGGTAGCTTAGGGTGCCTCTTGCATTCTTCAAAACCAAGCTTGAAGCCTTGAAACCCGCAGCACTGATTCAGAATCCCCTAAACCCTAAACCCTAACCTTCAAAACTCAGCGACCCCAGAGCCCGCCACAAACTCCAAATACCCTGAATCCGATAATCAGGAACCCCAGAAATAGTATTGGCAATTGTGGGACGAGAGGGCAAAACTAGTTGTAGCATGTCCGTAAAAGCCTTGCAAACTCCCATTAAATTCTGCCCGTAACACATGCTTTCATTTATTCAGGCATCTGTTTAAAGTGTTAAGATTCTAAATCTTCAGGTATGGTGTGGGCGCCTGGACCCAGCATTTGGGGAACTGGTTGGACAGGTCGGAAATAGATCCGGAGCCCTGGCAGAAACGGATGTTGACACAATCTAATGTAGGGGCCAAAATAATTGCCCATACTTTTTGGGAGGTTCCTTATCATAGTTATAGAATAAAAGGCCCCGACCCCATAACCCTATTTTAAGTACTAAGGCCCCTACGTTATGCAGACCACGCAACTTGTTGGGTTCTTCCTACGCGGAAGAAACTTTAGCCCCACAACCGTAAATCTAAAGATTGATCCGAAACCCGACTTTTTGGATTCTTCGTGGGTTAGCTTAACCCTGAACCCTTATCCCTAAGCCTCCTTTTGAAGATTGTCGTTCCTCGAACTTCGGCTTGTGCAACAAGCAGAAGGGCCCTAGCTGCCCAGCCCAGCACCTCTACTCTAGGGGCTTACATACTTATCAACATTGTTCCTTAAATTTATAATGGGCCCCAACACCCTATTCTAATTATTAAGGCCCCTATATTCCTCAATTCAGGAAACCCCCTGTCTTACCCCTCGACCCTAAGCGTGAAACGCCTCTTATCCCTAGAGCGCCAACGTTTCATTGTCAGTTCTTCTTGTGACTATCGGTATTCTAAGCATTTTACACCCTCAAACCCCAAAACCCTCAAAACTCTCAAACCACTGTGGGGAGGGATCTTGGGCCTAGAGCCCTTGGGAGTAAAGGCCTTCTTTTGGGGCGGGTGTGTGACCATGTTTACGTTTCAGCGTCCAGGCTCAAAATAGTTGCCTTACTAATTAATTAGTGGGGGCTGTGTTGATTCGGAATGTTGTGGATCGCAAGGGTGCGTAGGCTTGAGGACCTTTGGGTGTGTCTGCGGTTGGGGATGTCATGGTAGACAGTTGAGGTTCTTGGTTTTAGAATGTAGGGGTTACGACTTGAGCGGTTAAGGATTTGTTGATGGTGGCGGGTGGAGATGTCGCCAAACTCTTACAGCTTTTGATCCGAACAGAGCGCTTGTCGTCTATTTTAAACAAAGGGGCTGAGAGGGGTAAACCGATAAACCTCCCCCTGGTTCTTCTCGCTCCCCCACGCGCATCTCTTGACTTAGGATCGCTTCCTGAGGAAGCAAATTGCAGAGGTCTTAATAGTTACTCATCATGTCCCCTTCTTGGCTCAATACAATAAACATGTGTAGCATGCCGCCCTCTTAAACTTTACTTTAACCATCACGGCTTCTACGTAATTCGTGCAACTATATGCCCTGAACAATCATACATCCCTTCGAATGGTTCCCCTGCGAGTAAACCCTGTCATACTCAAGTTGTCAACACTGCCCTAAACCCTAACCTTAAGTTCTACAACCTTAACAACTCGAGCCCCACATCCTCTGACCTAGACAACATTGCATCTCTGCGTCTCTGGGCAGCTTCTGAGCTAATGCAAGCCGCGGCCACAGCATGATATAGGGGCCTGAAAAATTAGAACATTGTTCTGGGACCCGTTATGTTATCAGTATAATAAAGGTGTAGGTGATTATTCAGGCCCCTACAGTAGCGTCGATCTCAAAGAGGTATCGTAAACTACGGACCCTTCAGCTACTACGGTACGAACTGATAGGTCTGAAGACCCCAAGCCCTAAACCCAAACACCAAGCGCTGAAACCCAAAGTCCTACATCCTGCTGAAGTCCACAAGGCCCTTGCAAAAATCCGTGTAGAACCCCACAAAAGCTTCCCTAAACCCTAAACCCCTAAACTCTAAACCGTGCTGTAGAGCCCAGAAAAACCCTCTAAAAGCCTAGGAGTCCGTGTCTGAAGCCTACGTGGCCTCGCTTCACTGGTCTCTCACCCAGCGCCTCGGTTCCAGGAGCTTTGTAAGTATACAGGGGTAGTTGTCAAAATTATGGCCCCTTTTTGGGTACCGTAGATATTAGGTGCCGTATTATAATACGGACCCCAAAAGGTACCATAAGTTTGACAACCACCCACATGGGGGGTTTTCCCAGAATTAGGGGCACCTTACTGAACTCGAGGCTCCATGGCATGAAATGGCTAGCCAGCGCCCATACATAGCACTGAAAGAGACTGGCACTGCTGTGGTCAATCATCGTTTTCATTCTCAAATTATTTGTCGGAATGCGCCGACTATGTGACTATATAGGCTAAGTTTAATGTTGTCCATGATCTCTGTCATTCATCATGCGCTGATAGCCTGTGAGATTGTCAAGCTTAGGGCTCTGCCTAGACCCCACCCCGAAACGTCCAGAGTTTTGGCAAGACCGTGAGGTTCACTCCCTCGACGAATCCGATCGCACCGGGAAATGCCTGGGAGAGGCCTCGTCGGTTTGGCTTTTGCTTTCTTCGGATGGGGCCCTCTGCAGCTCTGAGGTGCAGGGTCTGACATGAGGGCCGTATCAAAGCTATACCTATACCATAATGTACCCATTGCCCCATTTGTGATTCAGGCTAGTACAACCCGTGCTAAAGCAGAGAACCAAGACTGCGCAACTGACATCGTAACTCAACGCAACCCTGAAACCTGAACCTTGGCTCTGCAGGACGGGAAACTGAACACAAGAAGTGACCAGTCATTTATTGTGGACGTGAGGTTTAGACGTATGATATTCCACATGTTCTAAGGTTTAGCATGCATGGCTAAGCAAGTCTTGTGCCGCACGTCTAGTATGCATGTCAACGTACACGTTTATTTATATTTATATCCATATTTCTATTTATACTTATATTTATATTTATATGTGTGTATATATATATGTATATTCATATATGTTTAGATATATATATATATATAGATACAGACACATACATACACACAACCTGTGTCTGTGTGTGTGTCTAGCATGCGTGTACACTTGTGTGTATATATATATATACATTTACATACATTTACACCTAGATATGTATATGTGTTGGGATTTTGTGGTCGCGATCGTCTGCAGGTTTACGTTTTAACATGTGACAAATGTGCCGGCGTGCTTGTGTCGTAGTTTTGACGTTCGGTCGTATTGGAATGTCGTTGTTTGGTGCCTGGCCGCATCCCTGTACAAGAACACGTGTGTGTGTGTGTGTGTGTGTGTGTGTGTTTTGTGTGCATTTTTTCTGCACGGTTTCTTGTCTGCAAAGTTAGTATGTTTTATCATTTCATACGTCTACGCCTGTCAAGTTTCAATACGTGGAGGCAGATTATGCCTCAGACCGCCGACGCAATGCATCAATCTCTTCACAAGCTAAGCCTGGAAAATCAAACATCTGAAGACCAAGATGTAGGTTCTACGCCATTTGGGTGATTCTGCTCGCTATGGCGTGCCCTGGATCGATTTGCAAGGCTCTCCTAAGCTACACGCATTACAGTGAAGATCTTACCGTTCAGTGATGGAGCCTCACAGAGAAGAAGTAGGCTGTAGTATAGTGTTTGCGCAGCTCGGAATCTGACAGAAAACGGCAGGCGCGGTTGATCTTCGAAACGCTTCGGATTCGATGAGTTAAAGGTCAAGGATCATGAGGGCTGTCGAGTTTCAGAGGATGTTGTGATTTGAAAGTTGTTCAATCTGACATGTCGCAGGGCGAGCACTAAGAGGAACGAAAGTCGTGGTACTAGCAGTACTGCCGCGACCACCACTTTTGCCAACAACACTGCTCCTTTTCCTGATCCTTGCTCTGCTGCCCTCGCTACCGCCCCGAGAACCGCCATCCTGTAAGAGATATCTCCGCAAAGCGCACGGTTTTCCTCGCGTGACTCCGGTATTCCTTGGAGCTGAGAGAAGCTTCTTTCAATGGACGAGACACGCGGCCGAAGAAGAGGAGAGAACCCAACGGAGGCATTGGTTGGAGGCAGTCGGAGCAGTGGGAGTCCGTATATCAGTCGAGGCCAGTCGTGGGCACGGTGAGACATGCAAACCAAGCACTTCCCGGCCTCAGGGGGTCGGCGGATAGACAAAATCCTACTCTAGTTCTGAAGCCCCTACATTAGGTGCTTCTCGTCCTTCATCGGCTCCATCGGCACCACTTTAACCTCGATGCGCTCCGTGCGAAGAGAGCAGCTGCTGCAAGAGACCAAGCTTGAGGTGTGCCTCAGTCGCGATCCGTTTAACAGATAGGGGCTTCAGGGTTGGACTGTGGTTTTGGGGGATGTATGTTCTACTGCAATTAGAATAAAGGACCATCACGAACAGGATTGGTCAGTCTTCGGGCCCCTAGATCAAAATTATACAACTGCTTGTATGGAATTGTAGCAGGATGCTGTAGAGTCTTTCACTAGGCTCAGGACACTGATGACTTATTGCCAGTACCTGTTTTGTTATAGGGTTATGCACCCTAGCGATCGTCTTTATGGTGAGCACTGAGCACTATAGTGTTGTAATATGTGCTGCTACTTGCTGGCTTGCCATACAAATCGCATTGGAGGCTACATACTGTATTGTGCCAACCGATCTTCATGCAGAAGTGGATGCTCGCTTGGTCCGTCTTAGGAGCCAGAAAGCCCTAAAACCGCAAAAAGAAGCCAGCCTCTGTTTGGAGGGTTTCGGGTCCCGAAACCGTAAAAACCGCCCAACCCCCAAAAGCTAGGCCCCAAATTCGACCTGTTCGCGATGGCCTCCGAGGTTTTTCACTGAACGCAACCTCTCGCTAGACCTCTTCGAGAGAGCCGCTTGGCGGATTCAGGCTTCCACTGAGCTGTCTAATATAGGGGCCTATACTAACTACCTCTACCGTTGTAGGGGGGTTCCTTATTGTAAATATCGTATATGGGCCCGAAAACCCTATTCTAATTATTCAGACCCCTATATTATGGCCTTGAATGTTACTGGCGCTATTGCTACACTGACTGTAATTAGAATTCACTGGTGTCACTATGATTATGATCATTACTGCCGCTATTGCTGTTGTTATTTGTAGCCTTAGTAGTATTCATACTGCTACTATGTCGACTGGAACTACGAGTTTTTTTTATGTTACTCTGATTATCATTATTATCTGTGTTCTTTGGATTTTATAGTACGTTTGTTGTGATGCCTCCTATTGTTGCTACTCTTGTCTTGTTGTTCATCCAGGATATTCAGAGGAATGGTCTGTCATAACACTTCACCATGGCAAGAAACGTGCACAACAGTGCCACATTGTGATCCGAGACCATAAAGCCAGAATGCCCAGCCATGCTACGTTGGGCTTCTTGTCTAGTGCCAGCCTACTGTCAAATTTTCCGCGCCTCAGGCCAGAGCCTTCACGCACCTGCCAAATGGAAGTTTCCGAAATTTGGGGTACCTTTTCTTGGGGTCCTTATAATAAGGATCCTACTATTTAGGGTACCAGATACCATATTAGGGTCCCCCATTTTCGGAAACTCCCAAATCCGAAAGACCCATCCCCGAAGATCCCATCAACATGGGAGCCTCAATCCCATGAGCACTGTGCTGTCGGTGTTTAGGGTTTCGAGGCCCTGCAGGGGCCCTAATGTAGGGGCCTAAATAGTTACCAATATTATTGTCGGGGTTCCTTAATAAGACTATAGTGTAATATACTCCCAAACCCTATTCTATTTATCATTAAGGCCCCGATAGTAGATCCGTAGTGGCAGTTGCCGTCGGCATCCTCTGGGAAAGCCGAAGTCTAGAGCTGAACTGCGACGTTCTAAAGTAAGAGCCTTGAGATGAAGAACCCGGGCCTGCCTAAATAGTCAGCAGTAGGAATCATATACGCTTAGGAGTCCGTGGATATAAATATATGTCGAACATGCCCCAAGACCGTTTACCAAGTCTTAAGGCCCTTTGTTCTTGTCGCGGCTCAAGGTCGAAATTTCGGGTTTCGGGGCGAGGGACCTCGATCCTCCAGCTTCAGACGTTACCTTTCAAGAGAAGTCTACTACCACCACTACGACGACTATTACAACTGCTGCTGCTGCTACTACTACAACTAGTCTTGGCAGTAAACTCAGGAGGGATCACAAAGACATGAAGTGTGATCACTGCAATGGTGACAGCAGACCAGAGAAAACGAGTCGGGCGCCCGAAATAGTTCAGGAGTCGCGATCCTTCGGGAATCCAGATCCCTAAAGCACCGAGCCAAGAAAGACGGTTCACTTTACATATCCCGATTATGGAGCACATGTTACATACAAGTAGTAGATAGCATGTATGTAGGTATAGATAACTGACATGAAGCTCCTGAACATGATCTGCAAGTTGACGGCTCAGGTGAAGGGCGCACTCCAGCAGGATCAGAATTCTGACCCTACCTTACTTGCGAGTCTGTTACGGGTCCCTGCTACAAACGAAAGAGTTTCAGAGACTTCAGGGATTTGAGGGTCTACTCGTTTGCTGCAGCAGCTGTATACGAACTGTGTTCCAAGGGTTTTTTACACTGCATCTGAGTCACACTACCAGCTTACTACTGTCGTCGGCTATTCATGCATATTTAAGACCTTCCGGCATCATGGGTTCCGTTCGGAGCTTGAAAATCTAAACTTTTACAATGCAGATTCGCTGACGACCTGTCGGATGGGGGTCAACAGGCATGCTGGAAGCTTTGGGACTTGAAGCATCGGGCTAGCATGATGCAGAGCCTGTGGGGTTCAGGGGTGATTTCGTCTAAAGCCCGGGACCATCCTCGCAGTTGCGCCGCGGTCTTTGGATCTATTCCGATTAGAGACCACCTGGCAAAGTTGAAACGTTGAAGACAGACTTCTCCACGTCCCCATGTCCGCAGGACAAAATGGCAAGAACACGCCTGCATGAGGAAGAGGCGAGGCACTGGGTGGTCCGGAAAGTTTTAGGCAGCATAAGAACAGTCACCATTAGATGCTACGATCAGGATGATAAGGGCTTCGATTTGAAAGATCTGCAGACTCTCCCTCCCTCCCTCTATGGGCTTGGGGCGTTCTGAGGGGCCCGTTCTGAGTAGTTTTTTTCGTGAAGATGGAGATATCAGGGTTGAGGGTTTCAGGTGGCTTCTTGGGGGTTTTAGCCTTAATCTCGACCCGACCCCTGACTGATGGTGGCCTCTGTCCGACAAGGAGTCTGGGAAGGAAGTTCATGAATCAGGGGTCATGGGTTTCAGGTTCACGGATAAGGCTTGAAGGTCCAGACGCAAGGCTTAGGGAGCCAGAACCCATCACAGGACCTGAAGAACGCGTCTTATGGTTGAGCTGACGCTTACCCAGTGCACCC
This sequence comes from Symbiodinium sp. CCMP2592, assembly GCA_905221615.1. Lineage (NCBI taxonomy): Eukaryota > Dinophyceae > Suessiales > Symbiodiniaceae > Symbiodinium > Symbiodinium sp. CCMP2592. The sequence continues at coordinate 56,513 of CAJNDT010003946.1, read as the reverse complement.
ATTTGGCCCCATGACACCCACAGAATACCCGACAAACTCGCCGAAGTTCTTGAGCCATTCTAAAAGCGGTCATGCCAAAGTGTCGGGTTTCTGTACACACGTGAGTCATGAGTATTTCTTCTTCGGGCTAGAGCTGTTATAGGGGCCTTAATAATCACCTATACTATGTTTTTGTGGGGGATCCTTATTATGATTATAGGATCCCTCATAGGAGCCCTTATAGACCCCCTTTAAAGGAACCCTATTCTAATTTTCAAGGCCCCCATGGTAGGGAGCAATACCATGGTCGATGTCGGCTTCCCCCCTTTTGCACCTCACAAGACCCTTTACAGTAAACTTTTTCTTTCACCCATGGATCTTCCAGAGACGTGTGTGTATGCACAGATGTACATATGGGAGTTTCCGAAAATTCGGGGTACCTTATTTTGAGGTCCTTATAACAAGGATCCTACTATGTGGGATGCTACATCAGGGTCCCCTTATTTTCGGAAACTCCCATATGTGTGTGTGTGTGTGTGCGTATGTATATATATATATATATATACGTAGATACAGATATAGATAGACAGATATATGTATATATAACCCGAGGCCTAAAGCTTGAAAACCCCTTTTTTGGGAGGTCGTCCTCATCCAGGGCATCCCGGAGAGGATCAAACTGCAGCTGCACAAGGCCTGGACCCCGATTCAACGGCTTGGCTTTAGGGTTTGCTTGGAGGCCCTTTTGACTTAGTAAGTCTACTTAGTATCCCCTAGAAACCCTATTATAATCCCCATAACCCAGCTTACTAATCCTAGTTACTAAGTCAAAAGGGCCTCCAAGTGCTTCTGTGCATTCATATAGAGGTCCCTTTCGAGGGTTCCTTCAAAGGGCTCCATATAATGGCTACGAAAAGGATACGAGTGTGTAGGAGCCTTTATAATTGCCTACATTGTTTTGGGGGTTCCTTACTATTAGAACTGTTATTAGTATAGCATACTGGGCCCCACAACCCTATTCTACATATTAAGGCCCACATATTAGAGTTAGGGCTGTTTGGGTTAACGGCATTCTGGTTTGAGGGTTCAGGGTTTCGGCGTCAGTTCTGCGCTTCGGGTTTGAGGGTCTGAGGCAAAAGCCCACAAATTGATCATCCTTTGCGTTGGAAGGCGTTAGGATCTTCAGGGGGTGGCTTCAGGGTTGCGTATAAAGTGTCAAGCTCCGTGTGTTCAAGTGTTAGTGTGTGAAAGGGTTGTGTGGGTTGAGGGTTTTCGGACTTTGGGCTTACAGGATCAGGCGACAAGACAGACAGATAAAGGCTACTATAAAGTCCTATAAGGATTCTGTAGAGATTACTACGAGGGTTTGCATGTTCAGGGTTTTACACGCTTGAGTGGCTATCCAGGTTGCTACAGCAGATAAGACGAGACAGACTTATAACGCCTACTATAACGTTCTACAAGCCATATCACCCTAAACCTTGGAAGCCCAAATGCGTGTTTCAGAAAAGAAAGGTTTGATGGTTTCAAGCTTTGCAAGTTTGGGCTTTCAGGGCTAATCCTACCTTCCGCCGGTTTAGTGTTATATGTTTTGCTCTCACTGTTCATAACAGTTTGTCTTGCTCTCTCCATCTTCATTCGTCATATGACCAGCTGAAGGCCTAGAACCGAGGACGCGAAATACGAGTCTGTCATCTGAGCATGTCCACTCCCAAGACCTAGACAAGCTTCCACAATGAAATAGCTTGCGTATGCTTGCGTACTAACCTGAAGTGTCTCTGCTAGGGAGGGTCGCGTTCGCGTCAGGCGCCTTCAATTGATCCAGATTTCTTTGGGCTGCTTCTGAATTCGAATCTCACTGCTGGGACCCTTCGTCAGGTACCAGGCCCCTACACTTGATGCGATATGATGGCCTCGAGCTTTGGTTCAACCCTGTTCACGGAGTATTCTGAAGCCGCGTGTTGCACGGGACTGTGGCGAGAGCACGATTTCGGCACTTTAGCGGGAGCGCGGATTTACCGTTAGTTGAAGTGCATGATTGCGCAGACCTGCATAAGGGAGACGTGGAAGATCTGAAGCGTGTCCTTTAAAGCGACATGATTGTGCCCAAAGAGGGGCGGCAAAGACCGACAATGTTCAGAAGCAAAAAATCTTGATTCGAACCCACCGCATAAGAAATTGTACCTTCAAAAGTTTTGGTGTCGGTTCCGGCAACAGTTGCGATGCAATGGAGACATGCTTCCGCGCAGCAAGATTGAGCAAGCGGTGTCTTTTAGACTTGAACCGCACGCCGGTGCATCTCTTCTGGGTTCAAGGTTGGAGGCGCATCCCTGCTTAGGATCCTGTATGAATCGAAAACGAAACCGGTCATGATGTGAGGAAGATTAGTTGAATAAGCGAATCTATCGCGCGCTCTAAGATGCATGGATTGTCTCTAGAAGGTACCAAGGCTCCCTCACGACGTAGGGTTGGTTTGGGACATTTCGGACTTATGGGACGGGTCGCCATTCAAGACAGCATTGCAATCATCGTCATGTTGTCATCAACATGCGCACACGTTGGGTGCCAAGCGGCCTGAAGTCAGGCCCGTCCTGCCAACAACCGCACCAAAGCCATCGAATGGACGGTCACAAAATTTCCATTGTGAAAAGTGTTTTATGCCCCAATCTTAGCGTCCTTGCTAGAGATGCTTCCGAATCGTGAAACCTCAGCAGCCCAAAATGGTGATTTCTCCGAGGATTTAGGCAACAAATAGGTAATCTCGAGCGTCGGGATATAGATGTTCCGTTCCAGGCCTTTGGAATCTTCGAATCTGGGCAATTCTTTGTCGAACGGCCTCATATCCCAAGACCCCAAGCCTTCTCACCCGAAAACCCCAGACGTAAACCCAAAAGCCCTCCCGTCCTTACATCCTGAAACAACTTGAAGCCCTAAAAACTCCCCAAGGTAACTAAAACCCGGAACCCGCACGACATTGAATCCTGAAACCTTGAACTTTAACTCTGTGCGGTCTAGGATGTTGACTGTTTTGCGGTGTTCCATGTCTATAGCTTCCTTTCTGTATAGCGTGCACCAGACCACACATAGAGCCATGGTAGGTGTTAAGACTGGATGACGCTGATGATGAAATGGATAGAGCTGAAATACACGTAACTGAACTGCGGCCTGTACAGTTTAAGACTACTCGCCACTTTCCCAGGAGATAACAGCAGGACCAAGAACCAGGAATCGCACCGGATATGCCTAGCAAGCCTAGCTGAAAGGATCAAGGGATTTAGCAAGTAGGGTTATGAATATGAAAACTACACTTGTGCGTATTCATAACACTTAACTATTGTCTTACAACTACCTACGACTACACTTGCAGCTACGCGTCTGCAACCCATAAACCCAGACCGCGGGGAGGATCTAGAAAGTAGATCCCCCTAACTTGGATTCTAATTTTGGGCGCTATACTACTAAGGGTACTTTATAGGAACCCCCATGGAAGAGGAGATGTTCCTTCGGATCCTCTTTCAGCTCGAAATCTGGCCAGTCTGGACGCGGAACGACGCCGATCTGCATTTCAGGGCGGGGCGCGGGGCTGTTGGGTTTAGGGTCTATAGGGGTTCAGGGTTTAGGGGGGTTTAGGGGTTTAGAGGTTCAGGGTTTAGGGGTGTTTAAGGGTTAAGGGTTTACGGTTTAGGGGGGTTTAGGGTAGAGAACAGGGGTTCGGCGGTTTTGGAGGGCTCAGGGTTTGGCGAAGGTTGAGTTTGGCTTTGAAGTCTCCCTGAGTTTCTTGCTCTCCGCTTTTCCCTCTGACGCATTCGCATTTCCTGGTTGTGGACCGGGTTTGGGGTTGAGGTTCCCAGAGACTCCAATATCCCTTAGTTAAGGAATATACCTTAAATTATAGTAGGATCCCTAATATGATCTAAGGTATACTCCTTAACTAAGGGATATTAGGATCCCCTAAACCCTGTAGATCCCTTATAGATCCCTGAAAGGAGCCCTAGGCTCGAGGTATTCCTTAATTAAGGTATATTGGAGTCTGTGGGTTTCAGGGATTCACACAGTGTTTCCAAGCGGCTTGGAGGGTCTGCTCGGCCCAGCTTTGTGGTGATACCGGCCCAGACCCCGGGGAGGATCTAGAAAGTAGATCCCCTAATTGGGATCCCTATACTACTAAGGGTACTTTATAGGAGCCCCCATTAAGAAACCTACTTTTCTGGGGGGTCTTGGTGGGGGAAAACGGCGGCCGCCCCAAGTCTATCGTCCCGACTCTGCGTCACTCGGCCCCCACATGCAAGCCGCGACGAGAAGGCAGAAGCGGGTCCAGCAGGCCATGACTCTAAGCGAGGAGGAGGAAGATACCAGCACGGACACTGAAGAACGAGCTTCGAGGCCTCCGGCCGAAGTTCATTCTACACTGTTCTACACGATGTGTTGGCCTTCGGGAGGGAAGTAGGGTTTCAAGATGAGGGGCTTTCTCTTGCGGGATCGTGGCCACCACCGCACCACGTGGAATATAGAGAGTTGAGTGACCGAAACCTAGTCTGATCTCCCGGCACGCCTGAGGACATGGATTTCCTGCAGCACTTGTGTGGCCTGGCGGATGTTATGCGAAGAGTCGAACTTCACTTACTTTGTTTGGAATTTTGTTTAGAACATGGCTTTCGGCGTGGAGAAGGGACGGTAGAGACGGTACATGACACCCTTGTCGAAAAAGTTTGTATCTATTAATCCTGAGCCCGGAATAGTATGGCTTACATTTTCACTACGTTATCGTTATGTTTTTCTTAGTCTCTGCGCGTGCTTCGTTCGTATCTTATTGCACGGTTAGTTTCAGCAACAGCAGTACTGATGCTTCGAGCTTGGGGTTTACAACAGGCCAAGTTTGAGGTGTAGGGAGCAGCTGCTGATGGCTGCAGCTCCCGGATTTGTTTCAAGGATCCCGGACGGATAGTCATATGTCGGAGGTTTTCCAACTGAAGCGATCGCGAGCAAAAGGCCTACAGCTAGTTTGCACTTCAAAGCCAGCTTATGACCATCCATGGATCTTCAGTCTATACGTGTCTATAGTTCAAGGTGAATAAAAGTCTGCTCGTCGCTACCGATGAACCGAAAGGCCCAAGCATTCCGAGACTCCCTGACTACAAGTCCTGCACCACACTTTAGGAACACCGAGGCCACCACACCATGTCCGAGCATACGTCGAGACCCGGGCAGGCCTTCCGGGAGAGCTGAAAGTTTCACTAAAGCCGCGTCGGCGTCCAGGTTGGATTCGGGCAGGGATTTACAGTCCAGAGTCTTGAGAACCTAAGGGCCCCTATACTAAATCCTTACAGTATCCCGTATAGCAAACCTAGTAGGACCCTTTTTACGAAATTCTTAAAGGAGCCCTGTTCTAACTATTAAGGCCCCTTTAGATCCCTTATAGTAACCCTTATCGTAAACCTATTCTAATTATGAAGGCCCCCTACAGTATCTTCATCCCCGGGCCTCTTGCACTCTCTAGTTTTGGTAGAACCGAACCGAGGCATCCTGAGTTCCGGACCGTGGTCACGATCATCTTCAAAACCATCACAACGCCGAACCCTATGCAGCCATAACTGGAATAACAACATTAACAACAATAATCATAAGCATCGCCATAACAAGAATATTTAAAACAGTAGTACTAGTTAGTATAATATGACAATGGCTAGTTGGCCTGGTTGCACGACCTCAATTCATAATAACAAGAATACTTGTAAAAAATCATACATAGCCAGCCTGGTTGCACGACCTCAATTCCTAAAACCCCCTTGCCTGTCGCCGGTTCTAGTTCGGCCCCAAGTCGGTTTCTTCTCAAAGTCAGCCCAGACTGCGCTCGAACCCGAGACTTTTGGGGGCATAAAGAATTACCTATACTTTGGGGGGGGGGGGTCCTTATTATAGTTTTAGTGTAATAAGGGTTTAGTTCAATAAGGGAGCCCAAAACCCAATTCTGGGGCATAAACAACTACCAAAACGGTACTGTAAGGCTTTAGTGCAGTCTAGTAGAGGGGCCTGAATAATTACCTGTACTGTTTTGGGGGGTCCTTATTATATTTATAGTACGAAGGAGCCCAAAACCCCACACGGCCGAACTCCAGGATATTTTCACGGGGTAGGGGGAGGGGGATGGGGGGGAGGAGGGGTTCCTTTATCCATGCTTAATCCTTCAATAATCATTCCTGCTGGGGAGGATTAGTGGATTGCTATAGGATCCTTTGAGGATTGCTAGAGGATTTAGAAAGGATTATGATTATCGTGGGATTAGCGAAGGATTAGCATGGGTTTGGGAATGGATACAAAAGGCATGTTTAGAGGGCTGGGATTTAGGGTGGGCGGTCCCCAAGGATTAGCCTCGGATTAGCCTAGGATTACCCAGAGGATTAGCCTAGGATTATCCTGGGATCCCCTTAGAGGGCTGGGATTTAGGGTGGGTGGTCCGGGGATTAGCTCAGGATTATCTTAGAAGATGACGCCAACTACGGTAAGGGAGAGGGATTATGTGCGCGTATGTATCTATGGAAAAGGCATGGATTACAAGAGGGTTTGCACTTCCCCTACAGTGATTATCAGAGGATGAAGTATGGATTAGCAAACCCCCCCTCCCCCTTATCCCCCTCCTCCCACTCCGTGATATTTTCATGCCTCGCAGTAAAGAGTCATGGTATCCTCTTAAGCCCCCCACAAATTAGAGTTGGCCGGAGTCCAGGATATCTTCATGCCCCGTACGGAGTGCTTCCTCGTGACTTGGCATCACTTTCTTGAAGCACTCCTCACATGAAAGGGCCTTAAGCCTCTGCGAATAGAAGGCCCTCGGCTCACGGTCCCAAATGGCGGCTGCAGGGAATCAGGGACCCCTTGGTGTAACAAACCCTAGCTTTCCAGTGTCTAGCGCAGGGGTTCGGATTTCGGGTCAGCTAACGGCTTTGAGTGTGCGATTTCGACTGACTGGAAAAGGGTTGAAAGCTCAGGCAGAATCGCACGGTTGTTATACTTAGACATAGGCTCCGTGCTGTGCAATTCGAGATTCGCGGGATCATAGACACCTAGGACATGTGACCAACATCTTGACATGAGATCGTCAACTGTTGCTTTTCATGATTTCGCCTCTACGCGTCCTAACCCATAAGAATCTCCTTCACCTTGGGTTCTACGCTTCTATACCCGTAGTCACCTCCCTGTAAGCACCTCTCGACCTCGGTCTGAGTCACTCTCGACTCAAGTTTAAGCCCGGGTAGGTCCCTGAACCGGAAACCCTCACCGAACTTAGGTCTACGTGCTTGAAACCGGCTCTTTGGAGTATTTTGCGCCTGGTCCGAGCCAGCTTTTCCTGAGTCTTCGGCCGGTGCTCCAGTGGAGTCTGCTCGGGTGTCATTCGCGGCTACTGCTCCTACTCGTACTTATCATCGTATATGCAGCTGCAGGAGGAGGAGGAGGAGGAGCAGCAGCAGCAATAGTCGTAGGGACAGGAGCAGCAGTAGTTGTGGCAGTGGTAGTGGTATTTCTCCGCTAGTTTTGTTGTGAGTATATCGGCTGCTTCGAGTCTTCGCGGAAATGGTAATGAACGGCTTCGGAAAAGATAGACAGCTTCTGGTGTGCAAAGATCAGCAGTGCTTTGGCCGCGCTGACTAGCTAGAAGAGGCTCTACAGCCAGAAAACGATGCATATGTTCTTGTGAACCATCCACAGTGAGCAGACCGAGACCAAACAAAACCCATTTGACTCAGGCTCCTGTGGACCGTTATTGTGAAGGTTTCTTAGCACAATGCCTATTCGGGACCGGCGGGTTAGTTTTCCGGCGTCTACATGATTCTTGCAACACAACATAACTGGCAAGCTAGTCTAGCATCGGGGCTTCAATCATTGCTACCATGATTGTGATGACTACTGTAGTTGCTCCCCGTACATCCTCTTAAACAACCAACTATGGACAACAAGCACTGAAGATTATACCCTTGTTGAGTATTCAGAATGCTGCGGTTTCGGAGAAGCCCGGAGAGTCCTATTCCTCTTCCTGAAATAGTGTTCCTAAATCCGAAACCAAAATTCAAGAGCTTTCCTCAAACAGAAGTATGGGGATTCTTCGGAGGGGTTCCTTAAAGTCGGCTTCGTCAAGGTGCAAAGCCAGCAACCCGTGCACTGCACGGAGACTTCCAATGCTGTCCTTTGCTCCCTGGCTGCATGATGCGCACGATCTCACTTGACTCGGGAGACGAGAGAGAACATCAACTGGCGTACGAGCCTGTCAAGTCTACTTGGAGGGCCGGGGTACTGAGTAAGTAGGTAGTAAGTAGACTTATGAGTACCCTAAAAGGCACCCTAATTGGGGTTATGGTACTTATAAGTCCCTAAAATAACCAGTTACTAAGTCCCCCGACCCTCCAAGTAAACCCTGGAAAATTGATTAGAAGATACCCCGATGTCGTTCTTGTCTCGGAGCACTTAACTCGAAAACTGCAGAATCCTCCCAAAGCCCTAAACCCCCCCGCACCCGAAACCCATGAAACGCTCACGACGTACCCGACCGAGGCGCACGCCCAACTCCCCGAGCCCTAAACTTGGCCGATGCCCCACGGCCTTGGAAAGTAGTAGTAGTAGTAGTAGTAAGTAGTAGTAGTAGTAGTAGTAGTAGTAGTAGTAGTAGTAGTAGTAGTAGTAGTAGTAGTAGTAGTAGTAGTAGTAGTAGTAGTAGTAGTAGTAGTAGTAGTAGTAGTAGTAGTAAAGTAGTAGTAGTAGTAGTAGTAGTAGTAGTAGTAGTAGTAGTAGTAGTAGTAGTAGTAGTAGTAGTAGTAGTAGTAGTAGTAGTAGTAGTAGTAGTAGTAGTAGTAGTAGTAGTAGTAGTAGTAGTAGTAGTAGTGGTAGTGGTAGTGGTAGTGGTAGTGGTAGTAGTGGTAGTGGTAGTGGTAGTGGTAGTGGTAGTGTAGTAGTAGTAGTAGTGGTAGTGGTAGTGGTAGTGGTAGTGGTAGTGGTAGTGGTAGTGGTAGTGGTAGTGGTAGTGGTAGTGGTAGTGGTAGTGGTAGTGGGTAGTGGTAGTGGTAGTGGTAGTGGTAGTGGTAGTGGTAGTGGTAGTGGTAGTGGTAGTGGTAGTGGTAGTGGTAGTGGTAGTGGTAGTGGTAGTGGTAGTGGTAGTGGTAGTGGTAGTGGTAGTGGTAGTGGTAGCAGCAGCAGCAGGAGTAGTAGTAGTAGTAGTAGTAGTAGTAGGAGGTGTTGGGGTTTCCTCGTATAGCTATAACATGGAGGCCGCAAATCCCAACCCTGCAGCCACAACCCGTGAAAAGTGCTCGCCAAAACCTGAAAAGCTAAACCCTGAACCCTACGACAAAACTTTATTCCTCTACAAACTTCTAGCATTACTATTGTTATTATTGTGATTAGTAGCAGTAGTAGTAGAAGAAGAAGTTGAAGTTGTAGTTGGCAGTGGTGGTGGCAGTGGTGGTGGTCGTGCTGGCGGTGGTGGTGGCGTTGTTGTTGTTGTTGCTAGTAGCTCTCGCCCTAAGAGGCCCGAATCCTAAATCCGGTATCCTGAACCCCAAACCCCAAACTCAAAAAGCGTCCCAAGGTTTACCAAGCTTGTGGGCCGAGTGGCAGCACGCAGCCTGGAAGCACCGAGGAACGGAGCTTCAGGGTTTCTCCAGGATTCCATAGACTGGACGGCTCAAGGTTGGAGTTTTGGTGTGTAGTGTGGGCTTTTCTGGCATGTTGTTATTGGCTCTGCCCCAGCAGTTGAGGTTCAATTAATTGCGGGGTTGGGGATGTCACCGCGAGGTTTTGTGGTATGTCTTTGGGCTTCTTGATAGGGCATCACGGTTTAGAATCTTTGCGCGAGGTTGTCCTAGTCGAGGTTCAGGAAACGGATCAAGAGTCGAGTTGGTACGATTTCGGATACGTGTTCGTATGGTGGTGGAAAGAGCATCAGCCTCTACAACACATCCCAGAACAATGGTCATGGTAGTAATCCGCCTGGAACGCACAGCAAGAACAGAAAATGCAGACCGGAAGACATACCTACGCGAGTGGAGCGATGATGAGGAGTACGACAACGGTGATGGTGATGGCAATGATAGTATGCATGATGTTGATGACGGCGACGGTGGTGATAACGAGAATACGCCTATTGAGGAGGGTAACCGTGATGATGATGAAGCTTGGTAGTGGCGAACGCAGTGGTGGACACGATACATCATCTGCTTCCGATCCGTAGATCCGCTGAAATCGTATACAGCCGTTGCCGAAAGTTTACTGGATTTAGCGTGTAGGGGTTTCGACTGTGAGGTTGGTCACTTGACCGCCACCTTCGGTACCTGCTTCTATGTCGGCATCGACTGTCAACGGTGGCTTGCCGTGCGAGTCGTGAGCATCATTGAACAACACTGGTGCGAGAATTTCTTCCAGACATTTCTGGTAGGTCTTCGAGTCTTCGGTTGCCGGCTCTTTGGATTTTTTTTGGCTTCCGCGTCACCCGAACAGGGCTTGAAGTCGAACTCTGTTTGGCTACCGGCTACGCTGTTATTGTCCAGAGATTGGGCTTGTAACAAGTACGCAGTATTCGCATGCTATAGGCAGTCGAGGATCCGAAAGACTATCAGGAACTGTCTTTGGTGCACAAGAGCTTGGATTGTTGAGTTTTCAAGGGTCCCCAAGTAGGATCGAGGCAACAGTGACTGCCACACTGGTAGCACCGAAAAGCAGTAGCAATCATCTTGCATCAGCATTTACAGCAGAAAAGAACAAAGAAAGCGGACTGTAGAACGTCAAGCAACCCGGCAAGAGACAGGCACGACGAAAGACAGTATTAACCTGTACATGCATATAAGTTCAAGTATACTCCTTGAAAAGAAAAGTGAGGTTAAGAATCGAAAATTCACTCTTGCGGTTTTTCATCGTCGTCATCAGCGGTGAAGATTGAACAGCAGTGCTAGTATTAGTACGACGACAGTCACGATAGCAGTAAGCCGCCAAATCATTTGCAATATAGTCCCCCAAGCCTGAAGTAAAGCTAAAACCACAGCCCTTGAAGTCCAGACTCCAAACTGCTGTTGCATGTTGGGTGTTTGGGCATCACACAAACGGCAGCTTGGAGGTCTCGAGGTGTGCTGCATTAACGTGTCGTGCAACACAGACTGTAAGAAAGTCAATGAAGATGTCCTCAGACACGAGCACCGCCAGCAATAAAGGTAGGACAGCTATGCTCGTCGTAGCCTTAGCAAACGTCCGGTATAGCGATAAAGCACCTGCAACCATGTGATCTTCTGTTCCGCTTCGCAGAGCTTGCCAGATGCCATTGCGATTCAGTTTCCGGTATCTGGGGGTGAGCGTGTTCTGCGCACACCACGGCGCAAGACGTGTGTCATTGCATCTCCTGCTTCATAAGGAAAGCCTGCATGTATGCAGTCAGATAAATTAGGAGATAATTGCAGAGGTATACGCATTACTCGAGGCATCTCGAGCCCCCTGCATGTGCAATGACTAATGCGTGAATCTGTATATACACAAACATATATACATGTATACAGATATACAGATATAGGTATATACATATACATATATATATATATATATATATGTATTTATCTATTCAGTATGCAAATACGTATCCACGCTTAGAACCCTTAAAATGTCAGTCGAGGTTTTGCGCCCTCGCTGCAAACTTCGGAGGCCCACTTTGTGCCTGGGCATCGCCCAAAGTATCAGACGACAACAGTGAAGCAGTGGCTCTCAAGTGCTGCATCATCATACCGTTACATCATGAGACCTTCGGATCATCATGATTCTAGACATGAGCACGTATGACCTGTCCTATGCCCTACTGTTAACATCAGATACCAGATCATGCCACGTCCCCCTTTCCTCTGTCGTAGCAAATCATCATCACAAGTAGCAGCGTTGTCGAAATCGTTGTTGCCGACGTCACTACAGTACAACTTTCATCCCAATCTGACTCAGCATCATCATCCTCACACTGCACAGTCCGACCTTCGCCCTGCAGATTCTCTTCAGCTTTCGAATCCGCGACATCATTCTTTCTCAGCTGCTTCCCCCCCCCGCCGCCCCCCCCCGTCCGGAGATGTGACACTGGTTGTTGTTCAACCCCAGTTCCGATCCTGCCGGCATTGGAGTTTCATTGTTGGGCAAGTCGTTGGTCCGGTTCGGCACCTGGTGCAGCAGATCAGCTCCGGAGTCCTTAGAGTCTGGTGGATACAGGGGTGTCACAAGTTTCCGGCGGCTAACACCTCACAGCGGCACTGCGATCATTGGAAGGCTCCCTGAACTCGCGAGGAAAGCCCTTGAACCAGGTCAACAATCAGGAAAGCTGCTCAGAGATCAAACTTTGTCTTAAATTAAAACAAAACAGGCAAATTTATGATCAGTAAGGGGGTCCCTTGAGATCCCTTGAATCTTTCGGGCATCAAGGCGAATACCTCAAGGTCTTGGGCATCCTCCTGCTCGGCCAAATTGAAGCCGCGCAGGCATCCATAGGGTTTTGGGAGCGTTGGGTGTTGGTTGATACTGCGGTCCTCTTCAAGACGCTTGTTTGAATGAGGGTATGCCAAGGCTGACATCGACCACAATTTGCAATGAATTCGACTCGAAAGTACGAATATGTTGACTGCACCTAGATGCGACAACTATTGCTGATAGTAGCCATACTACATGGTTAAGCCTATTGGTAAAGACTATTGCGATGCGAGCTTCGGTATGATCAAGCTGGGACGGTTACAAACACAGAATCAGAAACAGACATCGACCCCCGATACGCATAGCTTTGACCACAGCGATTTTCAAACAAGAAAACCTAGTTCTTGCGTCTCTGTTGCCAGAGCAGACTGCAACGTAAACGACTGTATTGCCCGGCAACTACACAATTCGAAACGAAGCTCGAGCCCAAAACTGAGCGCATGCTCATGGAACAGCCATGTGAAGAGATGGTAGAATTTGCTGAAGCTGAAACACAGACGCTGCTTTGATCAACACTACAACCAAAGGCGGACCCCAAGAACTTGCAGGACCCCTAGGTATATACCCTTAATATAGCTATTATATACCCTTAATATAGCTATTATATACCCTCGATACAGCTATTACATACCCATTATAGCCATTATATACCCTTAATATAGCTATTATATACCCTTTATAGCCATTATATACCCTTAATATATCTATTATATACCCTTTATAGCCATTATATACCCTTAATATATCTATTATATACCCTTTATAGCCATTATATACCTTTAATATAGCTATTATATACCCATTATAGCCATTATATACCCTTAATATAGCCATTATATACCCATTATATAGCCCATTATAGCCTAGGGTAGGGGTCCCCATTATGTCTTGTGGATATGGGCTTCAGGAAGTTTCCGGATCCTCAACCCCAACAGTCTGGGTTTTCAACCATAAACCGTAAAACCCCTGAACCCTTTGACTTATATCCCTAAACCCCAAACCCTAAACCCTTATAACTTATATCCCCAAGCAACAAACAGCAAGCATGGAGCCAGTCATTTCATGCCCCGGCCCCCGGGATAAGGTGTTCAGAGCATTAGCTGAGTGTTGAAGGTATCGGGTCCTGCTCTAAGCTCTCCTTAGGGGTTCCTTTGAGGGGTCCTTCCTTAAAGGGGTGCTTTCCCGGTCCTACAATAGGGTCCCCCTTAAACGGGGACTATAGGGTTCTGTTGTAGAGTTCCCTCTGAAAGACACTCCAGGCTTCTATAAGAGGGTCCCCTTTAGGGGGGGAGGGGGGGTAGGGTTATTAGACCCTTCTCAAGTCCTTATTAGACCTACCCCCGCTCCCTCTTAGCCCCCTTAAAGGGCCCCTATGCCTGAGGCACTCAATCGGGGCTTGTCTGGTTCATCCCAGAGCCGGAGACGGGACCCTCACGAAGTAGCAGTACGACCAGTGCCCGCATAGCCCTAGTCTATGGGGGGGGATTATGTGGCATGGCCCCCGCTAGGCTTCTTTTAGCAAGTAGCCTACACGGATTACTCAGGGTTCGATATCAGGGTCCCGCATTTTTCTGAAGCGCATATGCATCGCAACACTCAGTTCAAACTACTTAGGCGAGCCCCATGAGATGCAATTACATGATCCATTTTCTACCCTACATGCCAAAAACCCACTGCAAAAAGGCAATGAACCTGGTCATCACGGATACTTGGCTCTGTTCTGGTTGGCTGTTAGGGCTTCGAGCTTCTATGCTACCAAACGTTTAAATTCAGCGTTTAGGCTTTACATGTTTAACCGTGTGGACGGACTCAGAAGTCAGCCCAGGATATCTCTGTCACGACCGACATCAACGTTCGCGAACTCTCGGAGCGTGCCGAGGGCTTCACCTCTCTAAGAGAGCCGCTGGGTGGCCTTCTACTCATGAGGGGTTGCTTGGGGATTCAGGTGCCGATAAGGTTTTCTTACAGAACGTTGCCATCTTATTCAGGATGCAGAAAACCCTGCAAACTGCACAACGAAATGTAAGTTAGAGTATGTTACCCTTGGCCGTCATCTCTGCATCACTCCGCGAGGCATTTGCTCAACCACTCGGACAGTCAAGTTCGCTCTGAGACTCGCGAAAGCTTCGAGTCAATGTCAGAAGATGCCGTTGAAACGCGGGAGCACGTCTGACAGCTTACCGTCTCGGGTGCTTGAACCGAGTTGTAGCCAGAAATGACGTAGATAGACTCATACACCTACATAGGCATCTCCGATGCATCTACAAATGCATAGGGCATAGGCATACATTGCATACAACATCCAGGTGGCACGTTGGGAAACTTTTTAATTTCCCTTATGGTTCCTATAGAGGTACCTAGTCATAAATCCTTTTAAGGGCCCCTAAACCCTAAACCCCAAACAAAGAGTTATGAAACTTCCAAGATCCAAGCGGGCCCATCCTCCGACGCGGAGCCTGTGCCCTGTTGTGAACCGTAAGACATGCCCCGTCCTGGATCACAGTACTCTGGGGGATTTTGGGGTTTAGGGCTTTATGGTGCTTTCCACGTGGGACGGTTGCGCCAGTCTAAATTGCTTCCTGCCGACGTTCATGCCTTCTTTGTGCGCCAGGGTCTCGGTGAACAGAACTTGTTTGAGACTCCCAGATCCCAAAAATCGTAACATCATGCCAGTTTACAGTATGCAGTACCTATGATGCAGGGACCCATAGTGACCATACCAACATTAAACTCCCGGGCCCCACGTCCAGTCTCCTTGCACAACGTCGAAGAAAGCAGCACCAGAGACTTCAATCGGTCACTTTACATAGGGGTCCCTTTGAAAGGATTCCTGTTACAATTTGCCACGAGACATTGAAGTCTCTGAAGTTCTGCAACCAGCAAGACAGCTCGAGCGGGTTCGCAAGCAAAGAGAGGTCTGAGATGCTCCGAAGGTCAGAACGGAATGAACCGTTGGATTTAGGAGCCTGAATAATTACTTAAACTACTTTTTTTCTTGGGGGGAAGGGGGGCGTTCCTTTAAAGGGCTCCTTTGCAAGGCTCCTTTAAGGGATCCTATCTGGGTCTAGAAGGGTTTAGCAAAGTCTAGTATAGGGGCCTGAATAGTTACCTATACTATTTCGGGGATTCCTTGTTTGAAGTATAGCCCAAAACCGTATTCTAATTGTTAAGGCCCCTAGAGTACCCTGGAGGTAGAGACGCTTTGAGGGATAAACAAGAGCCCCGTCAGCGCTAGCACAGGTACCTTAGATCTGCTATCAGGGAGAAGGGATGTCGGATGTCTAGCATGCATTTGGGGAAGCCCAGGAAGGCTTCAGGTGGTGCTTGCTCCAATGATCTCCTACAAGAGGTTTGAAACACTGGGCTTTGGAGTACCATACTTTAATACTTTTTTCGGCCCTGTTACTGAAAGGAACCCATTCTGAAATGAAAGTCTCCACTTGTTTCTCCCTGGCTACTTCAAAGCCCAGTGTAATGACTTAGTAGTTTAGTAGCAGACCGAGCGGGATCCAACCCTTGCTTGTTTTATTGAGGGTTTAACTGAAGAAGCCCCGACTTCCCAGAAACAAAGCTGCACCCCGAACCTCTCAGAATTTCTCCTTCAGCCCTGCAACCCTACCCGACCCTAGACTCCCCTAAAGCCTGAACGAAAGAGCCTCAAAAGAGCCCGGACTCAATGCCAGGGAGCGCGAGATGAAAATCTGGCTGAGCAAGATGGTGCCGGGCCCAAGAGAATCCCAGAACCCAAGAACCAGAGGTGCTGGGATCTTCTTAGGGCTTCAATGCGACATACCAACACTTGGGGCTTGTTAGGTCTATCAAGAGTTTCAGGGTGCGAAGGTTGGTGAGAGGATAACGGTTGGGCGACAACAGGGTAAAAAGAAACGGAATTGCCAACATCAGCCCCGGCAAGGTAAAGGCATAGCTACAAGACTGGTAATTGTTCCCACAGTAAAAAAACCGCAATTAAGCTGCTGACCACCCTACTCAACTACTCAGGTCCCTTCAAAGAGGGTCTGAGAATTCGACTATTCACGGCTGCAGGTCGTGGTCTCCGAAGAACTCGCGCACACCCAAGAGACTTCCCTGATAGTACCCTTATTCACGTGACTCCCGCGATGGAAGATGGAAAGAGATATGTACTCAGCCCGAATACAGAGCCCTGAAACCTAGGATCCTTACTTTATGGGGGTGTCCTTGCGCGGTAAGAGCCCGAGTGTAAGCGAGCGGGGCATCCTTGTTACGAAGGCCCTCTCAGAAACAACCCCCAAAGTTGGAAGAACCCACCGAAAATCTTGAACTTTGAAACTTCTGAAGTCTTGAACCCCTACTCACCCGAATCCCAAGACTAAAGCCCCTAAGCCCTGCAGGCCTGAGCCACCCAGATTCCCAAGCTTTTAAGTCCCCAGGATCAGCTCCAGACACTGCAGCACCTGCAGGCCGTCAAGGGGGTCTCGAGGGTTGGAAGGACCTTAAGCGCCTGACTCTACATGCAGACTTACATATATCTATATGGTATAGATAACCCAGACAAAGTTAGCATATATGTAAATATATATGTAAACACATACGATGTATGTGCTTACACTCTTCGTGCACATCCATCCTCAGTTGCTTCATGTGGTGTTGTTTATTTGCGTCTATTGTTTATTCGGTGTTAGTGCTGTACTTGCTCATCTCTTCAGCTTCACCTTTAACGGTTTGCGTTTCGCTTGGTTGCATTGTTTGAAGCTTCCATGTATTCGCATTTGTCTTTATGTCCCTGCATTTGTTCTGATTGCTCTGTATATAAGTATAAATACATATATGTATACTTATATATATATACACACACACATACATATATGCGCGTGTATCTATGTATGAGGTGTACACAAAGTCATGTAGAACAGAAAGAAAGAGACTAAACGAACAAGAACAAGAGAGAGAGAGAGAGACAGAGAGAGAGAGAGAGAGAGACTGGGCTCGGGGTGGTGTTCTTCTCTTCAAGGCAGGTTTTGGGTTCTCGCTTTCGGGGAATTTGTAAGCACTTGTTTGTTGCTGTCCCGTCGCCCATGGCAAGGCTTGCAAAGACCGCGAGCTGGTGTACTTGCGTGTGGCCACTGGGCAAGCACAGCCCTAGAAGGATGACCGGGGCTCTCTCTCTCTCTCTCTCTCTCTCTCTCTCTCTGTATATGTATGTATACGTATATATGTATTTACATATACATATACATGTACGTATAAAGGTACAAGCACACACATGGTTAGACTAGACTTGGTTGGATTAGATTAGATAAACAAGCGCAAGCGGGTTGCCTAAAACCCGAGGGGTGCCCCACGTCTTTGTACTAAGGATCTTCCTGCTTGGGATCAGTGTCAGGATCGTTGATTTTTGGAACCCTCCATAGGTTGATTGGCACATCCCCTGATCCGTTGAGTGTCTCCACCGACCCTGCTGAACGCCGTCCTGCCTACGATTATTCATGGGGTTGATCTGGCTTAATCAGGCTCTCGTATTAGTAACAGGAGCAGCAGTGTTCACAGTAGCTGTCGGCGTCGCCGTGCTCGGAGGAGGAGGAGAAGAGGAGGAGCAGCAGCAGCAGAAGTACTGGCAGATTCTTGTCACTGCTTTTCCTGCTCAGCTGGTGTTTGTTCTGCTGACTCGTCGTATCCTCACTTGCTGTTCTTGCAACCGTCTCCGCTTCGTGTTTGTTATTGTCGAACATCAGGGCTTTGGCGGAGAGCCGGGACAGCACTCAATTCCTAGGGTTCTGGCGTCGTAGCATAGATTGAGAGCCAATAGTTATGACAGTAAAACTAAACTTACTAAACTGCATTCCTCGTGGCAGGCAGCAACGCAGAGTCATGACATTCACTACCGACAGCGGTTCTATCATGTTGATCATAGCCCTCTTCCTGGCAGTCGCAGTAACTACAGGTTTTTGCACCAGAACCCACGAGTTTCTGGAAAGTCGCAAACGCCAACATGACCACGACAGGGAACTTTCCTGGAGACCATTAGAGAGGTAAGATCCTCCCAGGAGTCTGGGAGAAGCGGCCCTCAATACAGATCCCAAACAGAACTGGTTTGTTATGCAACAACCAATAATTGCCTGCTCCGGTCCGGACCATGAAGATGAGACACGGCCGAAATGGGTTGTTTTGCAACACCAAAAATTGCCTGCTCCGGTCCCTACCATGAAGATGAGAAACGAGGAAACCAAAAAGTATTTGCTTCGGTCTAGAACGAGGAAACTGAAAAACTGCTCCCCTGGCACTGCTACGGTGGGCCCGAGGCGATGACGATCCGGAGACTTGAGGAGGTCCGGGTACGTAGGGTTCCCTTGAAAGGGATCTTAAAAGGGGTTCTATATAAGGGCTACTATGAGGAGACTATAAAGTATACGCGCTTAAGAAGTACCTATACTATTTTTTGGGGGGGGCTCATTCTTATCACTATGCTATAAAATTTGACGGAGCCTTTGAAGAGCAGACCCTAAAGAGGGTTTCGGATTTGGTTTTGGTCGGGGTTTAAGTTACTAATATCGATACCTTTTTGCCGGCTGTTCTCTCCAGATCATTGGTTTTTGGGAATGTTAGTAAGAGCCGGATTGGAATGTACGCAAAGTCCTACTGAGTCCTACTCAGCGACTCGATGTAGCGAGAACAAAAACCGTGTGCTTACATCGCGATCTTTTGCCGGTTAGAACAATCTGTTCTCGCGCATGATCACATGTTCCGAAATCTGATAATCTATGATACTCGATGGTAGCCCTAATAAACCCGAACCCGAAATGCTCGATCATCCGCATGTGAGGGAAGAGGTGCATGGTAGTTTGTGGGCTGCCATCTAGCAGGCATTCTGAAGAAAGTCCCCAAAAAAAAAAAATTATGACGATGAGAACCTTCCCCTGTTGTTCTCAAAACTTTGTGAACAAGGGGTTGGCGGTGTCGTTAAGTGCAATCGGGCTTCGTGGCAGGAAAGGCGAGAGTGCGGTAACACTCGATGCACCATGGGATTGCGGCTCATGCACAGTATTGCCTCAGTTTGCCCCATTACAAACCTGAGAAAGTATACCCTGAAACCATGATGAAGGCCCATATAATATGATACGATGCCGCAGTGCCCATGGAGGTTGCTCCAACTGAGTCTTCGAAGAAACCCCAAGCGGAAGTTTTAGGAAAGAAGGGGATCCTAAGTCGTAGGAGCCTCATTTGCGGACAGTTGAAGTACAGAACCATAACGTCATAATGGTGAGAGTTTCCACCCAAAGAAAACTTCCCTTTCAACCGGAGCATCTCAAGACTCTGAAGAGGACCAGGGGGTGGAGCATCGGCTAGTAGTGCTGCGTGCCGGGGGACCCAGACGGAGAAAGCGAGTTCTGAGAAGTTGAAGCTTTCCGAGTTGGGGGATTTCTTTCGAGTTGCGATACCGCATTCCACATGGGTAGTTGTCAAAATTAGGGTCCCTTTTTGGGGTACTCTAAATATTAGGTGCCGTATCATAGTAGGGGACCCAAAAATGGGAGCCTAATTTTGACGGTTACCCACTTGTAGTTCAACTGTTTGTATAGGCTTCGTAGGCTTTCTACATGGTCACCTGCAAGGTTTGGATTTGGGTTAGGCCCCCACCCAGTGCAGCATTGGTACAATTTGAATCTAGGGGCGGCCCTGACATGGTTTCCATTATCCCCTGTGATCACTTTGAAGGGGCGGGCATGACCTAGGGTCTCGGCTTGCCTGAAGTACTCCAAGCCGAGAAAAACGCGGACAAACACTAGTCTGCTCAGCAATCGAAATGGAGGACTTTCATGGATGTCCATCGGCCATGCTGTGATCAAATTCACTTTTGCAGCATATCTGAGCAGAATTCCACAGAGCAACGACTTAAACAGAAAGGAAGTTGTAAAGGACACGGCTCTTGGTTTCCCGCAGCCTTCTTGTCATCTTAGTCAGAAGGCCAGAACCCTCCACAAAACCAAAAGGCCCTCAACATCTGGAGCGGTCCTGAAGCAGCCAAGTCCCATTAGGGTTACTGTAAGGCCTTAAACAATTAGAATAGGGGTTTTCGAGTCATTCTACGATAATTCTGATAAGGAACCCCATTTCCTTGAAACCGACTCGCAACCCCCAGCCCTCAACCTTAAAACTTACCAGAAAAGCCATAAAGTCTACACCCCAAACCCAAAACCCTGAAACCTCTAAACTCCTAGAAGCCTCCATGACCACCACGAAACCCTAAAGCTTGGATCCACAATATAGGGGCGTAAATAATTACCAAGACTATTTTGGGGGCTCCTTATCACAATGATAGTATACTGGACTACTGGACCCCGAACCCCATTCTAAGTATTAAGTAATGATTAAGGCCCCTATATGGAAACCCCCATAATACCCCTTATAGTAACCCTAAAGGGAACCCTATTCTGATTATTAAGGCCCCTATATTAAACCCCCATAATACCCCTTATAGTAACCCTAAAGGGAACCCTATTCTGACTATTAAGGCCCCTATATTATTCGGGCCCAGGCTTCCCAGCACGTGCAGCAGATGCGGACCTTTCTGGAGCCCCCCGAAAGGGAAGTCACCTCTAAAGCTTTCAAAAACAAACTGTGCGGGGGGGGGGGGGGTGGGTTGACTGGGGCTTTAGTATGAGGGCTGTTCAGGGTTACAGGGTCTTGATAAAAGCAGTGCTGTGCTGTTGAAAGGTCGCCATGGGCTTCGTGTGGTTTTGCGCCCAAAGACCCTGAAGTGGCTTGGTTCAGGACTAGTCAATCTGCACCCTAGGCTGAGGATCTAAAACTTTTGAGAAAAAGGGGTCTGAGTAGCTGCTGACAGTTGTTCTTCAAGTTCCTTGTCCCAGTCTACCTGAACCCTTAAACGGAAGCAAGCCAGCAACCTCTTCGATGTTTGAGACCCTCCGTATTACCTCCTTGGAAGAGCTGAATAAAGGAGGCGAGGACTTCAAGGCAAAACAAAACGTGACTTCGTAGCAGTCGTCGGTAATGCATGCTGCAGGAAAGAGTTGGAAAGGTTATAGTAACAGCAGTAGTAATCGCGTCACGAAAAATTAGGCTAGCTCGCAGATATGCGCATTCGCACATAGCCTGAATCTACGAAAGAGTTACAACTGGCTGATACGAATCCATGTCTGCTTCTGACGGCATGTAGTTTTACAAGTATATACACATATATAAATATACACATATATACTCCTATATGTATAGTTGCATACATATGTAGTCCACTTGTTTCATGTATGCACACATGAGAAGCCCCACATCACTAAATCCAACAGATCAACCAATACGACCCTTGGAAACCTCCCGGATTGAAACCGTCTTTCTCACATCCAAGGGTATTTCATAGTTAAGCCAAATCTTCGGGGAGCTTTCGTTTGAAACGCGAGGAGAAGACGCTCCGAACACAGGGGCTTTGCTCCAGCCTGCGGCCCAGTCACTCCCGCACTCCGAGGTTAAAATCCTCAAGACGGGAAACTGCATAATGAATGAAGAACTGGAGTCTGTAGCTTCTTGAAAGGGCTTCCCAAGCATCTCAAGGATTATGTGGCATGAAGGTAGAGGATATAAATCCTGCATGGCCCATAATAAGGAATATACCATACTTCCCATAGTCTAGGGCGATGAAGGTATGCAGGATTTATATGCGTAGTTGTCGAAATTAGGGTCCCTCTCTGTGTACCCTAAATAGTAGGTGCCGTATTATCATAAGGACCCATAAAGGGACCATAGTTTTGACAACCACCCAGATCATCAACCATATCGGATCCTAGCGACCTTCGGGGCTATGACTTTGAAAGACAAGTTGTGCAGAGCAGTGGGCTACTGTTATAGAACCCTACAATATCCATTAACGGTTGACCGATCCAGAGGCACCTGAAAATTGGGCTACTACTACGACCACTACCACTACGACTACGACTACGACATACTACTACGACTACGACTACTACTACTACTACTACTGCTACTACTACTACTACTACTCCTACTGCTACTACTACTACGACTACTACTACGACTACGACTACGACTACTACTACTACTACTACTACTACTACTACTACTACTACTACTACTACTACTGCACCTGAAAATTCCCATTTGCTTGCTGACTGCTGGGACAGGCAGCGACCTCACGGGCATCACGCCCGGGAGCATGCCCTGCTGGCGAAGTGTTTTGGGCAGCTTTTCCCACGTGGGAGTTTCCGAAAATGGGGGGCCCTAATGTAGTACCCTAAATAGTAGGTTCCTTATTATAAGGACCCCAAAGTATTCGGAAACTCCCACGTGGAGCCGAAGGGCTAAATGGGAGTTTCTGAAACTTAGGGGTACCTTACTTTGGGGTCCTTATCATGAGAATGCTACTATTTAGGGCGCTGTATTAGGGTCCCCTATTTTCGGAAACTCCCAAATCCGAAGTCTCTTCAAGGTCTGGGGTCAAACACTTCTATCAGCTATTCCTTCGGATTCCCTACACAGCATGTAAGTCATTGAAAGATCAAGATCTTAAGCCATTGTTCTAGCACTGGCAGCCCTACCCCCAGAACCCCGCAAACAGTCGTGGCTCAAGCGATAGTCTTCCTTTGCAGCCCCAGCTGTTGGGAGAATGATCGAGTTGTATTTCTTCACAAACCGGGCAACCACGAAAGACGTGGTACTATTGCCTGCACTATGCCACGATGTGGCTCTTTTCTCCGTAGCTTTACAGCTTATGCTCCTTGTGCTGATCCTTTGCTATGCTTGCGTCAAGGCTCTGTCCGAGCGCCTGGCCAACTTCTCGCGCGCAAGGAGCGTTGCCGCAGAGGAGGCCGCAGACGAGCAGGCTCCAAAGTTCAGGATTGAGCTGCAGCCGCCGTGCAAATGCCTGCGGTTCGCGGTGAAGTGGGATCCCGACATGCGGAACATGATTAACTGCCTCAAAGAGGAGGGTGAGGAAGCCCTCACTCCATTCTTCGAAAGTGAGGTGTTCGTTTGGAAGCTGCGGAAGTACGTTCGCAACATGGTCTCAAGTGCTGACAGATTAAACCTCAAAAGAGACGTGATCCGGCGTCGGCAACAGCAAGAGCTCAACGAAAGGACTGCCCAGAAGACGGCTGAGCAGGAGATGCAAGATCGACACTAGGCGTCGATTTAGGATATTTTTTTTAATATCCCTGACTGCTTAATAGAGCGTCCAAGTTATAAACAATTTTGGGGACTGCCGAAAGCGACCTAGGACAGGCGTTGTTGGAGCTCTTTGGTCAAGTGGACCGACCTTCGGCCGCTGCTCAGGCACCAGTGGTACTAGAGCAGGCGCCTGTGGTGGAACCTTCGGAGAAGCCAGCGGCTTCCATTGGGCTGCCAATTGTGGCAGAAGAGGATGACGCCCCGGATCCATTCCTTAAGATGCTCGCTGAAACTTCACAAAAAAAGCCAACAGACCCCCAGATGTCGCCGGAAGATGCTGCTGCCCTAGCTTCCATGATGGCACAGGGGCCTACAAGCAGCTTGAGAGAAGGACGGCAGGCGGAGCAACCCATGCTCAGCGCTACTCCGCAGGGGAAGCCAGACGAAGCCCAGTTGTCCCCCGAGGATGCCGCAGCGATGGCATCGATGATGGCAGAGCAGCCTCCAAGCAGCACAAACACAGCACCTCAATCTCAGCAATCCGTGGCTGCCGAGTCACCGGATGCCTTTATGACAATGCTCATGGAGACCTCGAGGAAGAAGCTAGCGGACACGCAGATGATGCCAGAGGATGCTGCAGCAATGGCAGCCATGATGGCAGCAGAGCAGCCCTTGAAAGCAGAAGCGCCGATTGATGCTCAATTGTCACAGGAGGATGCTACCGCCCTGGCGTGTCTGATGGCAGAGGAGCCCACCAGCAACTCTACCGAAACACCCCAGACAGAAGAGTCCTCATGCAACACAGATGGCTGGGGCGGTGATGATTGGTGGGCGCTCATCGATTCCAGTCTGTCACCACCAGAGGCAGCAGTCAAGCTCTTTGCAGCAATGGGAATCTCGGAAGACATTGCATTCGTCACAACTGCTCCTGTCGCGCCCACCAACACCACGAGAAGCGAGGACGCTTTCAAGGACTTTTGGGACAATTTGGATGCCGACATATCGCCAGAACTGGTGGCAGCTAACCTCGTGAGCACGGCCCAGTTCATAGAGGCTTACTGAGCGATGCAAGTAGTGCAAGTGCCAAAGTGCACTGAGCAACCTGTGCGTAGAGCTCTCCAGGGACAGAGAATGCGAGGTACTCAGGGGCTCAATCCTTGATGTTCAAAGATGTTTGCAGCCTGGTTCCGGCATGTATGGAGAAGTTCTGCCACTTAGACGGCCGACGATTTTAGTCATCGGTTCAGGTTATCTGCAAATGTCGCCTGTGCGGTGTTGGATGGCATCTGTGCTTCGGATGTCAAGACAGACGTAGCATGGAGACCCTCGCCACTCCGCCCCAAAATGTTGAGTTAAAACCCGATGCCTCAAGATGCCGTCCTCCTGACGTCTGACCGTTCGTCAGACGCAAGCAGCAAAGCTTTCTCATCTCTAAGAGATGGACGAGTGGACGAGTGCGGCAGCCAAAACAGTCCGACTGCACGGGCGCACCTCTGGCTTCGCCGTATCCAAGGTGTTGAAACAAAACCGCCTTCTAGACTCGGGCATCGCTTCAAGGTTCCAAAGCTGTCCGTCTTGGATGAAGCCCAAAACGGGAAGGGCCTGCAGACTCCGAGACGACATGTCTCGAACCGTCCCATTTGTGAGCACCAGAACCGACCTCCAAAGGTTACCTCATAGATTTTGGGCATTCGAAGTTGGCTGAAGCGCTCCCAAACCATGAACACCGAACCGCTTGAGCCACAAACCCCCAAAACCTCAACGCCACAGAGCCAGATTCCAGCCTTCCCATGATGCCCCGAATCTTAAACTTGGAGCTCGTCATAACACCGCATTCCTAGTTCATGACTGTTGATGTCCTTTTCCTGAGCCCGAGTGGCCCTGGCGTTAACACCCCAGCTTGCTGCCAGTGTGCTGGAAAACGAGAGCTTCATGCAGATGGCGCCACCGACGTGTTTGATGCCAGTCATGGCAATGGTCCTTCCATCTGTCTTCAAATTCTATGGTACTTTCCCACGATGTTGCTGCCCTCTTCTTTTTCCTAACTTTAGGAGCTTCTCATCCGTTTCCAAGCAGGGCGTATGGGAGTTTAGGTTGCCTGTATGGAAGCGAAAGGGGGTTATGCTGCCCTTGTCTGACGGCCTTGTGTAAACCCCTTTGTCACGCGCCTCGGGCTTAGGAGCGTGATGCGGATCGTAAAAGGCCACTGTGGAGGGTCCTTTCCAGTTTAGTTAGGTTCCAGGACCTTGAAATGAGAATTCAGAAGACAAAGAATTCCAATAAAGACCTGGCGTAGCAGGATCCTTTGTGAAAGACCCCGCAAAGTGGATCCCCCTAAATCGAAGAATCCCAAAATCAGCACATTAAGCGGAAAACCCTACAAGCTCCGCTGCAGGTGCTCCGAAATGAGCGTGCCATTGGGGATGCTACAGCATGCCTGAGTCTGAGGGGTTCCTTTAAGGCTTCCTTTGCCGCAAGACGACAGTTTGGCGCTGATGCTGGCATTGCAGTCACCCGAGCCCATCTAGGTAGCTAGGAAATCTTCGCTCTCCAAAATTTGAAACCCGTTCCTTTAAGGGGCCCTTTCTTAAAGGGGCCCTTAAAGGGAATTATAGAGTTCTAGAATAGGGCCCACTTAAACGGGAACCATAGGGTTCTGTAGTAGGGTGCCTAAAGAGCAGTTCGACCCGTGGCTTTGGCTTGTGGGAGATGTCGGAGTTGAGAGTGTCGGGCTGTTGGATCTGTTTCTTCACCCGAGCCCTGATGGTGCAGTCGGACCCCCACAGACACCCTCAAAATGACCTAGGTTTCTTGCTGTAAAACCTGGTCTTTATCGTAAGGATCGATTAACAGCACGGCTTCCCAGGCTCTCCAAGATCCGCACGCTCACATGGTCCTGGTGCGACGGCGGGCTCCTCGGGGACCGGGGGATTCCGCTGTGGGTGTTGCAGGGCTTGCGGGTTGGGCGAGCTGTATAACACGGTAGGAGTATTCACTCACAGGTGGCGCAAGCTCTGTTTGGAGAGTGGTCCTTGGTCTGACTCCGTCCATCTCCGTCCTGAACTCGAGGATATGTCCCCGCGTTGTGCAAGTTCAAACGCTTTTGCGCAGTACTTGCACAGCCCACCTCTTTCGAAAGGGTAGCAGGTCCTCGTGAAAGCGATGTACCGTACCACAACAAGAAGCAAGGGCCGGGGAGGGCCTTGCACCTTTACGCCTTCAGGGACTCGCTGAAGCAACCCCCCTAGAGATACTATCGGTCTTTTTGTTTCGGCTCCTACATCACTCCGAAGAACCCACCCACCCAGCCACTGGGAGCCCAGATCGATTCGCCTGGGATGAGCCTCAACACAGGCGAAACCTTCGAGTTTTGGAGCTTGGAACCTTGTTGTCTTAGATCTTAGGGGAGGGGGGGGGGGCCGTAGAAGGGACCTTATTGAAAGGGTCTCAAACCTCCCATCTCCAAGGGTCCCCCGAATCGAGTTGGGATTCTCTTTTTCAATTGTGAACCCCTCTTGGGGCAGTCTGGGGGGTCCCTACACCCTAAACCCTACAAACCCTAAACCACGGTGAAGCTCCGATCTGAGTTTCAGGCCCTCAGTGCAGAGTTCTTACCTTTGCTTAGTGGGGAATGGAGGAATGGGGTAATATAGGGGCCTAAATAATTACCAATATTATGGTGGGGGGTCCTTATTATGATTATAGTATAATGGGCCCCAAAACCCTATTCTAATTATTAAGGCCCCTACATTTCAACTATAACTACTATTGCTACCATTCTTCCATTCCTTACTAACCACACGTAAGAGTTGAGCTCCTCAGGCAGTTTTCTTTCGGGGAGCCGAAGATCCCAGGCCGAAATAGGCTTTTGGGGCTTCCTTGCTTATAGTTAAAGTATAATTATGGTACTGCTCTAGTGTAGTTATAGTACTGCTATCGTATTGTTATAGTATTGTTATAGTATAGTTATAATATTGTCATAGTATAGTTATACTATCGTCATAGTATTGTTACAGTATAGTTATAGTACTGCTATGGTATAGCAACGCCCAAACCCTATTCCAAGTATCACCCTACATTACAACACCTAAAGTCGAACCTTTTTGACAAGCCCGCAATCCTTATGTAACGGTTGTACAACGCAGCCAAAGGCCTCCTGCCATTCTTCGGGACGTCTCTTCAGAAGGAGGAAGACAAACCGAAAGCAAACCCCCGTATGACCGCTACGGCCCACCTCCTGACTTGATTTAAGATTTGCCGGCTACCCGCGTCGTCACTGATATCTTGGCTATCTTCCACTCCTCGCTGCGATTCATACGCTTTAAAAACAGAACCTTGAACTGCATGCCCAAACAATCGCTGGATGCTTTTCGATTTTCCGGTGAGGGTCTTGCAGAAAATGTACGGGAGGCATCATGAAATAGCATGACCTTTGACCTAAGAAGTTCCCCAAACCTCCTGAGCCCCGAAATCTTTACTCCAAACCCCTCTACACCCCAATCCTCAATCTCTCTTGCCCCTCAACCCCCCACCCCTCAATCCAAACAGGCCTAAACCCCTCTGCAGAACCCTGAACCCCCAGCCCCTTTAAAGAGCCTTAAAAACCCCTCAACCCAAAAAACTTTAAACCCTTTCAAGAACCCTCAACCCAAAAAGCCCTAAACCCCCTGGGACCCCTTTCAAGAATGCAACGGGCAGTTCATACGGTTCAAAAACAGAATCCGAAAACCCCTAAACCCCTTTAATAACCCCTAAACCCCGTTAATGACCCCTAAACCCCTTTTAATAAACCCTGAACGCCTTTAATAAACCCCAATCCCTAAACCCCAAACCAGCCCTCTAAAGAATGTCGCTTAGCCTTAAAGGGGTCTATGTGGGTTCCCCGGAGGCTTCTCTTCCTCGGGCATCTCCCTGGATCTCCGGGGCTTCGGCGAGTTCTTAGGCGCCAGACCCCGGAAAGGGTTTAGGGGGCTTTGCGGGTCTAGGTGTTTAGAAGGCTTTACGGGTTAGGGGTTTAAGTGTTTAGGGGGGTTTAGGGTTTAGGGAGAGGTTTAGGGTGCAGAGTTTTGGGGTTTTGGGGGTTCCTTGAAGGGCTCTTGAAAAGGATTTACGGTTCAAGTCTTTGGCATTTCCGTAGAGTTTAGGGTTTGGGGTGTAGGGAAGGGGGGATCCTCGGATTCTGACGCCCTCCCATGTATTAACCTGAACCAAAAAAGCCAAGAAGGGATGGAAGTAAGAGTAGTAGCAATACTAACAGTGACATTGTAACCACACTGTATATTGGTGCTAAGACTTGTGAGTTTGAGGTTCGGTTTGATTTGGCTTCTACGATTTGCTTCAACCTCAGGGAGCCCCTGCCTTTCTACTGCCAACCCTGAAACCCTTCATCCCAGAAGAGTCGGTGCAGAAGTTGGCAGGACGGTGCATCTTTGGGAGTAGAGACTGAAACCTTGTGAAATCCAGCAGGGGCCTTGGGGTGTTAGGGGGTTTTTCTCGGGGTTTTGGGGGGCTTCCTAAAGCCGCAAGTGGCGTTGGTGCCTTCGACTTCCGGGTTTCCGAAAATTGGGGCTACCTTATTTGGGGCTCCTTATAATAAGGATCCTACTATTTAGGTACTATATTAGGGTCCCTTATTTTCGGAGAGGTGAAAAGCTGATGATAGCAAGGCTCCCAGGAGTAGGAGCTGGGATCTTGGGTACAGTTTCCCCTGCCTTTTTTGCATCTTGCCCCTAAAGAT
Source organism: Symbiodinium sp. CCMP2592 (assembly GCA_905221615.1). NCBI lineage: Eukaryota > Dinophyceae > Suessiales > Symbiodiniaceae > Symbiodinium > Symbiodinium sp. CCMP2592. Next base: position 27,214 of record CAJNDT010003946.1, on the reverse strand, counting down.
AGATTAGGGATCCCTTATATACAGACTCTTATGTTGGGGCTACCCCTAAACCCTAAACCCCCTAAACCCTAAACCCCGAAACCCTAAACCCTGGGTCTGGGGGTGTAGGAGTTGAAGCTTCGGGTCCTTCTGTTCCGGCTTTCACGTCAAGGGTCCGACTGTAGAAGCTCTACACGTGGAGTCCTCCATTCTTGGAAACTCAAGAGTGGTAGACGGCTTCCGTGATCAAAGAAGGACTCTGAAGGGAGGTTCAATTCAATGGCAGTAGGGCCCAGTAGGGACGAACATCCTGTCCTCCATCATGACGAATCACCATGACAAGAACCAGCATAGCACATGGTAGATGTTTTGTGATGGAGATCGCAGTCGTCGCCGCCGCCGGCATCGTCCTCTTCGACGTAGTAATAATAGCAGCAGCACTAAAGGACCCTGCCAGAAGTGGCAGTGCCACGGCAAAAGCACTGGAGACTCAGCGAGATGAACAGACTGCACAGTTTCAGAGCTCCGACTCAAAGCCTCAGATCCGGGAAGGTGCTCGCTTCCCTTCTTTGCGCGCCGCGCTGGGCGCGATGGCCGCCTGGCGTAGGGAAGTGGCCCTATCCTTTCGTAGGTTTTGGGCTGTAGTGCTCGAAGCCTGTAGTGTGAAAGACTTGAGAGTTGTCAGCCTGGCGCACATAGAGACATAGAGTTCAAGATGGATTTGTCAAGCCTCAAAAAGGAGCAACATGGCTTCTGTACGTTGTTCAGAACTTCTTGTTAAACTTGTTGCAGGGCAATTCTAGGTAAAGCATGTTTGCCGCTTCGCGAGGGAGACGAGAGAAGTGATTTGTTCACGCAATGATGTCGCTGATGGACTTAAAGGAGCGTATTCGTCTCAGCGAAGGGAAGAACCGTTTGATTCAAAGCGTTTTTGTTTGAGGAGATTCCGCCAAAAGGGACGCAGAGTTGAGGCACGGCCACTGCAGGTAGGAGGACTTAGCAGGGGCTGACCTCCCTAGCACCAGTGAAGAAGTTTTTTTTGGGATATTTCCCTATTTACCTTAGGGTCTTAGAGGCATATCTCTCCTCAACCTCATTATTTCACCACAACCCTTACCCTTCCGACCCCACGTCTTAGCCCCGTCTTCAGAATATCACCTTAAGAACAACGATGCCACCGTCGATGGTAGAAACAAGAAAACTAGCGAAAATAATGCAATTCCGCTGAAAATCTCGGAGAGATTAACAGAGATAGACACAAAAGACACACACAAATTGCATGCCCAACAATGACAACAGTGATTGTTATAGCAGGACTAGTTCGAATAGTTTGATAGTACGCGCGGTAGCACCCTGTTGGCATACCCTCCCAAATCTCAGGATTTGACGGGCTCAGGGCGAGTCGCTTGCTTCGAGCTCGAGTCGTTGGGATCTCGGGCGAAGGGACACCTGTTTAATATCGCGGTAAGTAGTATCTAAAGGGCTACAGGGATCTTTGCACGGGGCTTTACAGTGTTCTAGGGTTTCGAGTTTAGGATTGTTTGTATCAGGAATCGGTTGGAGTCTGAACAGCGTTCCAAACTGTTGTGCACAGTAAAAGTTTTGGTATTTCTTGTCTAGGGTTTAGGGGTGCCAAGTGTAGGGCCAAGACCAAGCTGAGAACCTGACATGAATAAACATTGGCACTGGTCAGCATTCAACAGCCACCCAGAGGAAGCTGCAGGGAGAGGGAGAACTCAAGCCCCCACAGCTTGAAATCTTTGGGCGACAACCTGTGCCCGAAACAGATCTTCGAGCATGCCCAGGTGGTTGAGGCAGCAGATGTATCCGGGGGACGCGCGAATGCTGCTGAAGGCCCCGTGATGCATTCAGGGTGGAAAGAGGCTCAGGCTTGGAGTTCATCGTGAACTTTTCGGACAGACTGGTTTACTAGGGTGTGGAGAGTTACGGTCGCAGGCTTTTTTGTGCTCGCAGAAGAGCCGCAAGCAGTGCTGGAACTGGTCCACCATTGCAAATACCCCCAGCTCCACCCAAGACCACCCCAAACCCCGAAACTAAGCAAAAAGAAACTCCCTTAAGTTAACCTTTGGTTAGTAGGGAATGGAAGAATGTTAGTCATAGTAGTTATAGTGGTACCCCATTCCTCCATTCCCTACTAACCAAAGGTAAGTTAACCCCCACCCTCTCAGCCCGACCGCCTCTCAGGACCTGGGCCGCAAAGGCAGCCTCGGTAAGGCCCTCAGACGAAAGCAAGGCTGAGGCTTTTCTGCAACTGTACAAAGGACATGAGTGTCCCTGCGTGGGCGTAAATAGCGATGCCCTATATTCATGCTTGTGCATGTGCCTGTTTGATGGAACTATTTCTTTCTGCACGCATGCATGTATGCGTGTCGTAGGCTTGCCGCATATCTGTGTTTATGTATGCACGTATGTGTTTTTACTACCTTCTTGGTATCATCATGCGTTAAGCCCCAAGCCCCGAAGCCTGAAAGGCCCAAGCTCCTTCCCAGAGGCTCCAATATCTCTCAGCCAGGGAATAAACCTTAGATCATATCAAGGATCCTACGATTCTTTAGGGTCTACTTCAATACTTTAAGGGATATCGGAGCCTCTGGGTTCAAGGCCTCAGCCAGCTCCGTCCTCTGGCGGAATGTTTCGTCCGAAGCAGCGCCGCATGTGGCCGGCCGAGCCTTTGGCCTCAGAACCGGGGAGGGTAATAGATGTAGCACACTTGGTATACACACATGTGTGTCGATCTGTGTTCATTGTATAAATAGTAGTTTCTATATATATATATATATGTATCATGTAGTAATATGCTGCGTATATAATGTGTAGAGACATATATGTACACCGCTACAATATGGAGTATAATGTACGTAAGATGTAATAAAGAAGTCTGAAGAAGTCCAGACAGTCTTCCTCAGGGCTTCTCACCATGAATTTCGTAGAAGATGCCCCCAACATCGGGGAGTGGGGGAGGCCAAGTGGAGTCTTGTCATCCCCATCGGAAGGTATCGTTTGTTGTGGGCGATAGCATTCTGAAGCCCGAGTCCTTGAATTCCTGGGGAAGATGGCTCAAAAACAGGTCCAAGCAGTCGGAGCCCCGAACCTACCAAGCTTCTGGCCTTGCCTCCACGTTTGCATGTGGAGTGTGCTTGCATATGACTTTGTGTCCGTAGGTACATCTATTCGCAGACATGTGTCATCACATTTGTGTGCGAGCCTTTCACATCCCGAGCGTCTCGTTCCAAGGTGGCGCCACTGCAGCCGCACTGCTGCGCATGCTTTGCAGCTTCAGTGATGCCCGCGCCCGGCGGTACCAGCCCTTCGAGGACCCAGACCTGCAACCATCTATGTTACCTCAGGAAGGTCAGGGCCGTTCAAGGGTTCCCAAAGGTAGGTGGGTACGCAATGCCTCGATTTCGTGTACCAGTACCAGGTTCCTTTGCCCGAAACATTCCCGGCACCCTCCGAGCTTGAGATCTAGGGGAAAAATAGGCATCCCATCCTGAATTCCGGAAGTTCACGCACCAAAAAGTGCACATGCGCTTGCATGGAGTCCTGACACGAGAAATAACGATAGATAGTGGGCGACAGCATTGATGACAGACAACAGCGCCTTCTATTTATCTCTGTGCTAGTTACGATCAGCAGAGGTAGCAGCAGCAGTGCCTTGCAATAGTGGAAGTGGTGACGGTAGTCGTAGCAGCCGTAGTAGTCGTAGTCGTCGTCGTGGTAGTGGTAGCAGCATTAGCATTGGCAGCAGCGGCAGCAGCAGCAGCAGCAGCACGACTCTGACGGCGACTACCACTGCCACAGCCAGAATCAATTCAATTGGACGCCGTGCGAGCGGGCTCTACTTTTCCAATACTAGTACTCGTGATGGCACTGGCAGCAATTGGGGTACAGATGCAGGCCTTCCAGTCGGCGGTCCGCTGTTGCCGCTGTGCCGGGAACTCGACAGGGTCCTTGCACTCCTGAAATCTTGACGTTTAGGGTTTAGGGGCGTGGGGTTGTTACAGGGTTGTTTTGGGTTTAAGGACCCTTCCGGGCACAGCGTGGGATGGGAGGGCGGCCAACAGCCTGCATGGGCACCTTTGACACCTGGTTAGTGCCTCGACTGTAGATGGCCCTCGCTTTCATTGAACATCTAGTTACAGGCACACTCGAAAGGACTTGTTCGAAACCGCTCGCAAAAAAGAAAGGCATCAAGCAGCTGTAAGATGTGAGGCACGAAAAGCTGTCCCTGCCGTGAGAAATCATTGGCTTGCCTTCAAAAGCTTCATAAGCATCCTAGGACTTGTTCACATAAGTAGAACTTCAACATAACTCCAACAAGCCCTATTGTACTTATGAAGGCTCCTGCGCTGCCCTGCAACATAGCGCTAACAGGGAAGGCTTCAAGGCCAAGGGTTTTCACAAGCTTTCCGAAAGACTCAAGAGTGAAATCTGGCCTAGAGGCCCTGATTAATTTACAGAGTTAAACTGATCACAACCTGACCTCGTCGACGGGACCATGAGCTGCCTAGACCATCAGAGAAGCTTCCTCTTTTTTTGCGCCTGGCTCAGGTTTGCTCTTTCCTTAACCCAAACATCTCCGTCGACGTCGCCTCCCGGGGCCACGACCTGCAGGGGCCTCGGGAAGGAAGAACCCTAAAGCAAAAAATGGAGCCTTAGTGATTATTGGTGGTGCGCATTATATTATAAGTATAATCAGGAACCCCCAGTATAGTGTTGGTAATTATTTAGGCCCCTAAAGTAAAGGAACGAAGTGCAAGGTAGCGGTTTGAATCAGCGGCGACTTCAAACACCTGAACAAGTGGAGAAAGACGAGGCCCCAGACGGATTTAGAGCCCTAAAGCCCACGTCTGAAACTCACCGCCTTCTGCATCCAGAAGGCAAAACTCAAAAAAAATCTCCAACCCTCAGCCCTACTGGCGCTTCTCCTTTCGGCCCTCCAGGAACGAGGCGGTGAGCTTGACAGGGACAGCCCGGCTTGGAGACCAGGCGCTTTCTTGCAGCAACACGAGAGTTTCCGAACGTTAGGGGTACCTTATTTTGGGATCCTTATATTAGGGATCCTACTATTTAGGGCGCCATATTAGGGTCCCCTGTTTTCGGCAACTCCCACACAAAAGCCGTGCAGTTCACCCATAGCCCGGGACTGCTAGAACAACTTTGAAGCCCAGATTCATTATACGCTGCTTTCAGCTGCTGCTTCAGACTTATCGAAAGGGGGCCCTAGGATTGTGGCCTTTTGTGCCAGGGCCTGGAGACCTTCCACTCCGGTGTGTCCTCCTCGGGTCGCAGGGCGCGAGGTGCCTGAAGGGGGCTTCAGGGCGCAGTTTAATGTTTTAGGCTTTCAGGGTTTTCCAAGGTTTGGGCTTCAGGGCGCAAAGGGTTTTGGGGCTAGGGGTTCAAGAATTCAGGACCAAAGGGGTGAAGGGTGTACCATGTGTTCGAGAACCTTCCTCTCCGGGCTGCTAATCTGTCTTGACACAGGCTGATGTCATTTGGTCTGGACTCGGCTTGTTCTGCTCACTTTCTTGTCGTGTCGGAGTAGCAACGAAAAAGTCGGGTTCTCGCAGACTCAGCAGATTTGGGATTGTTCTGCTGTTGTTTGGCTTGGCGGCACATGGATAGTTGTGAGTCTAGCTACAAGTGGTAGTGTTGGGGAGACCCCACAAAGGGGACTCTTCGTAACCCTACTTCTGGCTCTCCTGAAAAGGGACCTGATTGAGAGGGTCTATATCACCAAAAGTCCCCCTAATCCAAACTCCCCCCAGCAAAGCCCGAGCTGAAGGAGCTGCCGCTGAGTCGGGGCCGGGATCCCAGATACTATAGGGGCCTTCATAATTGCCAGTACTGTTTTGGTGGGGTTCCTTATTTTACTTATGGTATAGTGGGCCTCAAAACCCTATTCCAGTTATCAAGGCCCCTATATTAAACCCCCATAATAAGTTAGGATAGGCCTTGCCCAGTTTTGGTAATTGCACCACCACCGCCCAAACAGTAGCCATTATATCCTAAAACACATTACCATATAGAAAATATCCTATTTTAAGGTGCAATTGCCCAGAATGGACAAGGTAAGGGGTCGCCCGTTTTGCGGTATGCAACCCAACATCCAAATTTCATTCCCAATATATGTATACCTCAAGCCCAAGTACCCAAACCCCAAAACGGGCAAGGTTATCCTTATTCAATTTATGGGGCATAGTATGGGGCATTGGAGTCTGTCATTTTCCGCAGAGCATTTTTCCAGGCCCCATGTAAACACCACTTTTATTTACTAACCACCAACACTACAAACTCTCGCTCGTTCTTTCTGATCTTGCGCCCTCAAGTCAAGGCCAAGCCTCGCGGAAATCGGCAGCCGGTCGAAGCTGGAAGCCGTGAAAGGCCTCAGCACTGCCAGCTTTAAGGGTCTTGGCATTCGGGCTCCCATTGCACGTGACGTGTTTGTGGGTTTAGAAGTCGGCATCGAACATGCACCACAACCCTGGCTGGGCAGTTGCCCAGTTCCAGTTTCCAAGTGCCTGTCGCAAAGTCCCCCAGCCCAACAGCATCCTTGCGTAGGTTCCGTGGACAAGCGGGTCTCCACGATGCATTATCAGTGCTTGCCCCAGTTCTTGTGGTTGTCATCATTAACGGCCGTGCAAAAAAGCACAAGACTGTACTGTGTATCGGTTCTTTGCAAGTGCTCTTGCTTTAAGGCGAGGATATCGATATTTTAGGGTTAAGGGTTTCGGGGTAGGTGTTTAGGGGGTTTAGGGTTTGGGAGCTGTGTTGCATCCGTCAGCTTACCGTCAGGAGACGAGCTGCTGGCACGGAGACTCGGGTGGCCTTGGCTCTATTCAGGAACTTGCCGTTGGTTAGTAGGGAATGGAGGAATGGAGGAATGGGGTACAATTATACCTACTATTACTACCATTCTTCCATTCCCTACCAACCAGCGGTAAGGGAAACCGATCAGGAGGTCTTGAAAGCCCCAAAAGCGCTCTGAGCCCAAGTCCTCCGAGTGATTCTCTCGTTTCTGATTCTTTTTCGGCTTCTGTCTGGAACTTGTACTTGGAGCGTGTTTAGGGGACTTAGTAAGTAGGTAGTAAGTAGACTTATAAGTACCCAAAAAAGGGACCCTAATTGGGGTTATGGATAATGAAGAATAGGCTTTTGGGGGGTTTTCTTATAATATAATGTACCCCGAAACCCTACTGTAAGTCTTCTGGCCAGGGGCCAGGAGTCCGAAGTCCCGTCCTGGCTGTGCTCAGCGTAGCTTTGGAACTCCTCACGAAAGCCGTGGCAATCGCCAGTGTGAGCCCCCTTTACAATCAAATGACTGCTTGCGATGACAGAAGAAATGGGAAGTTCCGAAAATAGGAGACCCTAATATAGTACCCTAAATAGTAAGATCCTTATAAAAAGGATCCCAGAATGAGGTACCCCTAGTTATCGGAAACCCCCAACTCCGTCCAAGCGCCTCGCTCTCCTCCGGAATCTAAGGAGGCGCTTACGCCCCGGCGGCTCCGAGCAGATCACGCCGCTACCACTGCAAAAAGTCCTGTGGGGAGGGCTTGCAACTTGTGGCACACAACTTGTATGAGAAGCTGCTGGCAGGAAGTCGTCGCCGCCGTAGCGGTGCAAACAGCAGCAATGCCCAAAAACCCCCGAAAAACCGTCGAAGTTCCAAATCTCTCCCTCTCCCTCTGCCGCGGAGTCCTGGTGTGTTCAGCCGACCCCAAACCCACAGACTCCCGTTTCCTTTAATTACGGAATATACCTTAAATCATATTAGGGGTCCTACAAAAATTGAAGGCATATTCCTCACTTTCAGGGATATTAGAATCCCCTAAACCCTAAACCCCGAAGATCCCTTAAAGGAACCCTAGGTATATTCCTTACTTCAAGGGATATTGGAGTCGCCGGGGTTTGGGGTCATTACTATAATACCCTTATAGATGCCTTATAGTAACCCTTATAGACCCCTTTAAAGGAACCCTACTAAAATCCCAAGGTTCCTACCCTAAACCCTTTAGATCCCTTATCGGATCCCTTAAAGGAACCCGAAAAAGGCCTTGGACCCTAGTATAGTACCCTAAATAGTAGGATCCTTACTATAAGGACCCCCCAACTAAGGTTCCCCTAATTGCAGAACTCCCATATCGGAGTCTCCGGGAATTTCTTTTTGAAGCCGATCCTTATAATAGCCCTTATAGTAGCCGCTATATAGAACCCTTTAAGGAGGCCTTTAACTAAGTGATATAGATCCCTTATAGGATCCCTTAAAAGAACCCTAGAAAAGTTTCCGGGAGTCTCTGGGAAGCATGCAGCGAAAAAAAGCGCGCCGCGAGCGAAGGTGCAACGAAGGGAGGCGGAGCTCCAGAGGCGCCTCGGCCCGCTGCCGCCGCTCGGCCCAAAGGAATTTGAAAAAGAGTGGTTCCTTTAAAGGGATCCTTTAAGGGAATTAAGGGATACTATAAGGGATCCTTTAAAGGGATCCTTTGAGGGATTTAAGGGATACTATAAGGGATCTATAGGGGGGTTTTATGATATGGTTTCGAGTTGGTTCCTAGGGGTTCCCTTTAAAGGGATCTATAAGGGTACTATAGTTCACAGGAGGCCAAAAGGGATGAGGGTTCAGTTTGAAAAAGGATCTATAGGGTAGGGTTCCTTAATACCTACCTATACTAGTAGGGTAGGGTTCCTTAGCGGGATCTATAGGGTTTAGGCTCTACTTGTAAGTAGTTATGGGTAGAGTTTCAAAAGAGTGGGAGGTGGTTTACGGCTCTCGGGGTTTACGGTTTAGGGTTTAGGGCTTTTATTGAAGGCTTCAGAAGGGGTGTGCAAGGACCTGAAACAGGGACCCCGCGAGAGTTTAGGAAAGTTTTTGTCGGGTGTTCTGTCAGGCTTGATGGGGAGTTACCCGGGCTTTGCAGGAGGTTTAGCCAGAGACTCGAGCAGGTTCCTTGTTGTATGGTGCCGTAGGTACATACATGCTTCTTGAACATAGATCGACAGATAGATATGATGGTGGTGTCTGAACCGCTTTTCTAGCGGTATGCGTTTCTGTCTCTGGCGACCCAGGGTTTTAGGGCTTATGGCATTTGGGCTTTAGGGCTTTGAGCGGCTGTCGGGGTTGCGGTCAGTGAGGTACACCCAGGCGCTTTTCGGGGCTTCCGACTTAATGATTCAACTCTCAAAACTTTTTGCACCCCTGGAATTGTGCGCTCGAATCCCCATGCTGCACAGCTCGAGTCACTCACCTTACCAACCGGCAAGGCTCTACCGATCCCCAAAAAGCTGCCCAACGTCTTCAGAGCTATGATCGATGATGACCTCTTTTCTTTTGCCCAGGAAGTGCATCGCCACCATCCGTGGCCGGGCCGCGCGCGACCGCGCGAGCAGCTTGGCCTTGAGACAAGCTCCCAGAGGCTGAAATTGCGCTGCACCGCTCAGGTCTAGGAGAAACTGAAGCCCAGCCCAAAGTGCAAAGTCGTAGCCGCAGAAGACCCACTACCCAAAGCCATTTCGGAGTCTTGCCCGGGTCAAAGGCTCCTTTGGCCCTGGGGTCTAACCACACCTCAAACAAAAAGCCGGTCAGAGGCCTCGAACGAACATAGCATCGCGCTTCTCTGTAAGGGCCTCAGCGCATATCTAAGCCTGGAGGAATGTCCCGCTTTTTGAAAGATCCCTCCTATCATGTGACCTGTAGCTTAGTTACAGACCTTTGGGTGGTCTGCACTAGAGGGGCCTTCCTAATTCCCTATACTATGTTGAGGGTTCCTTATTATGATTATAGTATAATGTACCCCAACACCCTATTCTAAGTATGAGGGCCCCTACATTCTGACACAATGCTAAAGCCCAGGTTCTCCGCCCAGGTCGCGGTCGAACTCGCCAAAACGGCAGCAGCAGCCTGGCAGGGAAACGAAGGGCTTGCTAGCTTGAGGCCTAGGGTTGAGGCATCGATCGTAAGTATTGGGCCTACTGTAGCCCTTCCAAAAAACATGTTACATATGTATGTATGTGTCTCTATATATACACATATCTGTATATCCATTCATCCATCTATCCATCTGTCTATCTATGCTAAAGTATTTCGGGCTCCAAAGGCAACCGAACCCTAGCACGGTCTCTCTTGCTGCTGGTTCCTGAGCGCGACTTCATTGTGCTCCCCTTTCTAAGTCTCGTCGCTATTGTAGTGACCCAGGGCCAGCTGAGGGCATGAAGCACCAAGACCTGAAAGGCAACACTCATTCTTTGTTGGGCACCTTTGACCTAGAGCCCAAAAAAAGGGTCCTCACTTTCAGGGTTTCGAGGCCTGGATTGCGGTTGTGTTTTAATGTCAATCCCTGATCTTTACCAACAGTGGTCAGGCCAGGAGTTTTCACTTGGATCGGAGCAAGTCATCAAATGGAACTCATTCCCTGCTTTTGAGGGTTCCTCCTCGTGCATCTGTGCATTACTAGAATTTGCGGCTTTGGGCTAAACTTTCAGGTTCGTCTCTGCTGACTCCGTCGGATTTCACGCCTGAAGAGTTATGAAACTACCAGTTCGAGCATCGAAAAGCTCCGTAGAGAAGAAGCTGCCGCCACACGATCACCATCGTGAAAGATCTGGAGTCATCATGTTGCCATCTGATGGCGGATGGCGAGGAATCCTCCACTAGGTAAGACGTCCGAGGAGAGACAGATAGCTGTCTCGACTTGATGTCAGCATTGCTTGGGTTGATGTTGTTTCGCATCTTACTTGATTCAGTGCAATGCCGCTAACGGGGCACAAAATCCTTCTGGAAGCCTGGTCAGTACCCAGGAACGCCGCCACCTTCGCTCTGGGCACTGAGAGCACCAGGCAGAGCCGGGTTTCAGAGAGTAAAGGTTCCTGCATGGTTGTGAAGAATCTTACACGACCCACGTTGGGCCCGTAGCTCGGTGTAATTTTGGGCACTTTTGCATCCCACTGGCATCAAAGCTGAATCTGGCGGCTTGAGACCAAGAAAAGGGCCAAGAGTGAGCGCCAGAAGCTTCTGGCACAACACCCCTGACCATACCTGACCATAAATCAGGACAACGGTTCGGGTTGTGTGAATCTTATTCAATGCGCCCCAGGCTGATTTGAAAATTATTCCGAGCTGATCGATTATGTCCAGTCTTCGCTGCGCATTCCCTTGAAAATCGTCGTGTGAGGGAGGGAGAGAGAGAGAGAGAGAGAGATGCTGCAATGCGGTGAAACCAAGCGAGTGCTCGCAAGCAGTTGTTGGCCAGAGGGAACTTCGAAGAGGGACGAAGCCGCGCCGGCATGGACCCGAATGTCGCAAGGCCCGTAAGCAAGCTGATGGCCAGGGGAAGCGGTTTCTCGCCAGGAGCGACACGCTGACAGCGCCGGTCCCTACAGAGCCGACCCAGGCTGCGAAAGCGGCTTCTTGTTTTGGGCGTTATTCTGCGACCTTCCGGTGCTTCAGAGCCTGAGTAAGGACGACTTCGGGTCTGAAACAGGAAGGATTGAGACTCTGGGTCTCCGTCTTCGTCTGCTTTTTGAGATTGCCTTAAACCTCCAGTGTTGTCCTCAAATTCTGGCTCTCATGTCATGGCCCTTGGTTGTGGTGAAGCTCAGAGTCAGAGGCTTCGTGGACTCAGCAACTTTGTAAAGCAACCTCATATGCCATGATAGAAACTTCAGGGCTGTACCGGCTTCTTTCTATCTGTGCAAGCGACAGGAACACACCACAAGCGATCCCGCAAGCTTGCGCCCCGTGCTTGGGCTGTGCAGAAGCAAGTCTCAACACCCACAACATCATGGCCGCTCTAGCCCCCGGCCCTGACCTTTGGAATCCTTGGACTTTGGGGTACTTAGAAATGATTTCTAATTTTTGGTTCATATAATCCCTAAGAAACTGCTAAAATTACCATTTTTGCTAGGGTTCTAAGTTCGGTATAGTAATATAATGTTTAGGGTTTATAAGGATCTAAAGAACCTTATAAACCTTTGGAATCCTTGGAGCTCTAAACACTCCGAGCGTCCTAGCCAGGCGAATGCCAACGCCAACGCCTCCGGAGCGGAGGCTCCGGCAAGCCAAGGCCAGGCTTTGCTTTTTTCCTGGGGTTGACACGGTATCTCTCTCTCTTCTGGATTCTGCTGTGCTTCTTGGTCCCCAACTTTAGGGTCATAGGGAGGGGGCTGGGTTGGGGTAAGGGGAGGGGGGTGGGGGGTAGTAGCCATGGGGTGTCGGTGAACCTGAGAGTTTTTTAAGTTTGGGAGTCGACAGCAGGGGATGACGCCGTCGTCCCACGGCGGGCAAAGCCTCTCACGGTCAGCTTAAGCCACCACCTCAGCAGACGTCGCGCCCGCTTCGGGTATGCCGCAGGACGAGCTGTTGATCTAAATGTTGTTGTAGGACAGACACATGTGCAACCATCGCATAGCTGTGCAGGATCTGCCATCATATCTGGTCCTATATATTCGACACGAGTCCTTCTCTCACTCTCTGCTGTGCTCTCTCTTTGCATAAGTGCGCACATCACATGTGTAGCTTTACTGGGGTCTGGTTAGGCACGTTTCAAATCATCTACTTGCAGTTACAGATTACAAAGGCAACAGCAATTTGCAGGACAGGCCACGACGAAACGCAGAACAAGACAATTCGAGCACCAGATGAAAGTCAGTGCCCGTACGTCCGTCTTCCGTAGCCGCCCAGGTGCTGACTCCTCCAACACGGCCGTACGGTCAGCGTCGTTGCTTCCGGTGCCTAGCGGAGGCCAGGCATCGCACGCACGTAAACCGAAAGTAAACGTTGGAAAGTTTGATAAAGTATCAGCAGATGATGGCTCATGTGGGAAGCGGGCTGTTTGGAGTTTCTATGTATGGTTTTCAGTTTCTTGTGCTGGCTTGCAGGCATGGCTCCGTTTTAGATTCTCGTGGCTCTTTTGAAGATCCTCCTAGTCCAGCATGGTCCTGGGCTACATCAAACCAACGTTTGGTAATCGAAGATACCTGGAACAGGACCCTGGGAAGACCGGCGCTCGATATGGCACGGGTGTTCAGGAGTTCGCAGCCGTAACAGTGTGGATTGGATACGACATGTGAGCAGCATTCACAGGAAGTGATGCATTCATTGGCAACGTTCTTGCCCGCAATCGAGAACTTTGAAGAACTGTAGACTATAGACCCGTGGATATGTCGCCTTCGAGCCAAGCCCTCACTCGCGCCCGCAAGAAGGTGGCTATTTACAACAGGCTCCTAATATTTGGAAATTTAACTGTTTAGTACGGCACGGCTTGTTTTCGAGGCAGCCTCGTCCGGTCCCCTTCGGCGCCGGTGGTCGTGAGCCGCCCGCCCGCTCAAAGGTTCAATACTGGGGCTTAAAAAGTACCAATACTACTTTGGTTCCTTGTTACAATTATAGTATAATGTGCCCCAAAACCTTGTTCTAATTATTAAGGCCCCTAAGTTAGGGTTCTTGGAAGGCGCATTCTTGTTTAGGCGAGTTTATGGAATGAGGCGGCTCGGTGGATTTTGGAGCTGGAGCTTCCATCTGCAAGAGGGTTCTCGGTACAAGAGTTGTTAATCCCAACTTGATGATGCACATCAACCGGATAGTCCGGAGTATTCTCCGGACGATGAATCTTTCCAGCTCCAAATTCCTTAAACATCTCTTAGCAGCCCAGTCAGTTTGCCAACCATGTTGAGTGTGATGATCCTGTCTCATGTGCTTGCTGCGATCTCCAGCCTCCATTGTGCTGGCTACAGACACGAGATGCAGTCGAAGCTGCATCCTGAGGTGTCCAGCAACACGCCAACTCGAAACAGGGATCTATCAGGCCGCGTGCGAAGGCATCTGAGGACAAGACAGCACAAGTTCAAGCACATCGGCAAAGGGAAATGCTGCACGCAAAAATCGATGACTTGCGAAGCTCCCGCGACACTGAAGAAAAGAAGAATGGTCGGAAGTTCTTGAATGACAAGTGCTGCCTCGATTTGAATGCACAGAAGAGGGGGTGGTTTGGCTGGCGGAAGCCTGACCATCCCGATCTGCCCATGCGCGGTCTCCCAGCTCATGGCAGTCCGTTTCTACTCCGACAAACCTTGCCGACACTAAGTGACACTTGTGCACACTTGGTTCCGGAGCTGGCGCTGGTCCTCCGCGACAAAAGTAGAGAGACCACGAAGCCGAAGCGGATTGGAAGTCATCGCAAGCTTGTTGAGCGCCTCGTTGAGGATCGCCAACTGAAACATCTGAAACCGCAGCAAGTACAAGACCAGCAGTACACAGTACACTCTTAGCTTCTGCCTGCAATCCCGAAGAAACACAACACTGACATGTCGCGTCTAGAATAGCAGAACACACTCGTCGCCACCGTTGAAGCACCCCTGGTAGGTTTGTTGACAACAATGGTCATCATAACCGTCAATATTTTTAGCGCTATCATCACAGTGACCGTCGTCATCTCACCGTCAGCATGAACACGGCCGAGGATCACCTTCTGTGCCTGTGGTTGTCCGGACGATCTCTGTCGGATCAGGCGCGCAGAATCTGAGAAGCCGCTACCCCAGCAACACCATAAAGCTCCCTCATGGACCCATGATTGTTGAGGAAAGAGCCTTCTGCAGAGGTTCACCCGAGTCCTGCGAGGTCTTCCTTGCTCCGTTTTAAACGAACGTTTGACTGTATGCCGGCAGTCAAGCTTCGCTTTGCGATCCTTTGCAAGTAATGCGGGAAGAGTAGAGTCAAGGGATGCAGCAACAGGCACGACAAACCAGCAATCGCGATGCGATGATCCAGACAAGGTCGGCATAGAATCCGCAATGAGCTATGATCTTCAATCCCTCTTCTTGAAATGCTTTAAATCCCATTGACGATGTTGTTCTGAGCCGAAGGTGCGCCTTCGTATACGTCTTTCACGACGCAGACCCCGGCGACGCTGAGCCCTGTACAGGCAGAGCGGCAGAGTGGGCTTTCGGTTTAGAGTCCCTGAGGGGTTTAGGGCTCAGTGCTGTGTGGCTCGGAGGTTGCGGAAAGTGGGCGGATGTTTCGAAGCATCACGACTCAATCCGAAACTCCTTCACATGAGTGCAAGCATTGAGCTTCGTAGCCATTTTGCTCGCTGGAGATGCCTCCGATCGAAAGCCCTGTCGGGACGCAAGGCTTCTGCGGTGCCAGTGCAGTTGCCCTCAAAGCCGGTGACACGCGAGTTGCCCGGGCAGCAAGAACTGGAGCTTCACACAATCTTGCCGACAGTTGGAGTCTGTGACATTCGATAGCTCAAGTGTGCCTTATGTCATGTGTTCGGTTGTCACAAGCTGTGTCTTAAAAGCAATAGAATGTTTGGGAAGGCTCTGTGTGGGATTGTGACTAATACTTGGAGGGTCGGGGGACTTAGTAACTGGTTATTTTTGGGACTTATAAGTACCATAACCCCAATTAGGGTCCCGTTTGGGGTACTTATAAGTCTACTTACTACCTACTTACTAAGTCCCCCGACCCTCCAAGTAGCTTCTTGCACCCCCGAGTCTCCAGACAAAGTTCCATCTACCCCCAAGTCTGAACTCCAGACGGCATCGGGGTGTCAATTCAAGTGTCATCTCCCTGAGTCCTGTTGCTGGTGCACCCTGTACCAAGAGTTGTCCCCAGTCGCATTGGTCAGATTACCCTCAGCACGATGCCTGCTACCTCCTAGTGTCTACCATTACACAGTCCCTAAACCCTAAACCCAGGGTACTGCTATCGAAAGAAGGGCGGTTCACGATTGCGACTGTATTCCGTGCTCGCTGCCACTGGCCCTCTGACACCTGTGTGATGAGCTGACTGTTTTGTTGTCAGTTGTGGCCCGGCTTAGCGTAGACCCGGGACGTGTCTTGCTGAGAAAACGCTGCACACGTATCTTCAGACCGTGCCCTAAGTAGCGGTTAATATCACTTCGTATTCAGAACTGAGCTTTGAGCCGTGAGCCTCTGACCTCCTCTTAGTCGGTTCGTGTGATCATAGGCACGGTGCTTCAGCACAACGCAAGTGTTGTTTGCGGCAACTTCCCCAAGACTAGAGACTTCTCAAAGGCGCCCACTGAAGCTGAGCGTAGCTGAGCAGCTACTACTACTACTACTACTACTACTACTACTACTACTACTACTACTAATACTAATACTAATACTAATACTAATACTAATACTAATACTACTAGCTGAGGTTGAGCCCACGGGTCCACTTTCTGGGCACGCCGCCAAGCGAGAGCGGCCGCCTCGCTCTCGGACCACCAGTCCTTTTCCAGCTGAGCACGGACGCTTGCAGGAGCACCTCCGGTGACTACAGAATCTGCATCTGTTGCTGTAAGATAATCTGACACATCTACAGTAGCAGGCCATCCAGACTGCCGCCACTCGACCTGTTGTTCTGTCTGCCAACAACATGGCCGTGCAATGGAATGCTGCGAGAGGCATAACACGCACACATTGATCAGCAGACTATCCTGCGCATCTCTTTGTCCGGGCGGAATTCTAGCCACAGAGTCTATCCTGCAACGTTGGCAAGCTTGCTCTAAGATATCATGCTGAGGCACCACACCCAGAATACTTCCTGGCGTCTCTGTCAGCCCCAGGACGAAGGGTTGCGAGCTAGAAAAGCAGGAAGGGTTGCGAGCAACACAGTTTCAAGTGTAATGGAGTTCCTCCTTGGACGTGACTTTGCCAGGCCATTTGGCATCCGTGTCTAGAGGCTTTCTTTTGGTTCTTAAGTGCTCAGCTTTCGGAGGTGTGAGATCACGCACCACGGAAGGCAGCAAGCAAAACCACAAAGTGTCACAACCAGGCGCTGCCAAGCTCTTTGTCTCGGGGTCGCTGACGTGCAGGGAGGTTGAACGCCTGTCGCCAGGCGGTTAGATCGGGCTACAAAGCAGAAGCAGAAGCGCACTATCAGCCGCAAGAGTCATCATCCACCCCTCATCTCGTCCGACCGTCCTCATCATCCTCATCTTCGAGTTTGTCATCACGACCTTCGTACCATGTTCTTCCTCTTTCTCTGCATCGCCATCGAGATCATCTCCTTGAAAGCTCTGATCTGCCGCAACTGGCAACTCCATCTTCGAAGTCGAGTCGAACTCTACTCACTCTGTCACTCCGTAAACTGCCGGGGCCTCTGAAGCCTCGCCAAAGCCAAGCGAGGACGGCGCTGAAGGCACGGCCGAAGTTGTGTTTCGGTAAGACGTGCTTCGCTACTCAGCGACTTTGGCAGAGATTTGCGAGATCTGATCTAAGGAAGGCCATAACAGTCAACGTGTTTGAATGTCGTCCTTGTCGGTCAGCTTGAACATTCAGCTCGAAAGTAGCTGACTGCTCTTTCGTCGCAGGCACCGCCTGCGGCGTCGACAGCGCCAGCCCTGGTGCTGGATACCGCGAAGGCCTGGAGGAGATCGTCGTGGTAGGGCGATGGCTCAAGTTGCTGTGCGCGAACTTGCTTCTGCAGGAGTTAGGCGTCAGGCTTCACCGCTTCCAGTGCCGGACAAAGAGTTGAAAAGTCCGACATATTTGGTGCCCTGCGCAAGGCGCAGGTCTTGCCAGCGGCGACTCTTCTGTGCGTGCCTGAGCAATCTCTACGGACCGGAACCTTCATGAAATTGGCAAGCAGCTACAAAAGGGTCGCATCAACACAGGCAAGCAGGAACAGACTTCAGTGCTTGAAGACCTGCTTAACCTTGAATCTTGCACGAGAGAGCAATGTAGCCCTAGTCTCTTTCTGGGTGCACCTCGCCCGGCTTCAATACCACAGCAGAGAGATTGCACGAGTCGGTCAAGTGTCGAAAGACATGAGACACTGAACTTGATTTGTAGGCCTATGTCGGTGCCCGGCTACACCGTCTCAGCCACAGCGTCCCCGCGCTTGGCCACCCCAGGCGAGCAATGAGCATTGTGCGCCTTTGTTGTTTTGGGGCATCGAGTTTGTGCATACTATGGTTGGGATGGTTGCTTTCGGGCTCCGTTGAGGTCAAAGGCAGTCAAGAGTTCTGGGTTTTGGAGAGAACAGGCACATCACACATGCCAGTGCAACTGCTCATGGCATGCTTGTTCACCTGGCAGAGCTTCCCGACATCCTAGACTTGAAAAAGCAACATGATCCACCCTGGGCTTTGTGACGATAGGGGCCTTCATAATGACCTAGTTCATTTTGGGGGTTCCTTATTATGAATATAGTATATAATGGCTCGGACATCCTAAACTTGAAAAGCAACATGATCCAACCTGGGCTTTGTGTAACCTCTCGTCGCCGACAAGAACAGATCCCCTGCAAGTCCTCGAGCTCCGAGTTTTTGGGAAAAGCGTCCGCAAGGCGTCCTGATACATGTTGTAAAAACAGACAGATAGATAGATAGATAGACAGATATACATAGATATAGTGTGTGTGTATATACATTTGTATATATATATATATACATATATATATTTATATAATACATGTAATACATGTATACATATACATATACATGCATGCATACATGCATACATACAGAAGACCTTGGAACTGCGCGGGAGTTTGCAGGTTCTCCGTCGCCTGTGACCACCTTTGTCCCGGCAGCTCCAACGATGGCCGGGGGCACCCCAGCCACGGCCCCAAAAAAGGGAGCTTCCGGGGTATCTCCTGCTTCCGATGGGCTCGAAGAATGTAAGTCAGAGTTCGTGGGGCAGGCTGGAAACTTGGACTTGGTACGGGGTGGATGGGTTCCAACTTAAACACGACTGTCGTGACTCGTCAATGCCTGAGCTAGGCGGCGCCTTGTTGTCAGAATTCTTGGTTTTGAGCTGCGGGACCCAAGCCCTAAACCTCTTGACCCGGGCGTTTGCATGGATTGTTTGAGCAGATCCGTTCTCCATAGCCTCCGCAAAGCCTCGGCACCACGGGAGAGCCATCAGCACTCCCTCTCCCACTGCTAGCATCCCCTTGTGATCCTGAAGCTTCCGTTGCAGTCCCAGGTTTCCGCCAATCCAAGCAGGGCCAACATCTCAGCAGAGGTTGGTGGCTTTTGGAATTTGGAGACTTCGCATGAACCGCACAAACCCATCAGCATGCCGCAGAGTCTGCTGCCATGAGAAGTTCCACCGAACAACACATCAACATGGTTGAAGAAGCAGGTTCATCTCTTCATAAGTAGCATCGGGGGCACACAACAAAGTCGGCGTGCGTTATGTCCATGCCACCAACACCTGATTCGACCGCAAAAACCTCGTGTTACAAGCTGTGCACTACAGCCCGCGGCAAGTCTAGTTCATGTTCTTGGTAACTCGGCCGAGGTGCTCCGCCCGACCTGACAGTCAGGGCCCCTCGTTGGTGGAGCTGCGACTGCGAACTGAAGACTCAATCAAGGAAGTAGGTTTTCGACGCAGGATCGGCTCCCCCGGTGTTTCGTAGCTCGGTAATTAGCATGAGTTGCCGAGAAGCATAATTAGCATCTTGCAGCTGCCAGCAAAGAGGTGTCCTTCCCAACCGAGGCTTAGAGTCTAGAGTTGTTTCGGGCCAGAGGTCCTCCCATGCCTGAGGCGCGGCACTGACGCAGACATAGGGGTTGCTCTGATTTCCTCTTAGAAAAGCCTAGGCCTAGGCTTTCTTGTGGTCCTCGAAGTGGGTTGGAGACAATCTGGCAGCTCTGCAAGCTCGAAGCTGTGCCTCGCCAGCCGAGCAAAGGTCCCAATATCACGGTTTACGGTCATGGTCATGTCATAAAAACTGCAGGCTGTGTAGAGACCTGAATCCCTTCCTCGATGACTCGTACTCCGACGACAGTTTCAACCCAGAAACGCGAACCAGGTCGTTGTGAGAAATTCTCAGAGTCGAGCACCGTTCCGTTGGGGATGCCGGCTGATGGCGTCACAGCTGGGCCAGGTCTTCTGAGCCTTTGGACGATTCTTCGCCCGGCCAGTTCGAGAAGTCAAGTGCGGTGGACATGATTTACACGAGAAGGAAGCAGCGAGCAGCGCAAGTCTGAAACCACACAGCCACACGCTTTTGACTGCGCCAGTGAACTGCCCCGGGCCAGGTCACAGAGATTTTCGTCTTATGCTCAGGGCCTTCCGATGGTTGCGACACATGTCCCTGTCGGAAGATCCTGTCTTAGATAGAGGGGGGCTGGAATGGCAAGTGCGTGAGAGAAAGAGGCTTAAATCAAGCCCTTCACCACGTTCCAGTCAATGTCAATGCCATGCACAGCAGAGTTGCAGAAAAAAGGCTTGGTGGAGTAAGATGCTGAGAAGGGCACAAGCTCATGCGTTTCAACAAGAAGCTACTGCCATCATGTCCCACATGCGAAGATCTATGTACTTGATAGAGTAGCAGGAACACCCTCAATCTCGAAATCCGTGAGTATGGATTCGACCCAGTGCACGATCAGTGTAGAGGCTGCATTTTAGGTTTGAGGTTTGCATTTGTGGTGTTGAAGTCTGTGACATGGCCAGAGAATATAATGCTCATGAAAGTGTAGTTTAGTTGATGTATTTTTAGTTTTTGTTTGTAGTTTCCTGGTTTTTTGGCTTTTGGCTTCTGGCCTTTCCTTGCTGGTTTACTGTCTTCTTTTGGCTTCTGGTCGTTCCTTCCTGGTTTGCTGTCTTCTTGGCTTCCAAATTTTCTTTCTTAGCGTTAAAACTATTTGGCTTCCTGGCTTCTACACCTCGGCTTTCCGTGCAAAGGGCAAAGAGCTTGCATCGGCAGAAAGGTTTGCAAAGGTACATTCACAAAGAAGTTGCCACTTCAGACGGGGTGGAGTTTGTAAATTACTTAGAGCTTGCTTGAAAAGAACGAAGAAACGAAGACAAACAATACCGTAACAAAAACCCAAAAAACAGCTAATTACGGTGCCAATTCCTTGTGCGTTTTCTGGCCTTGCGGTAATGAGGGTTAGAAGCATGTCCCCGCTGTTATGTCAGAGCAAATCGACGACCAGATCCGAAAACCCAGTCCTTACGACTATCGCACGCAGGAGATCCACAGCGTCGTGGTGCTCCTGGGATTGTCCTTCTTCGGCTACATTTGGGGTTTCACAGGCCGGCCTCGGTCCACCTTAAAGCTCCCCCAATTCGGGACATTGGAGCCTTGCAGAAGCAATTCCCGAACTATTCCTGACTGACATGGATAGAAGAACGAAATGCGGGACGGTGGTAAGAAGGCTTTGGACCTTAAGTCTGAGCGTCCGACACCTTGATTTTTCGACCTTTGGTTTCATGGCTCTGCTTCAAATCATCTCCTACAATAATCGTGTCAGGGGTTAAGTGCACGGCGTGCAAGCTCGGCCCATCAGTGCTAAGCGCGTTCTTTGTTGCTGTACTGCAGTCGAAAGCGCGTAGAAGTCGCATAGCCACAGTCGGCATGACGGGGCACGAGTTGCAATGCCCTTTTGTTCGGCGCGTGCACAGCCTAGGTTTTCATGCGGATGGTCTGGTGTCTCTCACGAACCGTCGAATTACTACAAACATCGACACATACTGCTAAGCTAGCTCACGTCCTGTACAAAATGAAATGTCGTGTAAGCTCAACAAAAACTGCCCGTGTTCAGACTCGCCGTCGGCAACTAACGAAGTCCATCGCAAACGGAAGCATCTAAAGAGAGAACTGCACAGACCTTGAAAGGGGCACTGTAAGGGTTGCTACAACGGTCTATTGCAACCTTCAAGAAGTGGAATAGGGATTTGGGACAACATGCTGTGGACTATAGAGCAGGAATGTTCCTGTCGGTGCCGCTCCTCTTCGCGATGCATGCCTGGCTAGACACCGTCGTTCGCACCCAGTCCTACCAACAGGAGGCTTGCCTGGGAACAACATGGTTGACGTGAAGCGGGCTCACAGCCGTTGGATTGGATTTGTGTAATGAGTTTCCGTCGAGGCGTATGGAAGTTCAGGGAATATGTGCGAAGCCATTCGATATTGACCTGCCGCCAGCCAGCCGTGAGCAGACTTCGGAGAGCCCATGTGTTTGGGGGCTTTGGTGGCCGACTCGCAGGCGCGTGAAGATGCGCGCTTCATCATGGGGCCCTGGCCCCAGAAGGGATGACCCAGCTTGATGTTGGCGCTGGTTTCTTTCTTCGGGTTTGGAGCTTGCTTTGCCGATGTGGATATATAGACTATCGTGACGGGCCTTAACCACTTGGTAGAGAGCCTTGACGAACGTACCAACAAAAAGCATGCAACCAGCCGAATGACAATCTTTCCATGCTTGGAGCAAGGTTTCACATGTGGTACTGCCCGTTGGGCTTTCGGTGTTCATTGCAGTGGCAAAACACGGATCTTATATTAGCCATCATAATGTCATAATAGTGGTTGTCTGCAACATTGGGTCTGTGATGTTTCAAGACTGACAGAGCGGGTCGTGGTGTCGGAAGTTTGGATGTTTTCCCAGCCGGACCCAGCCCAACCCGACACGGTGAACCAGTCTGGCGGACACGTCTATACAGCCTCTCTTGTGAAGCCTCAACATACCAACTCGCTGACCATTCTATTGGACCCTTGGAAGCCTAAAGCTCCTTCAAAACGAAGGCTTGAAAAGCCCTCGTGACCATGTTTGAGATCCGAGGATGCTCGAGGGCCGCTGGCTGGCAGACAGTGCCCAGGACGTGGGGACCCCCAGCGCGGGAAGTTGGAGGATCAGCTTTGGTATTGGGTTGTCGCCAGCCGAACGTCGGGAAGTGATTTCAGGATAAAGCGCAGAGTTGACTGACAGGAGCATAGGACGAGAAGCAGTCGAAAAAGCTTCAGTGCGAGGCCGAAGCAATCAGGAGAGCACAGCAGCCAAAACGCGGGTAAAGCAAAGACAATGCAAGCCACCGGCAGAACAAGTAAGCATGCGGTCGAAATCCCGGGTTGTCATAATCGTACAGGACGGAAGCCGCAGTGTTTTCAGCTGAGCTATTTCGGATTTGAGTTTGCAGCCGTCGACCCTGCATCGTCGAGCTTCACGCGATTCAAAGGTGGGCGAGAAGGGCAACCAGAACGATGTGAACCTGCTGACGGGAAACATCGAGGTGACCCGAGGGTTGTTCGCGTTGATCCGGCCACACTTGGTGGCTTCGGTGATCTGCAAACTGCTGTGGCGCGGGAGACAGGAATGGAAGCCGAAGCTTTACTGCTGCAACATGGCTTTGGCTATCGGGACGTCGGCTTTGCTTCCTCTAGCCTAGCCGCTAGCCGCTAGCCTCATCAGCGATCTTCAGCGGTAGCGAATGGACATAGTTTCTATCTCGCCTAACATCAAGTTCTCTTTGGAGGAGGCCGACGAGGAAGGTCGGCCGATTGAGATGCCGTCTTCCCGTGACCAAGACAGGCACCCCGCTTGCAGCTGCAAGGGCTGTCATCGGGACCGAGCGAGAAGCAAGTGAAGTGTGTTTGTGCACATCAAGGACTGCGTCCTCATGGCCACTTTATCAGGGTGTTTCCTAGCCGTCTTCAGTGGCGAAGTAAGCCTTCTGGGGCGTTCACGGACTGTCGATCCCTTCGAATAGAAGCCCTTACGAGGGGAAACAGAAGGAAGCAGCTCTGGTTACTTCGCAAGATCCCAGGAATGGCTGCAGTCCAATGCGTTCTTTCTTTAGAATCCCGCGCCAGATGACCTGCGAAGGAGTCTCAGCGGTCCCGTACAGGCGACGCATTCCACTGATTCAGCCACATTCTCAGATTGGGTGGAACTTGAATGTGCAGGAGTCACTGTACCGTACTGCTCCAAAAACTGTTTTCCTGAATTATGAGTTTGATGAGGTGTGCAGGTGGGATCTTTTGTCCAGTTCGCTTTGCCTGCGAGATGCCTTCTGGCTTTTCGTGGTGACAGAAGCACGCAAACACTACTTTGGGTTCTTCAAGATGTACAACAACACCGCGCTGAAACCCGCTGCTGCAAGGGCCTGAACACGAATCAGCCTTGATAGTTTGCATAGACAAACTTCCCCGTGCCCAGAAGCAGCAGCCCATGATCGAGTCGGACCTGTTCCGGGACATGAAGGCCGGCATCGCAGAAATCAGTAGAAACCATGAGCTATCAGGGTTCGAATTATTTGTCTAGACTATTTTGCTTTCCTGAAATCATATAATGTTCACAAACTTGAATGGTTTTGAAACTAAGTTCCATGCTGGTTACGTGGGTGCTCCCGTCCCAGATGCTTCCTGGATTTTGCACCAAAGACGCTTGACGGTTTGAGAACTGCAACCGTGTGGTGTTCTGGATTGAAGAGTAGATGACTCCGGAAACAAGATCAAGTCTTGCTCGCGAGGCTTTTACTCACAGTCGCACCCTGCACAGATACCAACAGTATTTGTCAGCAGATATTGTTTTGATCACCGGGCTGTTCTCGTGGGACTGCACATCATCCCTCCGCTCCATCTCGTTTGCACAGGACATGCTCGCTGTGCGCGATCCTACGACCGGCGAGGCGTGCGGGAAGCCTCGGGAACACTTCAGAACCTCCAAAGAGAACCTATGATTCTGCAGGGCTGCGGTTGCCTAGTTATTTGAATCCAATTCTCCAGGGTTTCGAGGTTGAGGGTTTGGCCTCCCAGTTGGGAGTCTTTGAAAACAAGAAACCTCCAGTGTAGACCACAAGCATGAAGTATGTTCTGAGTCCGAGTTTCGGAAGAACGCTTTCAGGTGCGAGCCGTTGCTCTGCTCTTGCGCTGGATCTTCCTCACAGGCGCATTTATATTGTAGCAGTTGTGTAGAACCATCTAGTCGCGAAAGCCATCAGAGGTTTGTGAATTTCCGGCAACTCGTGACCGAGCCGCAATCCGCTGGAGAGGCATGTTTACCTTCATTTTCTTCGGCTTCTCCATCTTCCACTGGCACCTGCACTACTTGATCCACCCTTCCGGGGGCGCGGCGCTGTCCCCAAAAGTCCATCAAGTATCTTGTTTCAGTTTCATGCAGATGGGCGTACACCCTGTACCATGTGCTTCCTTTGGTTGGTTCCTTTTGTTAGACAGGAGGTAGGGAAGTCAGGTTTCAAAGGCTGCAATGCCATTATGGACTAGCATGCTGCACAAAGAATCCATTTGCTTGTGACCCACTGCTGAGGCAAAGACAAACGCGACCCATGTAACCGACCCGGCGGACACTGTGATCAAGCACACGGAGGCAAACGGCATTCTTCTGATAGTTCCTAGAATGTTCAGTTTGTCTCTCTCTCTCTCTCTCTCTCTCCACATGTTGAGTGTTCTCTTTATGAAAACCAATGAATCCAGAAGTTAAATAAAGTTAAATCTTGATTTAATTGTTCGGTTTTGACAGACCTTGGACCTTCCAAAGACACAATTAAATCAGGTTGTAATTGTGTCGGCATGCATTTCTCTAATATACAATTAAATCATGAGTTTACTGTCTCCCTGTGTGCCAGTATATTCTACCAGAGACTTGTGTGCCATACGCTCGCGGGATACCACATTAAATCATGATTTAATTGCGGAATTTGGCGTCCTTCTGGGCAACCACCAGTAGTGTAGTTGGTTCCTATCACGGTCCAAAGACGTATAACCTAAATAAGTCGATCACCACACTAGCGGGAATCCACGTGAAATCATGATCTAGTTGCCGAATTCGTCCTCCTTGGTAACCACCAGTAATGTAGTTGGGGTTACTATCACGGTCCAAGGAATTTTAGCCTAGATAAGTAGATCGCCACACTAGCGGGATACCACATTAAATCATGATTTAATTGCGGACTTTGGCGTCCTCCTTGCTAGCCACCAGTAATGTAGTTGGTGTTGCAATCACGGTCCAACGAATTTTAGCCTAGATAAGTAGATCGCCACACTAGCGGGATACAACATTAAATCATGATTTAATTGTGCCGTGTTGGAGCAGGACAGGCGTGGAATGGAGCGTCGCGCAACGTTCAGGGCCAAATTAAATCATAAGTAAATCGTGCGGGCCTGAAGGGGTCCAAGGCGGCCCGATGCCGGCCAATAAACTCAAGAGTTAATGTTCTTTAACTCTTGGATTCACTGCCTTCCTTCTCTTTATTGAGAGTGCATGTTGCTGTCGGCGCAGGTGCTCAGCACGTCCCATGCACATGCAGAGGCGCTCCTACTTGATGCATCAGTCTCAAGCCTTGACTGACGCGGGTGATGTTTTCCTGATCTCCCGAAAATACCTCGGCAGACGCCGCCGCGTTTGTTCCGATGGCATTTTGCAACATCGCTTCGTCTGCCAGGGCGCCGGCTTTCTGTTCACGACGACTGTGGTGTCCACGGTCGCGGAGGCTCAGAGTTCTGCAGCGCCTGCATGCCTGGAAACCAGAGTCAGACCTAATTGTTTCAAGCAGAATTCCTAGCCGCCAGTCAAGCGG
This sequence comes from Symbiodinium sp. CCMP2592, assembly GCA_905221615.1. Lineage (NCBI taxonomy): Eukaryota > Dinophyceae > Suessiales > Symbiodiniaceae > Symbiodinium > Symbiodinium sp. CCMP2592. The sequence continues at coordinate 940 of CAJNDT010003946.1, read as the reverse complement.
AAAAGCTTTTCTTGCAAGTGCATGTGCTAGATCGGCCAGGTCGAAAATAGCTCTGCGCTGCCCTCCTTTCCCTTAAACGGCACTGCGATGCCCTCGTTTCCCTTCAGGCCGGTCGAGGGTCTGGTCCTAGGATTTCGACCAGGGGGGCCAGCCAGGTTTCAGGACCCCTTGCCACGTCACGTCAAGAGCACGATAAAACTATGCTAGGTCGAAATCCGTTGCAAAGCTGGGAAGGCTCCAGGCCCTACTCTAATTTCATTTCACTGCCCCAAGTGCCGCAGGGGTTCGCCAGAACTCCACAGCGGAGTAAGCCACCACGATGCCAAAGGCGTTCTGGGACGGCAGTTTTTGGGATGCTGTCTTCGCTGGAGTCTGGGTGTATAGCATACGAGCCTTTCAAAGCCTTGTACGCAACACGAACGCCAGTTGATACAAGTTGTAGAGCCAGCGGCGTTGGTCAGAGAAGCTACAAGCACTTCGCGGCCTTGCTTCCGCTCTCCCTGCTTCTAAAGCCCACACAATCACAAAGCCTAGCTTGACACTCCCCCTTCCTAGAAATCATGCTTGTGAACAGTTTGTGCTACGGGAATGTCTTAGTGCGGGTAGGTTACTGGATGAGCATCAGTCACATAAGCATGTGGGAATATTTCGTGAGCATTGTATCGGCTGCAAAAAAGCTATGGCCGACTGTGGTCAAGCGCATGGTCCCAACCACAATTAGAATTAGGGTCAAGCCGTAGAGACTGCCGTTTCAAGATCTCAGCAGCTTGCAGGTTTGCATGTCGGCAGGGGACCCAGAGATGCTGTGCCTGAACGGAGAACCGTTGCCCGTCACTTGGAGCCGATCCCGAAAACAGATCATCTTCGGCTAGTGCAGCATGGGAGCTTGGTATAGGATCGGAAAGAACTGAGGCACACTCCACACCCACATCGATAGCTT